>JAHDVF020001617.1:0-19826 GCA_022606425.2 Lepidostoma basale | reverse complement strand
TAGAAGGAGAAGTGCGAATAAAGTTTATAAATATTTGTTGTGTATAATAAATATAACTAACTAACTAACTAACTAACCATCACGCCGTCTCCCCGAAGGGGTAGGCAGAAAGAATGGACTGCCACACCTTTCTTTCCTGAATTAACATATATATATATATATATATATATATATAACAACATATATATATATATATATATATATATATATATATACTAATATATAACATATATATGCTGCTGTATGCTATGCCTAACATAACCCTGTAACCGCCCGCTCCTCCTTTCCCTTGTAATATATATATATATATATATATATATATATATATATATATATATATGCTGCGCCTGCTGTATACTGCTATAGCGCTAACAACAATATATACATATATAACTAACTAACTAACTAACCATCGCCGTCTCCCCGAAGGTGAAGGCAAAAATAATGGACTGCCACACTTTTCTTTCCTGACATATTTCTCTCGCTTTCACAACATTCATACATCGTGTCATGCACGCGCGTCGATTTCTCTGACTCCTCACATGGCCGACATTCAATATTTGATTTATTTGATCGTGCCACGTTTTCCTTAGTCTTCCTCTATTTCTGGTACCATTTACATCATTAACATATAATTTTTTTACCATTCTTTCTTCATTCATTCTTTCCATATGTCCAAACCATCTTAATGATCCTTTTCATTATTTTGTTCATGACACCATCATTCGCACCGCATTCACTTCTTATATTTTCATTCGACACTCTATCATACACAGAGTATCCACACATTCGTCTAAGAAATCTCATTTCTACTGCATTTATTCTATTTTCATCCTTCTTTTGCCAGTTCCATGCTTCGCTTCCATACATAAGGGTCGGTAGAAGAATACCATTGTGCACTGCCATTCTAGCTTTTTTGGATAGGTTTTGTTTGCGATGACAACTTTAAGTGCACCATTCACTTTGTTGCCTGCCCCAACCCTTCTTTCAATATCCCTCTCCACTCTCCCATCTCTTGTAAACATACTACCTAAATACACAAACTCAACTACTTGCTCCAGGTTTTCACCATTCACGCTAATGTTGCAGACTGTCGTGGTTTCTTCCTTTTCAAAAATCATTACCTTGGACTTATTAACATTCATCATCAGATCATTTCGCATACATACCTCATACATACAATTCACCAGGACTTGTAGTTCATGCTCGTTGTCAGCAAGTAGGACAGCGTCATCCGCATACAAGAGACAGCTTACTGACACTTCGCTCATTTTGGCACCTACATCCAACCCTTTCAGCTCTTTCATACAATTGTCCAAATACAGATTAAATAACCACGGGGACATTACGCAACCTTGTTTGACACCTTTATTGATATCAAACCAGGCTGTAAGATCTTCATTTACTCTGACACTAGCAGTGCTTTCCGTGTATAGCGACTTAATGGCCGTGATCAGTTTTGTACTTATTCCATGTTCAGACAATATTTTCCACAACTTTTCTCTATTAACGTAATCATATGCTTTTTGTAAGTCGACAAACGCACAGAAAAGTTTGCGATTTTTGGCCAGAAACTTCTCTGTCAATGTTCGAAGTCCAAAAATTTGATCCATACATCCTCTGCCATTCATAAAGGCACCTTGCACATCCTAAACTTTGTCACTCGTCAATTTTCTTACTCTTTCTATTAAAATTCTGCCATAGACTTTACCAACGACACTCAAAAGACTAATAGCTCTGTGGTTTCCACATTCCATACGCGATCCTTTTCCTTTGTACAGGGGCATAATTACTGCTCTCCTCCAGTCTAGCGGCGTATATCCCTCATCTTTTCTTTGTTGAAAATAAAAAATCTTTTGTTGAAAATAAGTTAAGTTTAAAAATAATAATTAAATCTTTAAAATTGAAACCTATATTATAATCGACATCTTAAAGCATCATTTACGTTTACGTTAGGATTTCGAAATAAGGATTTGACACAATTACGAGTCCCGTGTTGGGCGATCGGGACTTGTTCTAATGGGTTAGGATATGCTAAGGACTAGCGCCTAAATTTAGACTCTTGTCAAAACAAGATTGATGAGTTTTCTAAAACATATTATGTTTTCGTCGGCGTTAACTTCCAGTTCAATATGGGCTTGGAGTAGCTACGAGAATTTCAACTAAAATTAGCATTGCCGCTGTAGTTAACGATCCCAAACGGAGAAGATGTGTTGAATAATAAATGCCAGTACTCCCCAGCAACTATAACTTATACGAATTACCGGGGGTGAGTAAACATTATCTTGTTCATATTTTTTGTGTACGTATACTTATACTTGTAAACGAATCCTGGATTTCACCCATGGTGGGTGATTAAATCATGAAATTTAATTGTATCTCAATAGAGACGAATATGCAAACTGGAAACTGAATATGGTTGATCAAGGTGTTTACAGGACTTATGACCTGTCATTGGTTGGGTTAAGCGCACGCTTTATGTAATTACAACATTCTCCATTCCACCTATTTTCTTTATGACCATGTAAGACAAATTTTTGCAGGTTGTATATAAGCTACAAGTCTATACTTATCTTCACATATCAGTTTCAGTACGTAATCAAATGTAATCACTATGTAATCAAATCTACATAGATGGCGTACTGAAACTGACATGTGAAGATAAGTATAGACTTGTAGCATATATTAGGTCCTTACATATGAAATTGGCGTTTTGTATGGGAGGAACATAAAGTTGATTTTTTTTAAATATAATATATTTATTTAATCAAAGTATGTACCATTGCTATCTATGCACTTTTGCCATCTCATAGGTAGTTCATCGATCCCTTTACTAAAAAAACCATTCGGACGGGAATCAATAAAATCTTTGAAGTCGGTTTGGACTGCCCCATCGGAGTTGAATTTTGCCGTCCACGGGGCTTGTTCTGCAGGTCGAAATTTCCAGAACGAAAACGTTGGAACCAAAAACGCACTGTGTTTTCTTTCGCGGCACCGTCGTCATACACATCATTAATCCTTCGAGCCGTTTCTGCAGCACTGGTGCCACGGTGGAACTCGTAGTCGTAAATAACGTGATATTTCAAGTTTTCCATTTTGTAAACTGAGTGACGCAAAGAAAAAAAACAATTGAGGAAAAAACAAATGAATTATAATTTTCGAAACACAAATACTTGAGTAAATAGCTGTATAAATTTGAATTTGGAATTCCTAACCAAAGAGAAGATATTTGAGATCAAAGTTGCCAGTACGGCAAAACCCCAATTTCATATGTAAGGACCTAATATACAACCTCCAAAAATTTGTCTTACATGATCATAAAGAAAATAGGTGGAATGGGGAATGTTGTAATTACATAAAGCATGCGCTTAACCCAACCAAAGACAGGTCATAAGTCCTTTAAACACCTTGATCAACCATATTCAGTTTCCAGTTTGCATCTTCGTCTCTATTGAGATACAATTAAATTTCATTATCTTATTAGTATTTTCTAATAATTCGAATCGTCATTTTACAAATATTATCTAATATTTTTTTTTATATAGTTAATTATTTTTTTCCTTCTATTTTCGCCATAACTTTGTATTATAGATGCTTAATGTTTATGTTTTATATACTTTGTATACAACACTCACAATTATTAAAAAAATATACATATCAAACATGTTTCGAACTAATCAGCCATCAGTGATATTATACGAGTATAAATATTAAAAATATTATAAAATTGTTTACGGTTTAAATATGGTCAGTTTTGACAGATGTTATTATGATTTATTTTTGAACGTTTATGCTTTTTTTTTAACAAATATTATGAATAGATTTAAAAAAATAGTAATTTAATGTTCTTATTTGGGGTTCAGGTATTAATTTACAACAAAGGAAATAAATCAATGATTGGATTTCTAAAATTTCGATTTTGTTCAAAGTTACATTTCAATTTAACATGCAATTTCAATGTCATCTTTATTAAATGAATGATCTTTTTCAATCTCATTCAAAAAGATAATCAAGTTCACTGTAAATAATGAAAATTAAAAAAAATCTTAATAGTATTATATATTTTTAGATTAAAGAAATGCGAAACATGTCAATTAAAATAAAACTTTTAGAAAACAAACATTTCAATTCGTATAAATTATTTGATATAAGTATTATGTAAAAATTAAAAAAAAACAAAAAAATATATTTATTTATGGTTGTATTATAACAAATTATAATAATATAATGAAAGAAGAAAAAATGGTAAAAAGTACATGTTCAAGATGTAAATGGAACTAGAAATAGAGGAAGACCAAAGAAAACGTGGCTCGATAAAGTAAATCAAATATTGAATGTTGAACCACGTGAGCAGTCGGAGAAATCGATTGCGTGCAAGACACGGTGTACGAATGTTGAGGAAGCGAGAGAAGTATATCAGTAAAGAAAAGTGTGGCATTCCATTCTTTCTGCCTACCCCCTTCGGGTAGACGTAGTGGTTAGTTAGGTTTATAATAAATCACCAACATATATGTATACGTTAACGATATAAAGGGAGTAAGGAGTCGAGGCAAACCGAGAAAACCATGACATGACCAAATTATTCAAATTTTAAAGGTTGGCCATGACGTACATGTATTACTTGTTGTATGAATGTGGAGAAAGCTAGAGGTGTGTCAGGATAGAGTAGTGTGACGGTGCCTTTTATCTGCCTACCCTTGCGGGGAAATACCATGGTTTGTTGTTGTTCAAACAAAGTTTGTTTAATTTTTATTTGTTTAAGTTAAAAATCGGTGACTTTAATTACATGCTTAGATTGTTAGACGCCGTTAGTTGTTATGTGACTATGGGAACCTCAAATAGCAAAAGACATATTTTACCTTATCCTAATCAATGGTTGAAAAACGATTTATTAATTCTTTTTCGTGGTTACCCAAGATTTCATATAATAACTCACTCTATACAAAACAGAGAAATCCAATAAACGGGGAGAGATTTTTTTTCCCTTTTATTAGTAGAATAAAGAACCATTATTTATGTTCATTCGATTGGAATCGTATCATCAAATTACGCGAAGTAAGAATTGCTTTTGCCCAATGCTTACATTTCGTTAAGCTCGTCCTTCGCACAGTTTTAAGCCTGAGTATTATTATGCTTGCGATTATTCCGGTAAAAATCCGCGTGAAAAAAAAACGCTGAAATTATTTGAAAACGTTCTTTGAGTTAAATAAATCGGTAGGGCGGGAAGTGTATAGTGGTCCATTGTATCTGCCATTATATAATATCTGGTTATAAAGATAAATTATTATATTATGTATTGCATTGCAATTATTATAATATTATGTATTTAAGGCCGACTTTGTGTGTTAATTTGTTATTTAACTAGCTAACTAAAAAAAACCGAAAGGGTAAGCAGAAAGAATGGACTGTCACACTTTAACCGATGCGGTACTCCATTCTTCTCTTTTCGCCCCGCGAGAGACGCGGTGTGATGGTGTTATTGTATGTGTATATCTGTTAATATACAGGTGTGTTTTTTGAATAATGCTTCTTTTATATTTGTTAATACATGTTTTTTAATGTTCCATCAAAACCATTAATTCCGATTATTGATATTCGTTTTTCGAAGTCCATTATAAATAATGAAAATGTATTTTTTTATGTAAAAAGTAGCTCGCTGCCTAAACCGGTTCAAAGTAGAAGAGCAAATGAAATAAAACTAAATAATGATTGTTACCAAAATAAATATACATGTTTTCATTGTTTAAATTCGATTTTTTTATAATAAGAAACATATTTTTTTCTAAATTCATTTTGTGTTGGGGGATTGGGCGAAAGAAAGATGTTTTTAGTCCGAAATATGTTTGAAAAAATTACAAAAAAAGCTTTTGAATTCACATAAAATATTTTTTAAATACATATTTTGCATACGGTACGAGTAAGTTAGTATTTTACGATACATATATAAGTAATTTTAATTTAAATGAATGTTACTATTTCAACTGAATGCTCTTTACCATAGCTAGTTTTGAGTTGAATTATAACCCGCTGGTCCAATGAATCTAATCCAATGAGAAATTGTACACATTGTAATCACGGACAATTGATCTCTCAGTAACACGTAAAGACGTACGCAAGACAAATGTGTGTGTGCGTACGCAATATCGTTATGCCTACAATACATCCAAGGGCCACAGTGGGGGTAGTTTTGAGACCTCTACAAACTTTTACAATCGCCGCCCGCCAAACAAGTAGCACCTAATGAGAGAACTTTCGTTTTGGATCCACCGGGTGAATAGGAATAATCTCACACCTACAGGACGCCGTATTCTCCACTGTTCCCTCTCTAACGTGGGAGTCGCCTAGAGGAAATACGTTTTATGGAATTTTATTTATGCACATTTATTATGGTTCACCAGATTAATTAATATTGTTAAAATTGTTTTAGCTTTCAAAACTGTAAACAGAAGTTGTATTATAACTAAATATTCAAGTATTTTAGTTTATTTTCAAATGTCAAACCATAAATAAAGTGCTCTATAGTATAATAAAATACATTTAATTTTAGTTTACAGAATTTCATAGAAATGAATAATAAAGAATTATTCCGTATAATTTATTGAAAATACCCTGTGACGTTATATTCCCGTCTATCACGTCTTAAGGACTTCAGCGGAGAAGAGTGCTCCAACAAAATTTCAGTTCGAGTGACCTTTATTACAATTTCAGCGAAATGTTTAACTCACGGATTTCATTTATTCTCGCTTAAGAATAGCGCATTATATGAATCCTTAGTATATTCTTGTGATCTGTAATCTTGTTTAGTAAATATATTATTTTCATTAGTCATTGGCTATATAAATGACAGTGTAAATAACCCTTTTTCATTTTATCATAAGTTTGTAAGAAAATCATGCAACTATCAAAATAAAAATATTAATATATAAATAGAGCAAAGATTATATAAAATGGATTTGTGAGATGATTTTTTTGCACTTCTTCATGGTGTCAATGGAAATCTAGTTTAAAGGAATGGTTCTAAAACACTACTGTATTTTGCGGACGATAAGACGCATCGTAACATTAAACGAACTCCAATTTTTGGTTGAATTTCCAGTATTTATTGTTTCTTGAACAATAATATACAATTAATATAAATGAAAACGTCTGTCTTCTAGAAGTTTTTAAATATTTAAGATGGAATGACATGTTTCGGCATTCTAATGCATTATCAAATATACGAGTAATAAAACTCCTAAAAGACAGACGTTTTCATTCATATTATTTATTGAATTTTTAGAGTAAAAAAGTGCATCTTAAGGTCCGAAAAATACGCTATGTATCTGCTCTTATGGTAGATGGTGTCGTTTCTAGTGAAAGTTTTATGTCGTTTCCAAGGGCGTTGGGTGTTTTTGTAATAGTAACACCACACGTGGAGGCGCCTTCCTTGCCCCCATTTTTTTGCACAACAGAATAACGTAGAGGGCGCAAAGCGTGCAGTGTGGCCATCTAGCTTGTACGCCATATGTTGGTTCGCTAGGTCGCTTTCAGCGTTGCTCTAAGCACTAAGTAGACCCTCATCTTGTGTGGCTATATCCTAAGAGAAATAATGTGGCTATTTATTTTAAGAAAGAATCATGTCAAATCATCATCAAAAGAATTATCATTTAAAAAGAAAATGCTGTGCAGATTATCATCGTTTTTTGTATTATCATATTAAATTATTTGCTTACTAAATAATTCTAAAAATTATTGAAAAATAAAAATAAGTCTAGCTATCCGAGGAAAATATGAAAAAAGAGGACATCAGAAGAATTTGTTTTTGTGTTTTTAAGTATTAAACACGCTGAATGAACATAAATAGTTCATATGAATAAAATTATATTTGAATTATGACACCCTTTCCCACCTGCTGACGTCTTCGGAAAAATGGCACGATAAACTTTTTTTATATTTTTATAAAAAGCACTCACTTTGTAGTTAGACATTTAAAAATTTATAAATCAAAACTAATAAAACAAACACTTTTATAAGGTAATGGTTATGATTCCAGCCAACTAGTTTAGCCTATACCAACGCTTCATCAGGGCAATATAAAAACAAATTTATCTTTTAAATATTGGAAAAAAAAAACGTTATAGGATATATGAGTTCGAGTATGGAGTTGTACATCATTGTTTATGATAAATGATAAAATAGGAGTTATTCCTTTCTCAGTATTAAGTTGGATATTAAGGTTCCTTAAAATAATCTTGAACATTGTGAGATAAAAAAACTATTAAAAACGAATAAGATATTAAAAACAACCAATTAAACTAAACTTCAAGTCCACTATTTGATTTGTTTCCCTTGTTCCATAATTCTAATTTACTATTACCCTTCCCCTAGACCTAAACCCCTTTTTTATTTGGTATGTAATGTTTAATTTTCAAAAAGTTATTCAACATGCAAATAATTATAAGCTAAAATATATTAAAACTCGAATTTAATGTAAAAGGGAGAAACGTTAAACATATGACCTCAAGTTGACTGGCCCCATTTAATTTCGTTTTTAAAATTCTACCAACACATTGATGGAGAAGAAAATCTTGGAAATAACGGTCTAGGGACGGATACATGACAAGGGTCGTAGCGCCCTCTAAAAATGGAATTAATTTAATGTACATAAGATACCCAAAAGTTTAATAAAACAAAAAACAAAAAATAGCAGTAAAACGTGAATAACATAAAGTGCAAACGCATTTTATGACTTTATTTAAATACAAAAAATATTATGAAAAAGTTTATTTTATAGCTCAAAGTTTATAGCTTTCCTCGTTAAACTTTTAAATCAATAAAGCACTCTACTTAGAAAAACACACACGATCTTTTGCCCTTGCTATCAAAGTATTGAATGTTTTTGACTAAAAGTTGTTTGTAACATTTGATTTATACATATACCTGTTTTTAATTTTGCTGACCACTGACTTAATATCAAAACAGATATTTTCAAAATCTAGTAATAAAAAGTACAATATTATAGAAGTTATGGCAATTTGGTATTTTTGTTTAAATAACTATTGTGGTTGTAGTATAATCTTTAAACAAAAGTTTTAACCTGATGATACCAACATAGGTTGGCGAAACAGCTGTCGTGACAATCTCATAAATATAGTTTCTGATAGGTATAAAATCTTCTTATTCTTCACGTGTCCTGTCGGGTCCCCCCAACGCTGGCGATCACCTCGGCGAACCTTTCCCTGTCCTGAGCCGCTCGGAACAGCTCCTCCACACTTCGGATGCCGGTCCACTCCGTCATGTTTCGCAGCCAGGACATTTGTCTCCTACCGGGCCCTCGGCGTCTCTCAATTTTCCCATCCAATATCAGTTGGAGAAGGTGGTACTTTTACTCACGTAGTACAAGACCCAGATATGAAATCTTACAAACCTTGATAGTTGACAACAGCTTCCTGTCAACTATAGCTCCCCTCAGGACCTCGGTATTGGTAACCATGTCTGTCCAGGGAATTCGGAGCATTCGGCGACAGAGCAACATTTCAAATGTTTCCAGTCTGTTCATTGTGTTGACTTTTAAGGTCCACGTTTCACATCCATACAATAAAACAGACCACAAATAGCATTTCATCATTCTCTGGCGGAGTTTCAAATTAATGTTATCATTGCAGAAGAGTTATTTAATTTTATGAAATGTTGCTGCCTCGATTCTGCATTTTATCTCTACATAGGTAAAAAAAAGTGTTTTAAAATTAACACTTACCATAAAAGTTTTAACTGTCAAATAGAGAGTTCGTAGTAAAAAATCTACAAATATAGAAAAATCTGTGGTTTTAAATTAATACAAACCAGTCGATTCTGATGAAAACAAAATAAATTTGCGGTAAATGAAATATTTGAGGGATTCGTATATTTATAAAAAAATCACATCACAAATTAAGTGCTTCATACGAAAGTACAGAAAATAATTACATAAATGCTTGGAGTAGAAAATTGAAAAAAAATTTAAAGCTATATTTGAATTTTCGCATGCTACATTAAGGCGAACATTTGAGCACTTTCACTCAGCAAGGACAACTCTCCTTAGTAAGCTTGTATACAACAGATGAGTATTGTTGTATAAACGTGAATATTATTGAAATTTTCAAAAAAGGAAACTGGTTTTCTTGTGAGTGTACTCTTCGCTCCGTGACTAAGTAGAATGGGGTCTGTAACTGGTATAAACACTGAAGATTCCGCTCCAAGACCCCACCGGATATTGTAAAGGAAGCAGCGAAAGACGTTATACTTACTGCTTGAATCTTTAATAAACAGAGAGATGGACGAGACACAGAATTACTTAAACATCCAAAATGTTTTGCAACTGTGCTATATTCTCATTTCCGAATGTATCCTCTCCCTAAATTGAAAACAGTCTGTTTATTTTCCGCTCTCTGAGATTAATGTACAATCTGATGCTACGTTTTTTGTCTTATCTGCTTTTCAGTTGCTGTATTTATTATTGTGTTACTATTTATACAAGATACTAAGTATGTATGAAATGAAATATCAATTTAGAATTCATTCTAAGCCATCAAAAAATTTAAATCCACCGTTTTAATCATTCTTGAAGGAGCAAAACAAAATATTTATTAAAAGAATAACAATAGAAAACTCCTTCTTTTTTACTTTATTGAAGATTAAGGTATCAACACTGTGGAATTCCATTGTTATAACCATAGAATTGTTAACAAAAAACGCAGTTTATATTCCACTTTAATTTTTTTTTTTTTTTATAAAATAAAAATGTTACCTCGACATGTTTCGGAGGTGACCCGTATCCTCAGGTGTTAATAAATAACTAAACTATTTTATATGAACTAAAACACAGTTTTTTCCACTTCTGAGTTTATTTTTCTTGACATGTTTCGAAAGCTTACACCTTCATCGTCGGGAGAACGATATAACGAGAAAAATAAACTAAAAAGCGTAAAAAATACTGTTTTAATTCATAAAAAATTCGGTATTATGGAATCATACATTGTTAGCGCCTTAAGTTTATCTAAAATTATACTATTTTAATAAAAAAAAGAATGGAATATTTTATTTTTATTTTATGAAAAATATTTAATAAATGAAAGTGGATTATAAACCGCGTTCTTTTTTCAATTTCAATGTTCTTACTTGTTTCTTTGTTCATCCGTTAATATATATATAATATATATTTTTTAATAAATAATCTTCTTAAATTTGCGATGTGTAAGAAGTCAACCAAAGAAAATATGTATGTGTTTGAGAGATGTAAATTTGAATAAGTATTTCAGAATACAATAATGTCCATTCACTGTCTCTCTGCCTACGTGTTCGTTCTAACAGCGTGATAGATAATATGGCAATCAAACCTTATGCATGGAAGATGAGCTACTGGCAAAATAAGGATGAGATCAGAATAAATACGATACAGATGAGAATCTTTAAACATTTGCCCTTGGAGTAATTGATTTTGCAAAACGGCGCACTTAAAAATAAATCATCATGAAATAATAATAATAATGTAATTTCTAATAAAAACATAATGAAAAACATAAACCGACCATTATGTATGAAAGCGAAGCATGTAACTGCAAAAGAAGGATGAAAGTAGAATAAATGCAGTAGAAATGAGATCTCTAAGACGAATGCGTGGATACTCGGTGTATATCAGAGTGTCCAATGAAAATATAAGAAGTGAATGCGGTGCGAATGATGGTATTATGAACAAAATAATGAAAGGATCATTAAGATGGTTTGGACATATGGAAAGAATGAATGAAGAAAGAATGGAAAAAAATTATATATATATATATATATATATATATATATATATATATATATATATATATATATATATATATATATATATATACTATATATATATATATATATATATATATATATATATATATATATATATATATATATATATATATATATATATATATATATATATATATATATATATATATATCTTATATATATATATATATATATATATATATATATATATATATATATATATATATATATATAATCAAATGATTTTACTGAAATCTCTTGATGGAAGTTCATTTTAAATAATAATTAAATAAAACGATGTTTTTTAACTACTTCCACTTTTGTCTTTATTTAGACAGCGACCGGTTTCGCCAGGCTCGCTGGCATCGACAGACTGGTAACACTATTGTAAACTTAATCCTTTATATACATACAGATCAGGGGTGGTGAACATGATTCTATACAAAATTAATTTTCAAATATTTATGTAAAATTTTTCTGAATTTAACTATTGGTATTACAGGTATTCTTGGAGGTTCGTGTTTAATACAATGGGTTTTAATTTTTATTATCTCTTACATATTCATATATAATTTTTGAAAAAATGGTAATTTTGTTTAAGTTTTTACTGAATTTAAATATTATATGTTATAGTTCTTGGTCCGTAAGGTTGGCCGCGCCTTATTCGGTTTTCCCAATCCATATAGCTGCTAGGGTCTAGAATCAATCAAAAACACATTTTGGGCAGTAATCGATTCCAGGAATATTTTTTATTTCTTTATATGGGGTATAGCAACGGGGAGTGCACAAACAGTATTTGGTCATTAAGAACTACTTGGTCAGGGGTATTGTGTTTTAGCCTATTTATTTCTAGAATTTCTAATTTGTTTAGTTTTTGACTTTTTGGGCATTTATGCAAGATTTTAGCGTTTTCGGTTGGGTTAAATGTATGATTATTTTCAATAAGGTGGTTAGCAAAATTGGAGTTCGTTTTATTATTTCTCCAACTTTGTATATGTTCCCCGATTCTAGTTTTGAAGGCCCTTCCTGTTTGGCCTACGTAACTAGCAGGACACGTCCTGCAGTTAAGTATGTATGTGCCTGAATTTTGCATATTATCTTTTTTATCTTTATTGTTTACGATTAGATTTCCTAAAGTTTTATTATTATAACACGCTGTAATGCAGTTTTCTTCTTTTAAAACGCGTTTCAATTTATTATTTATATCACCTATGTATGATAATTTAGCCCATTTTGTTTTTTTGCCTGCATCTATTTCTTTAATAGTGAGGCTATTACTGATTTCATTTATGACTAGTTTTTTATTTTTTCTGCGTATAAGGTTATCGACAAGTTTCTCATCATAACCGTTGTTTATTGCAATGGATTTAATAGTTAATAATTCTTTTTGGTAATTGATTGTATTTAGGGGAACATGTAATAATCTGTGAATCAAGCTATGAAATACCGATAATTTATGTGAAGTGGGGTGCCTCGACCTATTATGTATTATATTATCGCTATAAGTTTCTTTTCTATAAATATTGAATTCTAATTTATCTTTTACTATGTTAATTCCTATATCTAGAAAATTAATTTTCGATCCGCCAATCTCCATAGTAAATTTTATGTTTTGATTTATATTATTAAGTTCTATTAGGAATTTATCTAGTTGCCTTGGGGTACCTATCCATATGGCAAGGATATCATCGACATATCTTTTATAGAATGCGACGTTTCTGAAACTATTTAATTTACTTATGGAATCTTCGATGTGGTCCATAAAAAAATCTGCTAAAATGGGTGAAATGGGACTCCCCATTCCTAGTCCCTTATCGTGAATGTAAAATTTATTATTGAACTGAAAAAAGTTTTGATCAATACACGTATTTAATATTCTTTTAATTTCTAGCTTTTTACAGGGGTTTAGGTTTCTTTTTTGCATGAAAGTTTCCAATGTTATTTTAAGTTCGTCCGTAGGTATGTTGGTAAACAAACTAACTACGTCGAAGGATACTAATGTGGCATTTTTAGGAATTTTAAAGTTTTTAAGTTCATTAATGAGTTGAAGTGAGTTTTTTATACTGAATTTAGGTATGAATTGTAACGTATTTTTTAGTAAATTATTGGCAAATTTTGCTAGTTTATAAGCTGGAGCAGAGTTATAAGAGACTATTGGCCTTATAGGCATATTTTCTTTATGAACTTTCGGTTGTCCATATAGGCGGGGACATTGTGGGTTCATAACTGTTAAATATCTGATATGTGCCTCATCTTTAATTAGGGTTTTGCACGTTTTTAATATTAATTTAACATCTGCGGAAAATTTAGTGGTTGGATCTTTATTTACCCTAGTTACGTTATTTGAAGTTAACATCTCATTAACTTTATTAATATAGTCATCTTTTTTTAGAATAACTGTACTGTTACCTTTGTCAGCTTTTGATATTATTAGGTTGTTCGATTTAATTTTAGATTTAATAGATTTTATTGTTTTAGATTCGTCTAAGTGTTGGAAGCTAGTATTATATTTAATGAATTCTTTTTTGATGAGTTTAGAGCACCGATATTTATTTGACATATTTTTAGGTATTGCGATATCCACATCTATAGCTAAATTTTCAAAATCACTCTTTGTTAGTTTTATATTTGGGCAGTATTTTAGGCCTTTTTCTAGAATATCTAATTCTTTGTTGTTTAATTCTACCTCTGTAGTGTTAATGACTCTGTTGTAGAACTCCTTAGTGGGGTAAGTTATTTTATTTGAGGGTTTATTTTGTTTACATGATAATTCATTTAACTTTTTTGATTGTATCCGAAAGGTATTTTTAATTTTGTTATCTACTATTTCCCTCGTTTTAAAATACAGGATATCGAATTCTACTGGGTGTAGCAATGATGTTATTCGATTATGTATATAGAATAAGTAAGTACTCACATTATCTCGTATGCTGTACCACTTTCCTGTTTCCGCGTCTATCCAGGATTTTTGTGCCTTAACGCCCAAATTATTACTGCCCAAAATGTGTTTTTGATTGATTCTAGACCCTAGCAGCTATATGGATTGGGAAAACCGAATAAGGCGCGGCCAACCTTACGGACCAAGAACTATAACATATAATATTTAAATTCAGTAAAAACTTAAACAAAATTACCATTTTTTCAAAAAATATATATGAATATGTAAGAGATAATAAAAATTAAAACCCATTGTATTAAACACGAACCTCCAAGAATACCTGTAATACCAATAGTTAAATTCAGAAAAATTTTACATAAATATTTGAAAATTAATTTTGTATAGAATCATGTTTACCACCCCTGATCTGTATGTATATAAAGGATTAAGTTTACAATAGTGTTACCAGTCTGTCGATGCCAGCGAGCCTGGCGAAACCGGTCGCTGTCTAAATAAAGACAAAAGTGGAAGTAGTTAAAAAACATCGTTTTATTTAATTATTATATATATATATATATATATATATATATATATATATATATATATATATATATATATATATATATATATATATACATATATATATATATATATATATATATATATATATATATATATATATATATATATATATATATATATATATATATATATGCATATATATATATAGCCAGCAACATATCTGCTGCTCTTTCACTGTAGCAACAGCAACAACAACACTCTTTGCTATGCTATATATATGTAACCTTAACATATATATAAGTTAACGATGTAAATGGAACTAGAAATAGAGGAAGACCAAGGAAAACGTGGCACGATCAAATAAATTAAATATTGAATATCGGCCATGTGAGGAGTCAGAGAAATCGACGCGGGTGCATGACACGATGTATGAATGATGAGGAATCGAGAGAAATATGTTAGGAAAGAAAAGTGGGTCAGTCCATTCTTTCTGCCTACCCCTTCGGGGAGACGGCGTGATGGTTAGTTAGTTAGTTAGTTAATTTGTATTTTTCTCTAAGTAAAATATGATCTTAGATCTTTCAGAATGGTTGCAGTATAAAAAGCGACTCGCTTTATCTTCGATTTCAGCCGGCTAGAGAAGCTGTAGCCCAGTTCAAGATTAAGCCCTTCGAATAGTCTTCTGATCCAACAAAGGCTTAAACAATCTCCATTTTACGGTGAAGTGAACCAACCCCGGTAGGGATGCGTTCTTATCGACTGACCTGTGGAGCTGTGGAGCGTGCAGGGGTGCGATTAGGTGAAACCGACTGGAATAGGTAAAAAAGTGAAGGAATGCCTACTTAAGCCAGACGAGAGAATTTCAGAGAAAACGTTTTTATATCTAAAGAGGCGTTTGAAACTTGTATCACATATAATATACTCGTATCTACATATTATATAATATACTCGTATATTACAATTAATTTAAATTGAATAAAATCAATTCACAGCCCTTAAAAAAATATTGCAGATGTTCATTACAAAAAATGAAAAAAGATATTTTTTAAAGCTTTTGAATAAGTGTAGTTTCTTTGTGTTGTAGATGTTTTATATTTTTATTTTTGTATACTTTATATACAACACAAAATTTTTAATCAAATTAAAATTAAATTTCAAATATATTTCGGACAACCCGGTCGTTCCTCAGTGATATTATTTAAAATTGTTTATAAATATGATCAGTTTTACAGGTGTTATTATTATATAATTATATATATATATATGATTATACAAATAATATATTATTATTATATTATTATATTATTATGATATTGTTATTATACAAATTAGACAAAACTGTCAAAACATCTCGCACGCTTAATAGAACACTGGCTTAACTAAAAAAATCAAGTTTTGCTCAATTTGACATGAATCGGTGTTTTAACAAAAACACGTACGAATGAATAGCGTTTACATTGTGAGCGATTATCGTACGTACGAACGGATAGCGTTAACATTGTGAAAAATAGATGGATAGCGTTAACACAAGCCTCTGTCTAATGTTAACTCAATTATGACCTAAACCATAATCGGTCAGTTTACTTTTAAGCGTGCGATCTGTCAAATTTAATATCATAAATATCTATATAATATCACTGAGGAAGGACCAGGTTGTCCGAAACATGTTAATTTGTATTGTAACAAACCGAAACAATTTAAATTTGTTTAAAAAGTTTGTGTTTTATACAAAGTATATAAAAAAGAAAAAGAAAAATATAAGGGTAGTTTCGATTATTTCAATTATAATTATGATTTTTTTCTTAAAGATTATCCTTAAAAGGCATTTACGTATTGTGATTTGGTACATATGAGTTAAATACATACTTATATATAAGAAAATACACATACTTGTACCTGTTCTTGTATTATACAAAATATGCACAAAAAACATTCAGATTCTTACCTAACCTAACCACATCCTAGGTATTACATTTTTATGACTTTGATTGAGTTTCTTTATTTTGATACAAAACAACTTTTTATCATAGAACATAACTTAACAAAATTTCTAAATTAAACTTAAAACAACAAATATAATTATCTTTAACATCACTGAATTTCATGACATTCTATCTTATTTTCATATATAATTACATAAATTTTTTTGAACCAGGAAATATCGTATTTTAATATGTCCAGTTTCATGTATTCAAATGGTAAAACCATATCGAAAAGCAGCATGTCGAACTTCCATATTTATGAGTATTCTCTTGGCAAAATATAAAATCTGAGACATAACCTAATTCCCGCAATCGGAAACCATATTTTCCCAATTCCAGAAAGAGATGAACCAGCCACAATATTCATGACTGTATAATACTTTCCTACGTAATGCGAATCCATACGTAATATGTTACATAATAAAATGTAATAAAATCGAGATGGATCAAGAATAATAAACAATGTGAAAGGTATTTAAATAATGTATGTATTGTATTGGCACGAAGCAGATTTTAGTGTTTATGTGAGTATATTGATAAGGAAAGATTTTAGCTCAATTGTACATGGTTTAAAATGGTAAACACACCATAATTTTTAGTCTTAAGACTGAAAGTCGGTACATATGTGACTATAGTGAATCATCTGTTAAAATTATTATTATAAAAGTTATCAATTAGACTTTTTTATATGTACACAACAGGTCGTTTGGACCCAATTACTGTATACAATTTTTTTTTTTTTTAGCTAATATACTCGTATTTATACTCGTGACGTGTGATAGGTAGCCAATCTATCGCCATTTTATCGTCACGTGAATTCTACATCAGACCAAAGACAGTGTGACAATTACACTGCCATCGCCGGGAATCGAACCCAGAACCTTCGGCATGGAAGTCAGAGCTCGTAACCACTCTGCCACGAAGGTCGTCAATTTTTATTCACTTGTTATTTTATTATAACGAAAATGAACTAAAATTCTTCTCAGAACCTCGGAGATGAAAACTTGTAGTGCCATTTCAGGAAAAGCATTCAGGGACAAATTGAAACATATAGAAATAAAAAAATCTGAAATGCTGACTAACTAACTAACTAACCAACCATCAAGCCGTCTCTCCGAAGGGGTGTACAGAAAAAAATGGACCTGCACACTGTTTTTCCTGACATACTTATCGCGTTTCCTCAACATTCATAAAACGTGTCATGCACGCAGGTTAATCTCAAAAAGGCAAAACATGATAAGCCACAATGACAAATATTACGTTTTTTGAAAACGCGAGTGTAAGAATAATATTATTGTACATTCGCTGTCCACTGTTTAAATATTTTTGTATTTCAATTTCAATTTATTTGAATTTCAATTTGATTTTTTTTTAAATCATAAACATTACAGTATATATAGAATACAAAAACAACAAAAAACTATTTTAAACAGAATATTCAATTGTGAAATAAAGTAATACAATATAAACAATGGACATAAACACAAAAATACACAGGATAATTAAAAAATTAAGACCAATGAAGTAACAAGAAACAATAAGAAGAACAAGAGAAGCAAATATCAATTCTATACATTACATAAGAGATAGATGTTTTCTGAGGGTAGCCTCACTATCGTGGAAGATGTCCACATCCGAAGAGATGCGGTTTATTATTGCCCTGCCCACGGGCATAACCTTAGGTAAATTGGTTCTACACTGTAGCAGGTGAAATAATCTATGTTGCCTTTGTCGCTGAAAATTTTCAGGGATAAACAGTCAAGTCATTGAAAATATCCGAGTTATGTATTCGACCACGAATCAGTTGAAAAAAATGAACACCCAAATGGATAGTTCGTCTAATTTCCAACGATTGGTAGTCCAGCATACCCAGCAAGAAATCAGTTGGTTACAGCCAGGGGTAATAACCGTTTTCCTTGAGGTACAAAAAACTTAAGAACTATTTGTTTGTTTACACAAAATCAGAATTGAGTTTTAATATAATTAACATCTTTATAAGTAAAAAGCCAAATTAAAAATAGTAAGTTATTCTGCAATTTGAAAAATAATTTTATAAACAGTGTAAATAAACCTTAATTGAAATTATTATTTACTTGTGATGCTATGGTTCTACACCTTGGGATTCGTACAATTCATATGATACATATGCGCGTTTATTATGTTATATATATAATATGCAATAGTCGTGCATATCCCGAAGTGAGCTCCGGGCGCCAGATATGAGGAAGGATGAATATGAATTTCATATTCGCACCCTAATACCTGTCTTTTTGTGTTATGCCTTAGTGTGCCTGGCTTATTTTTAAACACATTTCCCGCGAATGTGAAAGACTTTAAATTTAATTTAAATATATAAAAATGAAAAACGTTTGGTTATTTCACAAAATGTCTTCAAAATAATATAAATCGTTTCATCTATGTTATTTCAATTTTTTTACGCTGGAATGGAGCGGATTTAAAGTTTTTTTTTGTCTTTTGATTTTATTCTAGACCTTGTTTCTAAAACTTCAATTCAGTGGACATCTTTTTATGTATTAATCGTATTTTAAATTGAACATTTTATTTAAATGAACCCTTTTTTTAACAAAAAAATATTACGAGAAATATATTTTAGTACCTCAAGTTTTAAGCTTTTTAAAATTGTATTAGAATTAAAT
>JAHDVF020001616.1:0-14596 GCA_022606425.2 Lepidostoma basale | reverse complement strand
AAAGGAGGATGAAAGGAGAATAAATTCAATGGAAATATGATCTCTTAGATAAATATGTGAAAAATCTGTACGATAGTGTCAAATGAAAACGTAAGAAGTGAATGCAGTGCGATTGAAAGAGTTTCCGCAAATGGAAAGTTAATTCAGATGATTTGGACACACGGAGAGAATGAATGAAGAAAGAATAGTTAAGAAAGCATATGTTTACGATGATAACGGAACTAGAAATAGCGGAATACCGAGGTAAACGTGTTAAGATCAAATAAATCAAATATTTAATGTTGGGGTCTTTTTTTTACCGATCACGAATATCAGATGCAGCGTTCATATTTGGATTTAAAACACGTCATAATGCGCCCTTGAGATAATCACATCAACAAAAACGCCGCTTTAAAAGTTAGCATATTATTATTGTTTTTATTATTAGTTAGTTCCTAAACGTCTTTGATCGTCCATACTTATTTAAGCATTAACAACAACAATCCATCACTCCGTTCGCCAGAAAGGGTACGCAGAGAGAATGTACCGCCACATTTCTCTATCTTGACACACCTTTCTGGATTATTTCACATTCATACAGCGAATCATACAAGTACGTCGATTCATCCAACGACTAACATGGCTAACCTTTAAAATTTAATTGTGCCATGTTTTCACACCGTTAACGTATTCTTTCTTAACTAAGTAATAATAATAATAATAATAATATACTATACCTGAGGGAAGCATGTACTATCTTTATTATAATTTTATATTCATTTTATTATTTTGTCATGCATCTTATGTTTCTCGCTCATTTTATTGTGTATTACTTATTAGTGTGTATCTCTAACTTGTATCTTGAGTGTATTGGAAAATAATACTGTAATGCTTTGGATATGTTTAAATAGATAAATGAAAAAATGTGCTCGTGGTCTAGAAAATACAACCTCTGAACCACATTATTTAATTACTTTAAAAAACTGAGTATTTTGGAACATCTGTTATAATTATCATAGTAAGTAAAGCCTGTTCAAAGATTACACGTAGGTACGAACTACTCATTTTCATTATTTCTGAAATGTACCACAGACAGTCAAGTCCCGAGAAATGATAATAAAAATATAGTAATTTAGCGAATTCACACTTGTAGGGTTTGCGTTGAAGGAAGGCTGCCTGTATAAGAGTTTATAAATGTAATTTTTCACCTCCTTGGCTAACATTGAATTATTATGTCTATAAAATAAACAAAGGGTATATCGAAAATATGAGAAAGTACAGTTATAATTTAAAACAAATATGTGTCTTTTCAGACGACGTAAACGTTGAAATAATATATCTATAGATGTCTTTATGATATACGAAACATTGTAAAATACTTCTTTTGATGAATTTTCATTTGGGAAAATGTCAAAGGTTTTTCTCTCAATTTATGAACTCTGACAAATAAAAAGGTTATATCTTAAGTATTGATGGGGGCGGTATGAAACATAAATGAATGTATGAATGAAACCAATTATAAAGTGGTATGGTATTACAAATTGCTTTTTGTTTAGTTGCGAGGAATGAGATTGGTAACATTATAAAAGATTGTACGCTTTTAGGTACAGGTAATCAAATAAAGTTAAAACGAATAAATATTTTATACGCAAAGAACCATATTTTCTAGAAATCTTTTCTATATCGAGTGGTAATCAAATTTGTTTGGATCATTTTATTACGTTATTTCATTAACAAATAATCTTGAAATGAAAACTAAACTAAATGAGAATTTAGAAAATGTTAAGTCGGAACACCTACTCTCATATAATGAATACGAATAAAAACTAATAAATGAATGTTTTATAGGTTCCATCTTGCGTCTGACATGTATAATATGTTGATATCCGTCGCCAAAACAAAATGTCCAACAATATCCAGACAGCCTCTCTGATGCAAACTGGTTGTAGACGGTGAACTTATAGAACAGGTCATAAAGTTCAGATATCTGGGTGTGGATATATCTTGTTGCAGCGATCTAGTTAATATAGTTAAAAAACAGACTTATAAAGCAGCAGTTATCTCCGGATACCTAAGTGACACTCTCTGGGACAATTAGCATATGCTAGCGGAAATCAAAGTTAGAATTTATAAAACATGCATCAGGCTCATAATGATCGAGAACATTGTCAGAACCAAACATATCTTAAGAGTAGCAGCAATGAGAACATTGCGACTTATTGTAGGGAGAACCCTTAGAGATAGGATACCCAATGAAGACTCTTAAGCGGAAGAGTAGCCTACATTCGTAAGCAATGACTTCATCAGAATTAGAACAATTAATACATATATTATATGAATGAAAATGCGTGGATTATTGAAGTTTTATTTTATTTAATGTTGCCTGTGCCCTATCGGTGTTTACTTATGGGTTTGAATCTTTCCATACTCACATCGAGAGAATATTTGGAGTTGCACTGAAAATGTTGGGATTTATTCTCCGAACTGGTAGAGTTTTCAAGAATCCCTATGTTTTGCGAATTTTGTATAACTCATTGGTCCGGAGCCGGCTCAAGTGTGGCTCGGTGATATGGATTCTCCACGAGGCGAGATACTCGCTCATGTTAGAGAGGGTTCAGAAAAGATGTCTGGGATATCTCTACATGAGGGAGTTTAGTAGCTATCCGTGGCTTTATCCCACTGCATTCTTCTTGAGCATGCTGGGGACCAATAGCTTACAGATAAGAAGGGATGGGTGCACACTTACCCATTTCTTCAGACTTATCAGGGGACTCTTTGAGAATTCCGTCATCTTGATCTCTTACGATAAAGGCAGCAAGAAAATAACTGGCATATTCCTATTCATAATGTTCTATGTACTCGTATACTTCCTTTGATATTCTTTTTTTTCACCCTTTACATCGATATGGCTCGCGCTGTAGTGATGTAAGGAGTTTTTTCAACAAAATAATAATAATAATAATAGTAATAATACCTGAGAAGGGTTAAACGTGTCATTCTATATACAATTTAATTAAACTCCTAGATTACAGAAGTTTTCAATTATAACAATCATTTATTATGGAGTTTAACATCATTGTTCAAAAACAATAAATTAAAAAAAATGAAGTAATAAGGAAAAACTTTTGCGTTCTGAAATACCCACATTTCAATATTCACAAAGCTACCCTGTGTAAATAATAAATACGCAGTTTCAATATTTGTTTATAGTCTACAAAAATGGTAGATCAAGGAAAGCATGGCATTACCAAATTAATCAAATTCTAAACGGCAGCCACATTCGAAGTCGGAAAAATCGTCGAGCGTGCATGTTACGATGAATAAATATATATAAAAAGCTAGAGAGTTATGTCAGGACATAGCAGTATGGCGCTCCATCCTCTCTGCCCACCCCTACGGAAAACGGAGTAAAGGTTAATAACTTACTAATTTAACAAATCATTTGTTTTTAAGAATAACTTATTTTTTGACAAGTTAGTCTATCATTTTAGATTTAAGCTCTTCTCCAAATTTAAAATTTCGAATTCGAGATCACAACAGAACCGTCCCACAAGATATTCCTCTCACCTTAATTTTAAAGTTCCTCGCTGTCGCTCAGCTCTAGCCCAAAAACAATTTCCATTCCGCGCGCCCTATATTTTCAAAATGCATACATTAAAAAATTTAAACGTGGTCTAACCAAATATATGAAGGGGTCAACCATAGACATAGAAAATGTTTTTTTTTTCTTTTAGATTTAGAAGAGTTTTATCTATCCTAACATGCTATTTTATGTAGTTGCCACGATATAGGCCATGCCTAGTGGGACAACTACAGTCCATTTTTTTGTCGAATAAATGTATAATCTGTATAAATAAAATAAGGCTTTGACACTGTAGAATTAAATTATAACGTTTTTCTTTATAAATGAGAAGTGTTTTTTCCCTTATTGAGTTTATTTCTCTCGACATGTTTCAAAGTTAGGTTATATCGTTCCGTTATCACCCTGGAATTCTATTTTAACATTTTTTATGAATTAAAACTCTGTTTTATCTACTATTAAGTTTTTTTTTCTCGACATGTATGGAAGCGAAGCATGGAACTGGCAGAAGAAGGATGAGGGCAGAATAAATGCGGTAGAGATAAGGTCCCTAATACGTATATGTGATAGAACGATATACGACAGAATCTTAAATGCTGATATAAGAAAGGAATGTAGACCGGAAGAAGGTATTATGAACAAAATTATGAAAGGATAGCTGCGTTGGTTCGGACATATGGAACGCATGGATGGAGTAATAATGGTTAAGAAAGTATACGTTAATGATGTAAATGGGGTACGAAGTCGAGGCAGACCGAGGAAAAAATGGCATGACCAAATTAATCAAATTTTAAAGGTTGGTCATGTTAGAAGTTGGAGAAATCGACGTGCGTGTATGACTCGTATGAATGTGGAGGAAGCTAGAGAGGTTTGCAAGGATAGAGTACTGTGGCGGTCCATTCTCTCTGCTTACTCCTGCGGGAAAACGGCGTGATGGTTTTTTTTTTGTTTCGAAGTGAGGTTATATCGTTCCCCTCATGATGAAGGTGTAAACCTTCGAAACACGCCTACAAGAATAAACTCGAAAGTGGAAAAAACAACATTTTAATTCATTTAAAAATCGTCAAGTTTATCTATGAAAGTATTCATGGAAATTCTAAAAAAATGCTTTTTTAATACAATTAATATAAAGTTTAATTAACAGAATGCGTTCAAACGGAGATTAAATCTCTAAAAGTCAGATGAAAAGCGGTCGAAAAAAGTGAAAAACCATTGTGAGATTTTGAAAGTGGTGAAAATACTTAATTCAACATTTTATTTGGTTTGTCCGTTTTTCGAATGTTTACCTGTGCTGGCCTAGGTTCATTTCAAATTTCATTTTAGAAAAGCTAATTTTTCTAGTATTTTGTTTTATATTATTTTTCTGGTATTTTGTATGCATGAAAAATATATGAAATAACGGCAACAAATTTTCCAAAATAACAATATATTTTTTGCATTTTCGAAGCAAATGGGATATCAGAGAGACTATCTCTCGTATTAGAGTATGAACTCTGATGAAATAATTGACCTATAAAAATGATCATAATAGCTTTTTTGTTTTAGTACATTTTTTGATTTTTCTGTAGGTAAAGGGTCTTCCAATAGGGACTTCCAAACTTTGACAGTTGATAGCGGCCATATTGTTGAAGCGACGTCTGTCAAATTGGTTGTCATTTATTCAATCTGATTTACAATCACCCGTACAAAATTCAACTGACCCAGGCGCTGAAGGTAAACGACCATAGACAACGATTTCGATGATATCACACACACACACACACACACACACTTTGTTTTATTTAAATTTAAAGATAGGAAGCGCTTAACGAAAGACCCTTTATATCTATATTATTTTTCGTACGGTAAACGGGAAAAGATTATTTTAAGTTTACTTTCATTATGATATTTAATTTTAAATAAACTTAAAGCATTAACACTGTAGAACTCCATGAATTCATAAATAAAAATGGTTGTAAGAAGAAAGCTAATACCCTTATTTTAGATTTCTATGAAAGATGTTTAATATTTCATAAGGACTTTAACGGAACACTTATTATACCTGATATTTCATTATGGAATTATAAAATGCCACCTGAAAATGCTTTCATGTCAAATCACAGATGTCATACAGCATACTTCTTCTTCTTCTTCCCTTTTGGTAGACTCAGGAGTCTGTTATTTCAGGCGGGTCCTCTTGAGACGCTGAACTCCAGCTTTCTCTCCACCGTTTCGGGGGTCTTCATGGAGAGCTATGTATGGTATTCTATTCGAGCTTCCATGGAGAGCTGTGTATGGTATTCTATTTGAGCTATAGTCATACAGCATACGTTAAGTCAAAATATATATTTTTCGTAAATTTTTTGCGTTTACGTAATGGAAATTCATTTTCTTGATTTATATTATTCAAACAATATTTATTTCACAGTATTTATTGCTTCTTGAACAAACTCCACATTAAATAATAAATACGAATAAAAATGGCTCTTTTCTAGAAGTTTTCTTATATTTTCACACAAATTATACACGTATATTTACATAAAATAGTATAATAAAAATTCTAGAAAATAGAACGTTTTATTTATATAAAATACTCAAGATCTTTGTTTTTGATATATTCACTTCTATTTCTGGTTTTTCAAATACCTCTTGTTATATTTACTGTTGGTAAACTCTTCGGCCGAATTTCAATAGAAAGAGTAAAAAAGACGACGACTGAAAGAGTATGGGATGTTCAAGGTGCTTTTATGACCGGAAGAGGATGTATGGATCAGATGTTTGCACTTCGAACGCTTGCGGAGAAGTTTATGGCCAAAAACCGTAAGCTTTTCTGTGCTTTTGTCGATTTGCAAAAAGCCTATGATCGAGTGAACAGAGATAAACTGTGGTCAATCTTGTCCGAATACGGAGTGAGCACAAAACTGATACGGGCGGTTGCATCTCTCTACGAAGGGAGCACTGCCAGTGTTAGGGTAAATGGGGACATCACGCCTTAGTTTGATATCACGAAAGGTGTTAACCAGGGCTGCGTGATGTCTCCATGGTTGTACAATCTGTATATGGACAAGTATATGAAAGAACTTAAAGGTATAAATGCTGGTGCTAAGATGAGTGATCTGTCTGTAAATTGTCTGCTTTACGCGGACGATGCCGTTCTCGTTGCGGATAGTGCTGACGAATTACAAGTCTTGGTCTCGAGAATGTATGAGGTATGCAAGTCAAATGATTTAATTTATTTATTTATTAAGGGTAACATACAGCGATATCAATAACATATATAATATATAAAATAAACATTTAGAATAATTAAAATAAGGCCAATTACATGCTACCACAAATTAAAAATAATAGTTAACAATCAACAAATGATAGTGAGAAACAAGATTGAAGTTAAACTAAGACAGAATAAGGTATACATAATATTTAAGAGTTAAAATACGTATAGTGCTGGAAATAAAAAATAAAATTAAGATCAAATAAAATTATAAGTAATATACAAGTATTATAATATCACGTTACATCGTGGTCACATCCGCGCCGAAATGTTGCTCCGATCACTTTTTTAAAATTTCGCTCGCTCAAATGAAAGACGTCAATGTCTCCAAAATGCTTATTGTAGATATCACAGATTCGATACAGTGCCGCGCTCAGAGCGTAGTTTGTGCGATAAACAGGAAGGTGGAAAATTTGGCTCGCGGTATGTCTCGTGCGAGACATGGGGGTCGATTAATGATGAATGTCGGAAAGTCAAAGGTGATGGTTTTTGAAAGGGAAGAGCAAATGGCAGTTTGTAATATAATTTGTGAACAAAGAGAACTTGGAACAGGTGAGGGAATTTGTGTATTTAAGTAGCATGTTCACAGCAGATGGCCGAACGGATAGTGACTTCGAAAGAAGGGTTGGTGCAGGTAACAAAGTGAATGGAGCTTTAAGAATAGTTATTGGAAACAAGAATTTATCAATGAAAGCGAAAATGGCCGTTCACAATGGAGTTCTGGTCCCATCACTAATGTATGGAAGCGAAGCATGGAACCGGCAGAAGAAGGATGAAAGCAGAATAAATGCGGTAGAGATGAGGTCCCTAAGACGTATTTGTGGTAGAACGGTATACGACAGAATCTCAAATGCTAAGAAAGGAATGTAGAACGGAAGAAGGTATTATGAAAAAAGGATCGCTGCGTTGGTTCGAACATATGGAACGCATGGATGGAGAAAGAATGGTTAAGAAAGTATACATTAATGATGTTAATGGGATACGAAGTCGAGGCAGACCGAGGAAAACATGGTATGACCAAATTTATCAAATTTTAAAGGTTGGTCATGTTAGATTTTATTTATTTATCGGTGTTATTTATTTGACGACCAAGGCTGCGATGGGAGTATGAAGTTGGGAGAGATGCTGCAAAATTGTCACGAGTATCAAAAAGAAGATGATTTTTATAAAAATTCGACAATCCCTATTTTTTGTAACTCGAAATGCTTACTTGATGCGTCTTGGTGCTTACCAAAAGTGTAAATGTTTCATCTTGTGAAACTTCTTGAAATTGAATTGAAGCCGTATTTAGACCTGGAATACAGCAATACAATAAGGCTTCAAAGCTGAGTGACGTAATATCGAACCCTTTGCGTCATAGTTGAATATTCCTGACTGAAAATTTCAAAAGATTTTTCATAATACTTCATTTACTTAGTTGTATATAAAACATATTTAAATTATTTTTTATACACCTTATTTTTAGACTATTACAATCAAACATTCTATTCAATGAAAAATTGTTTAATTAAATCAGGTTAAAAATAAACATACCATTACGCAGAAAAAAATGGACCGTCACATTGAAACGGAACGGAAGAATCGACGTGCTCGTATAACTCGCTGTATGATTGGAAGGAAGCTAGAGAGGTGTAAGAGGTATGAGGTTTAAAAAAACAATATTTGCACCGAATGTTACCAATATTTGAAGTTGTCTAGCAAATGTAGCCTTTCACATTGCATTAATAAAAAGATTTTCTGCTCAATGCTTACACCTATTCTTAGTGTCTATTATTATATATAGATGGCGCTAGTGTAGATTGAACTAGTAACATGTGGAGAGTGGTGCAACATAGTAGCATATATACAACTTCCAAAAAATTGTCAGACGTGGTGTGTTCGTAAGAAGGGCGGAATGGGGAATGTTGTTAACATAAAGCGATCGCTTAACCCAACCAATGAGAGGTCATAAGTCCTGTAAACGCCTCGACCACCATATTCTGTTTCCAAAAAAACAATTAACATCTCCGTCTCTATTAAGATACAATTAATCCTTAATATTTGCACCATCTTAAAAAAAAGAACATTTTGTGTTAAATTATTTTTATTTGTTTTTTTATTTTATATCCTTGTATTTTATATTATTTGTTTTAGATTTATTTTGTGGATGTTGGACTATCGAACTGTGCGCTGGAGATACCTATTGGTGGCGATGAGGTTCGCAACCCATCACATCGCGTCTCCCGCGGGGTGAAAAGAGAAGGATGGAGTGCCGCATCGGTTCAAGTGTGACAGTCCATTATTTCTGCCTACCCTTTCGGGGAGACGGCGTGATGGTGAGTTAGTTAGTTTAGAGAGGTGTGTCAATATAGAGTGGTGTGAATAAGTCCTGTAAACGCCTCGACCACCATATTCTGTTTCCAAAAAACAATTTACATCTTCGTCTCTATTGAGATACAATTAATCCTTCATATCTGCACTATCTAAAAATAACATTTTGCGTTCAATATTTTTATTTGTTTTTATTATTTTATATCATTGTATTTTACATTATTTGATTTAGATTTATTTTGTGGATGATGGACGATTGAAGTGTGCGCGAGAGATTGGTGGCGATGAGGTTCGCAACCCATGACATCGCGTCTCCCGCGGGGCGAAAAGAGAAGGATGGAGTGCCGCATCGTTTCAAGTGTAACTGTGCATTCTTTCTGCCTACCCTTTCGGGGAGACGGCGTGATGGTTAGTTAGTTAGTTTAGAGAGGTGTGTCAATAAAGAGTGGTGTGACGCTCCATTCTGCCTCGACCCTTTCAAGGGCGCATTATGAGGTGTTTTAAATGCGAAAGTCTAAAAACGAACGCTGCAGCTGATATTCAAAAGGTGGGTTTATAGCTCTACCCAACTATCGAACTAAACCCCGCGCCGTCTCTCTGAAGGGGTAGGCAAAATGAAAGGGTCGCCTCACTGTTATTATCTGACATGCTTCTCTTGTTTCCTCAAATATATCGTATTATACAATAAGGTTTCAAAGCTGAGTGACGTAATATCGAACCCTTTGCTTCATAGTTGAATATTCCTAACTGAAAATTTCAAAAGTTTTTTTCATAATACTTCATTAACTTAACTAACTAACTAACTTACTAACCATCACGCCGTCTCCCCAAAGAGGTGGGCAGAAAGAATGGACTGCCACACTTTTCTTTCCTGACATATTTCTCTCGCTTCCTCAACATTCATACATCCTGTCATGCAAGCACGTCGATTTCTCTGACACCTCACGTGGCCGACATTCAATATTTAATTTATTTGATCGTGCCATGTTTTTATCGGTCTTCCTCTATTTCTGGTTCCATTTACATCGTTAACGTATAATTTTTTAACCATTCTTTCTTCATTCATTCTTTCCATATGTCCAAACCATCTTAATGATCCTTTCATTATTTTGTTCATAACACTTTTATTCGCACCGTATTCCCTTCTTTTATTTGCATTTGAAACTCTATCACGTACAGATTTAATACACATTCGTCTAAGAGATCTCATTTATTCCGATTTGACATTTTTGACGTGAGGTTGTGGTTCTGTGCGCTCCGTCATTCTCTATAGATATTTGTTAAAGTTTCTACAATGGAGGGGAAAGTAGATAGTGTTTTGGTAGAACTGAGGACCCTGCGTTTAATGGTGGGGTCCCTTTCTGCCGAAGTGAAGAGTTTGCGCGAGATGATCGATGTGCCCGGCCCGCGAAGGCGTACATTTAGTGGCAGTAAGACTAAATTGTTACCCGGCCCGGGGACCTAGTGACGTCGCTGGTACCGCGGCCGCACTACGCGACAGAGCCGGAGCGGCGAGTGCAAGTGCACCGAGCGTTGCTCGAGCCGCGCGACGTAATACACGCGCTGCCGCTCGGGCAGCTGTGCCATCTGAAAAGGCGGAAGGAGTTTCTGCGGCGAGGGCTGCACAAACAAAAGCACCGTCATCATCTGCCTGTCCTGAGGTGATGAGTATACCTCCACCGTCCTCATCAACAACTACTTCTACTTCTCCCGCCTCGCGTGCAACCTACGCGGCCACTTTAGCTGGATCCTTGGTGGTGGAGAGGGAGAACGCTGCAAAGGACGCCGCCAAGGGCAAGCGTCCCCCATCTGGTGTCTCGCAGAGGAAGGGTGTGAGGAAACCTGAGGGAGACCAGTCAGTGACTGCCACGCTGGAGAAGACCTCTGCGCCGTTAGTCGCCAACAGACCGGTGGGGAGTGATGGCGGCCCGTGGAATGTGGTGTCCAGGAGGCGACCTGCCACCGTCCGAGGTACTCGGAGAATGGACAGCCCCTCCCCCACCTCCCCTGTTCTTAAATTTTTCCACTTTTTCCCATTCCACCCCGATACCTCGGTCGGTGACATGGCGTCTTACCTTAATGGTTTACGTAAGGCATCATATACGGTGCATAGAATCAAGCCCAAGGAGGGAAGTTCCTATGTATCGTTCAAGATTGGAATACCGAGTTCGGTTGTCTCGGAGGTCCTGGAGCCTAAACACTGGCCACGCCGTTCTTTCATCAAGGAGTGGCGGGCGGGTGTTGCGGCTCCGCGACTTCCGAGAGCGAGCTGACTTGGTTCCTCCAATTCTTTGTCTTTCCTATATCAGAATGTTCGTGGATTGAGGACAAAATGCTCGAAATTCTTCTCCAATGTCTCGGTGAGTGACGCTAACATAATCGCTCTCACTGAGACTTGGCTGAATTCGAGCGTCCTCTCCTCTGAGCTTTTTGATATAGAGAACTTTAATGTGTTTCGCAGAGATCGAGCAGGCGACAGTGGCCACAGTCGCGGTGGCGGCTGCTTGTTGGCGGTCGGGAGGGGGGATGCGCTGAGGGCTGAGCGCGTCCCCAATCTTGAATCAGTCAATGAGGATCTCTGGGTAAAACTTATGTATGGGGTAAATCATGTAACATATATATGTGTTACATATATACCACCGGGGTCTAATTGGGAAATTTATAACCAATTATTTGATGCGATGCATACGAGCTTCAATCTGATCGGAGGTAAAAATGTCATTGTGATGGGCGACTTTAACCTGCACTCTGCTCATGGGATCGACAATGTCCAGCGTGACTTGGAGTACCTATGCGCAGTTTTTGGGCTTGCCCAGCACAATGTCGTTTTGAACTCAGATTCCAGAACCTTGGACTTGATTTTGAGCAACATAAAGTTGCAAGTTTCCAGATCAATGTCCCCATTAGTTTCTGAAGATGATTACCATCCCGCGCTAGAATTTGAGTACTCTGGTAAAGATAATCCTGGTGTTACCAGAGTGCCGCGACATAATACAGAAATCTTCAGAGGATGGAACTTCAGTCAGGGTGATTTTCTGAAGCTGTACCAGCTGATGACTCAACTTGACTGGAGCGACATGTGTAACTTGACCACCGTAAATGATGCCTTACAGTATTTTTACAGTGAAATTTATAAATTGTTTGATTTGTGCTTTCCCAGAAAACGCATAAGCAATGGTGGACGGAGATATCCGAGGTGGTTTTCCAGGGAAATCATCGCGGACATTAAGACCAAACATGCCCATCATGTGAGGTGGAAGGCTACTGGTTGTCGGAGTGAGTACGAACTTTTCAGTCTGTACCGCTCGGTGGTGAGACGCAATGTTCGATCAGCCTTTCGAACATATGTGGGCACCATTGAGGGCAATCTTATGGATGACCCTGGATCCTTCTGGAACTACGTAAAAAGTCTACGAAAGGATGGGGGCATCCTAAACACTATGATGCATGGGGATAGGGAGGTTGAGGGTGTAGATATAGTGAATGCATTCGCTAAACACTTTCAATCTGTCTATAGCAATGTTCCCCCGCGGCTAAATTTCAATTCAGCGACTGAGTTAAGTGCCAATTGTTGTGGTCATGGCTTTGTCATATCGCAGATAGAAGCGAATGATTTTATATCCTCCATTAAAGCTATGAAGAATTCGCACTCGGTTGGTCCTGATTTTCTTCCCATTTACTTCTTAAAAGGCTGCTCTGAGCTCCTAATATCTCCGCTGTAATTTTTATTTAACCTATCGTTAAGTACAAATACTTTTCCTGATCTCTGGAAACTTTCCAGAATCAGTCCTATTTTCAAGAGCGGCGCAAAAGAGTCGGTCGAAAACTACAGACCTGTAGCGATACTGTCGGCTCCAGCCAAACTATTTGAATCAATTTTACACAAATTGATATTTCCCAAAGTCGACCCCTATATTATAACAGAACAACATGGATTCAGGAAGGGGCGCTCGACTGAAACTAATCTCATGGTATTCACAGATTACATTGCAAGGGCCTTGGATGATGGTCACCAAGTTGACTGTTCATATAATGATTTCTCAAAGGCCTTTGACACTGTGAACCACGACATTCTGATAGCAAAGCTATCTCAAATTGGATTCTCTTCTCAGTTGATTATGTTTTTCATTAGTTACCTCGAGGGGAGAAAACAATACGTCTCATACGGAATTTTTCAATCGGAACCTTTTCTTGTAAATTCAGGGGTGCCACAAGGTTCAAACTTAGGGCCACTCCTCTTCACCATCTTCATAAATGATATTGCGAAGGTGATAAACTTCTCGCGATTTCTTTTATTTGCCGATGATCTGAAATTATTCCTGGAAATTAAAAATCCTGAAGACTGTCTTCGCCTCCAGTCGGACATCAATAATATTGTCAACTAGAGTCACAGTAATCAAATGCAATTCAATGTCTCTAAATGCGTTATGCTATCTTTTACTAGAGCATTGAGAACTGTGTATTATAGATACACAATGAACAACCAGCAACTAGCACATGTATCTACGATGAGAGATCTCGGGATCATCTATGAGAGTAGGCTGACTTTTCGTGCACATGTTGAGAGGATTTGTGGCACTGCACTGAAGATGTTGGGCTTAGTCCGGACCGGCAGAGTTTTCAGGGATCCCAATGTGCTCAGAGTCCTATACAACGCATTGGTTCGGAGCAGACTCGAAAGTGGTTCTGTGATATGGAGTCCTCACGAGGCGAGATATTCCATTATGCTGGAGAGGGTTCAGAAAAATTTCTGAGGTATCTCTACATGAGGGAGTATGGTAGCTATCCTTGGCTCTATCCCACGGCATTTCTTTTGGGAATGCTCGGAACCAATTCTCTACAGCTTCGAAGAGATGGATATCTAATTACCCATTTCTTTAGATTAATTAGGGGATACTTCGAGAACTCGGCCGTACTGGAGGGTGTTCGGCTTTTTGTCCTCGATAGATATCTCCGACAGCGACAGCACAGATTGTTTTACCTACCGGCTGCCAGAACCAATCTGCCTCTGGTGACACCGGTGGGAAGAGCAATTAGTCTGCTGAACGCGGTCTCCTCGGAGATCGGCGTCTTTCATGTTAGTGAAAGTACGTTCAGAAGGCAAATACTCTTAATTCTTGAGAGTATCCTGTCTTCCTAATGTTGAACCATCTCTTATGCGTTTCTGGTATTATATATAATATATTATTTTGGTATTATATATAATATTTCTGGTATTATATATGATATATTATATATAATATTTCTTCTTCGCTTTTATATATAATATTTCTGGTATTATATATAATATATTATTTTACCTGTTCTCAATAGATGCCTTAAAAATAAATTTTGTAATGTCTGTTGATGAAATAAACTGATTTGATTTGATTTGATTTGATTTGATTTGATATTTAACAATGGTGTAAACCTCAATATTAAATAATTCATACGTTTAAGTATATTTTAGTATATTTTATGTGAATAATTATATA
>JAHDVF020001615.1:1200000-1621535 GCA_022606425.2 Lepidostoma basale | reverse complement strand
ATAATTTTCTTCTTCCGATGGCTCCGTCAACATTTAGTTGCCATCGGAAGAAGAAAACCTTTTTTGGGACCTTTGAGTTCGGCATCCTCCATGTTTTTTTTAACTACTTCCACTTTTGTATTTATTATGACAGCGACCGGTTTCGCCAGGCTCGCTAATATCGAGAGACTGGGTGCCAGCGAGCCTGGCGAAACCGGTTGCTTTCACAATAAAGACAAAAGTGGAAGAACATAGTCAAAAAAACATCGTTTTATTAATATGTACGAAAAAACGATAGTTTTCAAGGAGTTTTATTATAATATTTATACATGACATGTCTCACTCTTCTAAGGCATTATAAAATGTTTTGATGCATTTGATAATTCCTTAGAAGGGCGAAACATGTCATACATAAAACGATAGGAGCAACCTTTCGGCGTGGATGAGACCATAATGTTGCATGATATTATAATATGTTAGTTTTATTTTTAGTTTTAATTTTGTTTTTTTTCTACTACTATTTTTATGTTTAACTCTCAATAATTTTGTTTGACCATATTTTGCCTTAACTTAAATTCAATTAACTATTTATTGTATTCGTGGTAGCATGTAATTGGCTTTATTTATTATTTTATGTTTCCTAATTAATATATTGATATCGCTGTATACTGCCCTTACTGAATAAATAAATACATAAATGTTATAATAAAACTCCTTGAAAACTATCGTTTATTCATATATATTAATAATTTAATATGGAGTTTCACATCATTGTTCAAGAAACATGTTACTTGATCAATGTTTTAATATTAAATTTAATTAATTAAATAATATATTTAATAAACTAACTAACTAACTAACTAACCATCACGCCATTTCCCCGGAGGGATAGGCAGAGAGGATGGATCGCCACACTGGCCTGTCCTGGCATACCTCCCGAGATTCCTCTACATCCATACATCTTACCATGCACGCACGTCGATTGTTCCGACTTCGAATGTGGCCGCCTTTTAGTAATTGATAAATTTGGTCATGCCATGATTTCCTCGGTCGTCCTCGGCTTCTTTTCCCACTCACGCTGCTTGTGTACAACTTTTTAACCATTCTACTTTCATCCATTCGTTCCATGTCCGAACCACCTCAGGGATCCTTTTTTAATTTTATTCATGATGCAGTCATCTGCCTTACATTTCTTTCTTATTTCATCGTTCGGTATTCTATCATACAACGTTTTCCGCACATTCTTCTTAGTGATCTCATTTCTACGGCGTTTATCCTGCTTTCATCCTTCTTTTGCCAGCTCCAAGCTTCACTTCCATACATGAGGGTTGGCACTAGAACTCCATTGTGTACTGCCATCTTTGCTTCTGTGGATATATTTCTATTTGCAGTAATGACTTTGAGTGCGCCATTTATTTTATTCCCAGCACCAACGCTCCTTTCGATGTTTATCTCCATTTTTCTGTCCCTTGTAAACATGTTTCCCAGATACGTTAATTCAGTAACTTGTAATATATTTAATTAACTTTATTATTTAAATAAACATCGTTTTATTTAATTATTATTTCAAATATGACCGACTCCATCAAGAATTTCCGAATCCCATCAAGAGATTTCAGTAAAATAATTTGGTTATCAATTTTTTTTTATGTGCGTGGAGATGTTGGATTCATATTATGTCTACTTAAAATATTTTCTAACGTTCATTCTTTCATTCATTCATTTCTCGGCGCTACATCCCGGTGTGGGACTTGACCTCCTCCACAACGGTCCTCCACTGACTTCTGTCCCTGGCCATCCATCTCGATTCCCCAGCTTCAATTTTCTCCCAATCTTCTTCCACGCAATCCGCCCATCTTTTCCTCGGTCTGCCTCTTGGTCTCTTTTCGCGGGGCACCCATCTGGATATAATTTGGTGTTCTACCCTCTGGCATTCTTTCCACATGAATATGTCCTAACGTATACACATTAAATTAGTAAAAATATTTTTTTGCATTTTTTATAAATATAAATGGATAGTCATTGTGGTTCTGTAATCTATACAATGTTGTACTCTAAGTGGATAATGGTATAGACTTACATTACATGAAATAACTATCTAGTCGTTTCTCCGGATAAGTAAAAAAGAGAAGAAGCTTTTCCTCTAACCCAACCAGACATTTTATGTTTTGACAAGTTAATTTACCTTTCACCTTTCATTTATGACATTTCGAATGTATTATTTTATTTTCTTATAATAAAACATTCCGACTTAAGTATTTGGCCTATTTGTATATTTTACATAGAATTCAAATATGTACGTAATATTAAAAAAAACTAACTAACTAACCATCACGCCGTCTCCCCGAAGGGGTACGCATAAATAATGGACTGCCACACTTTTCTTTCCTGACAATTTTTTCTTGTTTCCTCAACATTCCCTGACTCCTCACGTGGCCAACATTCCATTTGATAAATTTGATCGTGCCACGATTTCCTCGGTTTTCCTCTATTTTTAGCTCCGTTTTCGTCGTTTATATATACCTTCATCACAATTCTGTCTTCACTCATTCTTTCTACACTCTATCATTCACAGAGTATCCTCACATTCGTCTAAGAGATCTCATTTCTACTGCATTTAAAATACTTTAATCCTTCTTTTGCCAGTTCAATGCTTCGCTTCCATACATGAGTGTCTTATTTTAAATAATTTTGCTTCAAAAGCACTCAAGACATATTATATCTGCAGAGACATATTATAATAAATAATAATTAATACGAATGAAAACGTCAGTTTTCTAGAAGTTTTATTATATTTTATGGGAATGACATGTTTCGCCCTTCTAAGGCATTATCAAAGCACATTTGATAATGCCTTAGAAGGGCAAAACATGTTATTCTTATAAAATATAATAAAACTTCTAGAAAACTGACGTTTTCATTCGTATTCATTATTTCATGTGGAGTTTTACATCATTGTTCAAGAAACAATATATAATAAATAATGTTTATTTTCAGTAGAATATCATATATGTTGTTTCAAATATCGAATTGTTAAATTCATTTGTTATTTTTATCCCACCCTTCAAAGCAATCCATTTATACAAAAGTTTTCTGATTTTTAGTATAAATATTTTCTTATCATTTATTTTGCATTTCTTAATACAAGTCGATAATAATAAGGCACGAGCTTTGGTGAAAGATTCTTGAACCGAAATCAAAACGAAATGGCGAACCGAAGCAAACGAAAAACGTTTCCCCGTTCAGTTCAATTAGCTACCCTTTGTTTATTGATGTGTGAAAATATTTATTCGCTGGAGAAATAAATTCTCCATTAGTTTGGCGAAGAAAATATTTTATTAATGCGAGTTGTATGATGAGTTATTTATGGATGAATTCGAAATGTTTTCTTGTGGTGTTATTTCTTAATTTGTGAGTGATACCCATCAAAAGGGCCTTATACTTCGTCTTTCTTCCACTTTTATAACAAATTGGTATTATTTCAGCATTTATAGGCCTGATTTCTCACTGATTTTTCTGCGTATTTTTGCTTTATTCCTCGGGTTACGAAAAGCATATTCAACCTTTTTATTTATAAGATGAATCTGGTTTTATGATTTTGTCTCATTTTACTCGTATGTCTATTTTATATGTAACACATTAAAAACTTCATTATACCTAACAACATACATAGACAACAAATTGATGCATTTTTGTTATCAATTAATTCACACCTCAGATGCATTATGATCCGACAGATATCAGATCTAAACTGAAAACCCATATTTTTTATATTTTTTACCCAATTTAAACATTTACACTTTGTTCTACTATACTTTTTAACCGATCGCGAAAAATTAGATTTTTAGATTTAAAACACGTCTTAATGCGCCCTTGAGGTGATTACATCACAAAAACGGCGCTTTAAAAGTTAGCATATTATTATTAATATTATTTATTAAAATGGTAGTTAACAAAAGTGTTATTTTACCGACCCTTATGTATAGAAGCGAAGCGTGGAACTGGCAAAAGAAGGATAAAAGTAGAATAAATGCAGTAGAAATGAGATATCTTACACGAATGTATGGAAAATCTGTGTATGATAGAATGTCAAATGAAAATAATGTGTCGAATGTCGAATGAAAATGCGGTGGGAGTGAAATTGCAATGACCAAAATAATGAAAGGATAATTAATTTTGGTTTGGACATATGAAAATAATTAATGAAGAAAAAATGGAAAAAAAGAAATTACATGTCGCTAGTTTGAATTAAAGGGATTGGTTTGCAGGAAATTGTGACATTTTTGGCGGTTCTTGGGATGCTACTTGGGCCTTTAATATATTTTCCCGTAGCTTTCCATGTTTGCACGCGGTGGACTATTTGAACCTTATTACTGTATACAACTTTTAAACTATTGATTCTAATGATATGTGATAGGTAGCTAATCTATCGCCACTTTATTGTCACGTCAAATGTACATCAGGCTAAAGACAGTGATATAATCACACTGCCATTGCCGGGAATCAAACCCGTGTATATGTAAACAATGTAAATGGAACTAGAAAATGATGAAGACCTAGGAAAACGAGATACGGTCAAATCAATCAAATATTTTATGCCATGTCAAGTGTCGGACAAATCGACATACGTGTGCAGAACAGCGGGCGGTTAATTATAACTTCCTACACCTTCGTGGAAACTGCGTGATGGCTAGATAAAAATTACGTTGTGAAAGACAAAGAAAGAGGGTACGATACAGACACCCGCAATGTTTATAGGCATTATAAAAATATTCATTTTCAATTTTCACCAGCGGTTGTGCTACTGAACGTAGAAGTACAAAGCTGGACTGCAAATACGTTGATTAAAAAAAAACAGGAGAGACGGGTATTGCGCGAAAAATTTAATTTCTCCTGGGCCACTTAAAGATAAATTAAATATCTCGGGAAATACCTGCGGCGATGGACTCATATTTGTTTCAGTTTTTAAGCCTTGCTCTAATTTCATCTCCATTTCTAAAGCTACGGAAGAAGCACTGTTCTCGGAAAATATGTTTGCTTTCAAACAATACGTTTTTTTGTTAAACCAACGAAAAATATAGTATATTTTCGTATGACGCACTTAATTTGTGGCGTGGTTTTATTAAAAATTATATAATAATTATAGACGTATATAAACCTTCATCTCACTCACGCTCTCACTCAAGAATATCCAATCTTTTTATCTGCTAATGTTGAGAATGTTTTCATCATTAGCATTTAAAATATTGTTTGAATGTTTTGTTTGGAAGCGTTTCAGAAAACAAAGGAAACAGTCATATCAAATGTCTTGTATTATATTGTGTGCACCTAATTACTGGGATACACTCAACAAATAATGAATTTGTAGATAAGGAAGTCACATTTGCGCAAATTAGTTCTTATAAAGGAATCAAATCCTCCCATACTCTTTTTAGAAAACTGAAATTGAAAGAAAAACGTTATCTTTTTTGAAAATGTAACGTTTGATAGATAAAGACATGTAATAGATAGATTTCTGGTGTATATTAATGTATATTAATATTAAACACTTTCACCACTTTATTTCTGTCAAAATCAATCGGTTTCGCTTCCGCCGAAGCTTAGTCAGTGAAAAAAATGACACGTTTCGCCTGTCTTAGACATAATCAAATGTCACATTTAATAATGCTTTATACAGGCAAACATGTCATTCCAATAAAAAAATATTAATACTTCGAGAAAATTTATGTTTTAAGTCGTATTAATTAAAATGAAAATTTTAAAAACAAATACTATATTTATTTCTTCTAAATTCATCAACACTTTGTATTGTGGATTTTTATTTGAATAGCTTTGTTGAAACATTTTAATATCACAACACTTTTTTTCACTTAATAATTCCCGAGATTTTTTTATATATTATTTTACATATTTTTTTTATATATTTTTTTATATATATTTATGCAATTTTATTTATGGAATGACGTATTTCGCCTTTCTAACATTCCGTAATGCCAAAACAGACGTTTTCATTCGTAATAATTATATAATTTCAAATGGCGATATCTAATAACAGTGAAGAGTTATGAGTTACACTAAGTAACAAGTACTTAACAGTGGTTAAGAAAAATCCTATTCTTATTCCTCTTAGTTTAGGTCGTATGACCTGATTGTGACAGTGAGTTGTCCTGAAATGATTATGTTCAGCCATCTCTCCGTCTTTTTGACGGTCTTCCTGGTAGTCTCTTGCTGCTTGGATTTTCGTATTTAGCCATTTTTGCGATTCTTGTATTCGCCATCAGAAAGTTAAGAAAATGTTTCATTTAAATGTACAATTTTATTAAGACAGAAATAAAAATCTCTGTTTTATTTCTAAAATAAGCAAAACTACATTGTTGTAATAAAATCAAACAAACCTTGGTAAGTAAATATCAAATTTAAATTTAGTAAGAGAGATTTTTTAATTCTCCAGTACATAACTCTAGAGAGAGGACTGATCCCACTTCATCATTAATAAGATGTACAACACTTAATCCTCTTTATAACCATAACTCACTCGCGAGAGAACACACATCTTTGTGAGGATACTGTAAGCCAGTGGTTCCCAAAGTGGTCTATATCGACCCCCAGGGGTCGATTTCATCTTGCAAGGGGTCTACGAAAATTGGGGAAAAAATGGGGGTCCACGAGATGGTTCAACTAAATTGAAGCCAAATATTGAAAATTTTATATCATAGCATCTGGCTCATCCCTTCTATTAGAACATTGATTGGTTTGTCTTTTTATTTTTATATTGAAAAAATAATTGTCTGTCTAAAATTCAAGTATTGATTTTTTTATCACGTCGGGGTCACCACTGTGGGGGTTTGTGGTGGTTGAGTTGAAAGACCGCGGAGGTTTCAGCGTTTATTGCGGATCACAAGTAATTACACGTAACCGTATGATGTACTCGTGATGGAGCGTGGCTGGATGTCGATGGCAGCGGGGCGGAGTCCGGTGGTGAGTCGTAGAGGATGAGGGCTCGCTGGGCGGTATCGTCGAGTGGCTGGAGCGAGGAGTCGTCGGAGGTTTCTCGTACGTAGACTGCGTAGTGGAGACTCGTGTCTCTTCGAGATCGCGATACTGGCTGACGTTTAGAGTTGACTGACGTTTAGAATGGACTGACTTAGCTTCGTAGCTCGGCGTCGGAGGGAGTCCGATATCCCTCGTGGCGTGGACTTATTAACGTAGACTCGCGTCTGTTAGAAGTCGTGAGAGTAACTGATCCTATTGGGTGCTCTGAAATACTGCTTTTATATGCTTTGGTTTCGTCATCTGATGACCTGATCCGATGACCTGACCTAGTGACCAACTTGAAGAATTCAGGGCCCGCGAATCATCAAATTTGATAATTAGGTCTTTGGTCAGCGTTTTTGTGTTTATTCGTGTCATATATTTCTTCATGAAATATGTTTATCTGGGTTATGCATTTAACCCCGACAAATTCATCTATAACTATAAAATAAGTTTTTGAAGCTGACACAGGGCTTGAAAAAAAACGTAAAAAAATGGAATTAGTTGTAGACCTTTCTTTTGCGCATTTGTAAAAATCGGAACAGCTGTCGCAACATTTTCAAAAAGTGTAAATTTTGTACTTTTCCATTTTTGAGAAGGTCGCGAAGCTGTTTTTCACAAATGAGCAAAAAAGAGGCCGGCAACAAATTTTGGCTTTATTCCGGCTTTTTTTTTAGCTCTGTGTCAGCTTCAAAAACCAATTTTATAGTTATTGATGAATTTGTAAAAAAAAAATCTATTTTAGGAAAGCAGGGGGTCTACGTGCCAAAAAAGTTTGGGAACCTCTGCTGTAAACTATACACCAGAAGCAAACGACATTAAGTCCTATTCTTCATAAAGTCTATTATAAAAAATCATATAAGGTCATGAAAATACTGAGTAAAGAAAAAAATAGCAATAAAATATAGGTCTAGGGCAATATCAAATGAAACAGAAAGTCAAATATTTAAAGTCGGCCACGTGAGCCAGATACTAGACATAATACAGTGTGACAATCACACTGTCATTGGTCTGCCGTCTTAAGGAATCGAAACGGGACTTTCGGTTAGGCAGTCATAGCATTTGCCATTCAGTCGCAAAGATCGTCTAGTCACGACGTGCCTGTATCATACGATGTATGAATGTTGAGGAAGTGAGATAAGTATGTCAGAAAAGAATAGTGTGGCTTCTATATTAGCCTTCACTTTGTGTTGTGATTTCGTATTTGAATAAATATAATTACACTTGGTTTCACAACACTTTATTTCACTTAACAGAGACATCTTACGGTTATAACATAACCTTTATCCTATGTACACGATTTATAAATTGTCTTATAAGACTGTTAAAATTTTAAAAATAAGATATTAAAATTGTTAAAATTGTCTACATCGATAAAGGTTTTGCTATAACCGAAACATGTCAGTGTAAAGTGAAAATAAGTGATGCAATACCGAGTGTAATTATATTTTTAACTAATACGAACTAAAACGACAGTTTTTTAGAAGTTTTATTATATTTTATGGGAATGATATGTTTTGCCCTTCAAAGGCATTATCAAATGTCAAGGCATCACATTTGATAATGCCTTAGAAGGGAAAAAGTGTCATTCCCATAAAAAATAATCAAACTTCTAAAAAATTTAAGTTTTCATTCGTATTAATTATTTAATATGGAGTTTAATATCATAGTTCAAGAAACAATATAATTTTTTTTAAGATAAACTTAAGAAGTTCACTGTAGAATTCCATAATGAAGATTTTTTATAAATTTAAACACTTTTTTCCACCTTCATCATCAGGAGAACGATATACAGGGGTAGGCGCTCGAAGTGTTACCAACTTCTCGCTGCTGTAGTAACCAAACGGCTTATGACAGTGCGTTCATGTTTTGACACGTGTTAGTCTGTTATATTGTTAATAATTCCACGGAAGCATATCGTTTTACGTCACAGCTAAAAAAAGTTATCGAAATGGAATTCAAACTCAACAGTGTTATTGCTCTGTATTTGGCTGGAAAGTTGCAACCAGCCATTGTTAATGAGCTACGACATTTACATGTGAACAAAATGTTCGTGTATCTGACCATTTCTAGTTACAGTGATACTGGTAGCATAAAAAACGCTATGGAAGTGGACATCCAAAAACTGCAACATTGATAGAAATGGTTCGAAAGGTGAAGGCCAAAATTCAACGTAATCCAAGAAAAAGCGCAGTTCAATTGGCGAAAAATCTCAATGTGTCTGCTCGTAGCATAGGGCGCATATTAAAAAATGAACAATGATTAAATCTCTATAACATACAAAAAGTGCAAGATTTAATGTCTGCACGAAAGGCAGTTCACCTAGCAAGAGCAAAGGTGTTAAAACACTTGCACATTGGTGGCGAGCTAGAAAATTTGGTCTTTTCTGATGACATTTTTTTACGGTTCAGCAATATGTAAACAAACAAAACGATCGTGTGAGGTTACAGTGCAAATCAAGAGTCAATTTGGACCCTCAAATTGCTCTCCAAAAGCAAGCGCCTGCATCAGTGATGGTTTGGGCCACGGTAACTGCCACAGGACGCTCACCACTCGTTTTCATTGAACAGGACGTAAAGGTAAATCAACAAATCTACCGTGAAAAGATTTTAAATGATGCGTTGTTACTTTGGGCACGTAAAAAATTAGTGGAAACCATTGGACGTTTCAACAAGACTCGGCACCATCCCATAAAACCCGTAAAACCCAACGTTTTTTACAAGAAAAAGTTCCCAGCTTCATTTCATCACAACAGTGGCCTCCATATTCCCCGGACTTAAACCCAATGAACTTTTTCATATGGTGCATTCTAGAGCCCAAAGTATTAGCTAAAAAATATGAGAGGGTCGACGCCTTAAAGATTGCTCTTCGTCGAGAATGGGACAAAATACCATCAGCCCACATTCGTGCAGCTTGTAAAGCCTTCTTGGACAGACTCGATGCTATTATCCGCGCTAAAGGTAGTTATATCGACCAATAACTTTTTTTTTTGAATTTTTTTTATGATATACTGAAGTTTTTAAATTAAAAAAATCAAATTTGACAAAATTAGAGAATTTTTAATTGGTAACACTTCGAGTGCCGACCCCTGTAAACTGTACGCCTTCGAAACGTGTCGAGAAAAATAAAATAAAAATCGGAAAAAACAATGTTTTAATTTATAAAAAATCTGGTAATTATATTTATTCAAACATTATTGACTGTTGGGGTTTTTTGTTTTGTAAAACTCCATTATAATTATTATAATAATAAACGGGAAAGTTTAATGGTTTCACTTGATTTAATTCATATAATTACTTATATAATATAAGTAATTATATGAATTAAATCAAGTAAAACCATTTAACATTCGCGTTTATTATTATAATAATTTATTCAAACAGTTTGGCGTTCCATGTTTTCTATCTATCATTCTGGGAGACGGCGTGATGCTTAGTTAGTTAGCTAGTAAGCAGTACTTCTTTTCACACATCAAAACACTGTGTAATTTTTTTATCAATTTTGGCATATAACGTAGTTTACCTTCTGGGATAGAGAAATTATCGCAGCCTTCGTCTACGGGACCGCACTCGCGCCGGGCTCTGCGCGCACCCTTCATCCCTCACTTGATCCTTGCGGCGGCTCTGAATCCTTACAGATCTTGTGTAACTAATTATTGTGGTTTTTGTAACATGGATTACAAGAGCGAACCGGTTCTTAATTAAATTTAATGTTAATTTGCAATGTTTTGTAGTGTGCTGGGGACAGGTTGTGTCAGTTTTTAGGAAATATAAATGTAAGCGTCGCCGAGATATGTTTCACTCTAATTAAATGAAATTTTACATAATAATTAAATAAAACGATAATTAACTTATTGAAAGTTAAGGCATTAACACTGTTGAATTCCAAAGTAATCTACTTTCACCAAACATTCTGTTTTTTTTTTAGATGGCTAACCATTGTATTAAATTTGACCATAGTTTCGATAAAAATGACATAAAATTTTTACACACAGCTAACAATTACAATAAATTGAACAAACTTGAAAATTTGGAAATCCTCAAGTCGGTGAAATTGGGTGAAAATATAATAAATAATCAGATTCCTCCTTTTACTCCTTTCTCCTTAAATACTTTGTCTACATTTAATCTCCCAAGCTCCCATTCCCAACCAAATGAAAATTAATCATTTATTTATTAATTTCTATATAAATTATACGAGTATCTTTTCAAATGTATGTTTTTTCTAAATTATATTATCATCATGTCGTGTATTTTAATATTTTTTTTATTGAAAAAGTGGTCTAAACAATGTTTAATTAGTTCCCAAAGTAAAACGATAATTAATATGAATAAAAGCGTCTGTTTTCTAGGAGTTTTGCCCTTTTAAGAACTACGCGACAAAATCTGAATAACATCTGTCAAAATTTGATCATAAATGTAAACAATTTTAGTTTTTTTTTTATACAAATACTTGTAGACAAATACTGGATTTACCCATTGCGGGTTAATCATTTTTTGATAAAGATTTTCTGCTTAATGCTTACAAATTATCTTGATAGATGGCGCTAGTGTAGATGGACCTACCAACAGTGAAGTTATTAAAAAAATAGTAACATATATACAAGTTCCCAAAATTTGTCAGACGTGGTGTCATAAGAAGGGAGGAATGGTGAATGTTGTTAAACATAAAGTAATCGCTTAACCCAACCAATGACAGGTCATTAGTCCTGTAAACGCTTCGACTACCATATTCTGTTTCCAAATAATTTACATCTTCGTCTCTATTGAGATACAATTAATCCTTAAACAATTTTATAATATTTTTAAAATGTATCTTTATAATATGTATCACTGAAGAAGGACTGGTTGTCCGAAACATGTCTGATATGTTTTTTTAATAGTGTTGAGTATACAAAGAATATAAAAAAAATTAAAAAAGACAAATAAAACATCTACAACACAAAGTATGGCGAACGTAGAAGGAACTTCATAAACATTTGATAATGCCTTTGAAGGGGGAAACAATTCATTGCATCTTAAATAATATAAAACTCCCAGAAGACAGCCATTTTTATTCATATTATTAATTTTATATGGAGTTTTACATCATTGTTCAAGAAACAATAAATAAATGAAATCATTATTTTTTTAATAACTGCTAACACTTCCATTTCGTATTTATTTCGACAGCAACCGGTTTTCACAGACTGGCTGACATTGACAAACTGATGTACCGAAAATAATCTACCGCCACACTGTTAGTTCCTGACACAATTTTTTTTTCCCTACATTCATTAATCGTGTCATGCACGCACGTCGATTTCTCCGATTCCTCACGTGGCAGACAGTCAATATTTGATTTATTTGATCATGTCAGGTTTTCCTCAGTCTTCCTCTATTTTTAGTTATGTTTACAACGTTTACATATACTTTTTATATCGTACATTTTTTTACAACACTGCATTGAAAATTTATGGTTACTAATATTTTTTTTGAAAAGACAACCCTGTAATATTTCTGCTTAAGAATCTGAGTTAGATATTTCGTTTTATGTATAGTCTGATTATGGCCTAGCGCAATTAATGATGTTTAAACAAAGGAATGTTTTGAGGAGGCATAATCAAACAACGTAAAGATCGAAATCAAAATCTAACGAGCCGTGAAAGCTTCAGAACCCCTTACCCCTTACCCCTTACATTACAATTCTGTTTTTGACTTTTCATGGTACCCACACGATTCTAGGGTTATATATACTCCTCAAAAGCTCTACATAAATATTTTATGTTCATGTATTATACTTTACACATTTATTTATGAGTAAACTAAAGACCAACAAGCTAACCCTTTGTTTCTTGTTTTGAATGCTTTATCTGCGCTATATGACAGAGTACTGTTTGTAGAAAGTACAATTAAATCAATATCAACTTTTTAACTAAGGACATATATTATATAATATATAAGTGACCGTGCGCAATAATTTGATATAACATATGCTATTTTAAAGTTTTTGTATGCATTTCGCTTTAACTATGCACATTTACAAGTTTTTTTTAACTTGTAAAAATATAATCTAATGATTTCACTGAAATCTCTTGATGGGAGTTCATTTAAAATTAGCTAACTAAACTAACCATCACGCCGTCTCCCCGGAGGGGTAGGCAGAATGATTGTTTGTTTCACACTGTTCTGTTCTGACATACTTTTCTCGTTCCTCTACATTCATACATCTTGTCATGCACGCACGTCGATTTCTCCGACTCCTCACGTAACTGACATTTCATATTTGATTGATTTGATCGTACCACGTTTTCCTGGGCCTTCCTCTATTTCTAGCTCCGTTCACGTCGTTTACATATACCTTCTTCACCATTATGTACTCACTCGTTCTTTCCATGTATCCAAACTATCTTAATGAGCCTTTCATTATTTTGTTCATAACACTTTCGTTCGCACCGCATTCACTTCTTATAACACTTGGATAATAATTTGACAATAATAATATAATGTATTATGTACATTGTAAATAATTACCAATAGTTCTGACAAACCATCTGAATTTCAATCAATTAACGCGACCATAATCACGACCTTCGTGGCAGAGTGGTAAGAGCTCTGACTTTCATACCGAAGGCCCCGGGTTCGATTCCCGGCGATGGCAGTGTGATTGTCACACTGTCTTTGGTCTGGTGTAGAATTCACGTGACAATAAAATGGCGATAGATTGGCTACCTATCACATCTCTCGAGAATCAATATAATAGCTAAAAAAATATATTGTATACAGTAATTGGGTTCAAATGACCTGTTGTATACAAAAAAAATACGAACGGAAACATATAGTTTATGGAAATGACATTTTTTGCCTTTCTAAGACATCAAATAATTAAAAATATTAAATCATTTGATAAATTTCTTCTATATTCGCCATTACTTTGTGTTGCGGATTCATATTTGAATTACTTTTTGATAACTTTGTATCACAACACTTTTTTACACTTTTCACAGACATGTTTCGGGACACAGAAGCCCCTTCTTCAGTGTGTACAAATCTTAACAGCTAAATGAGACAAAATCGTTACTTATATACTAAATAAAATTAAAACGGTAAAGGAGGAGTGGGGATGGTTCCAAGAAGTAGTGTTAATTACATTTTAGTCGGAATAATGGGACAGGGGAAATAAATCTAGTATCGGACTGGAAGTTAAATTAATTTGATTATTTATAATTTCTTCTTTATTTTTTATCGACTTTTTTATTTCTAGGATTTCAAGGTTATTTAATGTTACTTTTCTATTACTGATATGCAAAACTTCAACGCCGTTATTTTTATCGAAGGAGTGATCTTTTTCTATGAGATGATTCGCGAATTCGGAAAAATTATTATTTGAGAGACACCTAATGTGCTCCTTCATTCTTAAATTAATGTTACGCGTTGTTTTTCCTATATAATAAGATGGGCAATCGTCGCATTTAAGTTTGTATACTCCCGATTGGATTAGTTTGTCTTCTTTGTCTTTATTATTTATTAACAATTTACCTAGATTATTATTGGTAATTGTTAATAAATAATAAAGACAAAGAAGACAAATTAATCCAATCTGGAGTATACAAACTTAAATGCGACGATTGCCCATCTTATTATATAGGAAAAACAACGCGTAACATTAATTTAAGAATGAAGGAGCACATTAGGTGTCTCTCAAATAATAATTTTTCCGAATTCGCGAATCATCTTATTGAAAAAGATCACTCCTTCGATAAAAATAACGGCGTTGAAGTTTTGCATATCAGTAATAGTAAAGTAACATTAAATAACCTTGAAATCCTAGAAATAAAAAAGTCGATAAAAAATAAAGAAGAAATTATAAATAATCAAATTAATTTAACTTCCAGTCCGATACTAGATTTATTTCCCCTGTCCCATTAGTCCGGCTAAAGTGTAATTAACACTATTTCTTGGAACCATCCCCACTCCTCCTTTACCGTTTTAATTTTATTTAGTATATAAGTAACGATTTTGTCTCATTTAGCTGTTAAAATTTGTACACACTGAAGAAGGGGCTTCTGTGTCCCGAAACATGTCTGTGAAAAGTGTAAAAAAGTGTTGTGATACAAAGTTATCAAAAAGTAATTCATTTGATAAAACCTTCATGAGGCGAAGGATTTCATTCCCATAAACCATAATGAAACAAAAAAGCAGACGTTTTGATTCCTATTAATTATTTAATGTGGAGTTTAACATCTTGTTCAAGAAATGTTCATATTCTATGTATAATATATTGATGAAAGTGTTCGTTTCTAGAAGCTTTATGACAGTTTTGCGTTTTGCCTCTCTATATCAATATCAACTTTTTACTTTAAGACATGTCACTTGCTTGTACATAAGTTACCAAGAGCATTAATTTTTACATAAAATAAGCTTTTTCAATGTTGTTATATTCATTTCGCTCTAATTATGCACATTTACAAGTTTTTTTTTAACTTATAAAAAGATAATCTAATGATTTCACTGAAATCTCTTAATGAAAGTTCACTAAAAATTATAATTCAATAAAACGATTTTTTTTTATGACTACTTCAAATTTATTTTTTTCACCAGTCTGTCGATGCCAGTCAGCCCGGCGTAACCGGTCGCTATCGAAGCAAATACAAAAGTTGAATAAGTTATTAAAAAACATTATTTTATTTTATTATTATCTCAAGTATGCATTAAAGACATAATATTAAAACAACATTTTAATGATCCAATTATCCTGCATTGAAAGGGCCCTGCATTAAAAAATATATTATATGGTTTCATGTCATCCGGCATGATAGAATGCTGATAACTGCAAACAAAATAAAATACACCCAGGATCAAAGGAACTGAATAATGGCTATCTATCTAGAGAACGTAGATCACACGAATTTACAGTTCGTTGGATATTTTTATTGTATTGCAGTATTTCTCTACTGTAATAGGGTCTTTGCCATTAATTTGATCAAACGTACCAAACTCTTTTCATTCTACAATATTTTGTGAATGCAAAAAATATCTTTCCATACAAAGACAGATAAAATTATCCAATTGTTTTCATTATAAATAAGTTTGTTACGTTATTGTTTTTATAATAGATAAGTTTGTACCCCATTATCTTCGATATGATACGTGATACATATAATAAATACTTACTTCTGATACCTGTACAACACTTGAAAAGTTTTAGCCTTCTTGGTGATGCTCAAATCAAATCAAATCAGTTTATTTACTCAAAAGACATTACAAACAACATATATGTTTAAGGCATATATTTCTTCTTCTTTAACAGCCGTTGTCGTCCACTGCTGGACATAGGCCTCCCTCATACTTCTCCATGTATATATCCTATGTATATGAGGTGGTTGGCATAACAACGCCACGCTTGCCAGACGGGTTGGTGAGGTGTCGTTCCATGTTATCCTATGCATCAATATTATCCACCGAGGTTATTCACACTCGATTTCTAACATTTCGTATAGTTTCCAGGGGAGACCAAAGTCGAGGAGGTGTGAATTGGGATCAGATCAATCCTCCAGCGTAGTATGGCCATCACCACGGTGATGGCCATGCACCGCTTGAAGAGTCAGGCATATATTTAGTACAGGTAAAATATTACATACATCAACATAATACCAGGAATGCATTAGAGAGGGTTCTACATTAGGAAGTCAAGATGCTTTCTAAAGTTGTTATTTGTCTCCTGAACGTACTTTGACTTTTATGAAAGGCATCGATCTCTAAAGAGACTGCATTCAGCAGACTAATTGCTCTTCCCACAGGTGTCACCAGAGGCAGATTGGTTCTGGCGGCCGGTAGGTAAAACAATCTGTGCTGTCGCTGTCGGAGATATCTATCGGGGACAAAAAGACCAACATCCTTCAGCACGACCGAGTTCTCGAAATATCCCATGATTAATCTAAAGAAATGGTTTATTCGATGCCCATCTCATCGATGCTGTTATTCCAAGTTCCTCGATCCTGCGTTTTTCTGTATCCGACTCTACCTTTCAGGCGCTGTCTAAGACTTCCTAGAGGTCTTACTCGGGCATGTCTTGACACCTACAGGGTCTTGATCGTTCTAGACTCTCCACACTAGGTGACCGGCATTCACGGTGCTCAGTATACGGGGCTGCTGGGTCAATATGCATATATCTTGGTTACTCTTATGCCTCCAGGCTTCTACTGTAACACCAGGTCTGGACACTAGGATTCTATTTTCAAACGTGTAGATTTTTTGTTGTTCTTTAAGAGTTATTCTCTCTGACTCAGAACCACATGTCACCACTGACTCGATGGTGGTGTTGTATATGCGCAGTTTGGCGTTTCTGGATAGTAGCTTCAAATTCAGAAAACAATTAGCAAGTGCACTTCATTGGGTTCAGCTTGCTCGCCACAGATGCAGAGCATACCGAAGGATATCCCATCTTGCCATATTATTCCTGGATCTACCAATGCATGATACACAGTCGGTTAAGGGTTATCCAGGTTTTCTACGTTAATTCGTGTCCTGGATGCATGGATGAAGAAATAATTGTCAAGGAAGTATACATCAACGAAGCGAATGGGGCACGGAGGCAAGGGAGTCCGTGGAAAACCTGGTAGGTCCAAATTAATTTTTTTTTCAACTTGGGCCAGCTTAGAAATCTTAAGATTTGATGTGCGTGTATAGGCCCATCTTTTTCATATTTTAACCCATCTGAAAACCCGTATTTTTTATATTTCATACCCAATTTAATACTTGCATATTTTATTCTATTATATTTTCTAATCGATCGCGAATATCAATCAGATGCAGCGTTCATATTTAGATTTAAAACACATCTTTATGCGCCCTTGAGGTAATTACATCACAAAAACGGCGCTTTAAAAGTTAGCATATTATTATTATTATTAAATGTAAAGGAAGCTAGAGAGATGTGTCAGAATAAAGTAGTGTGGCGGTCTATTATCTCTGCCTATGGTATTTTGTTGTTTCTGTTGTTTCGTAATAAATATTTGTTTTGAATATATTGTAGCAAATCTTAGATCTTATATTAATGGCTTAATATTTGGAAAATTCAAGTATTATAGCTTATATGGGATTATTCGTTATGTATCCATTTCGTAAGATTAATCACACTATCTCCGCGAGAACATTAAGTACTTACGAGCGCACAGATAAATGTAATATGATATAGGCATTAAATGAGATTTTAACAACGATAAACAAACCGACGATGAAGGAGTGCGAGTGAAGGCGCGCGCTGTAGACATGACAGTGTTTGCTGATTTAATAAGAGATATAAATTCGGAAACACGTAGAAAAGAGGACCCCGAAATTCCTTCCCTCGGATAAGGCGGCTTAATTTTAGGCCCAGCCGTCAAAGATTAAGTACGAGTCTTTATCTGGAACTAAACAATTAACAAGTGATTGACTGAGGGCTTTATACAAGCTTTCAGACTGTTTGCCAGCGTTTTAGGAGATAAAAATATTTATAAATGATGAATCTCCATTGTTTTGGTTTAATGCGAAAAAGATTTTTAGTATCACGCCGTCTCTCCGAATGGATAGGCAGAGAGGATGGACCGCCACATTGTTCTAACCAAACATAATAAGGCATGGATGGATAGGCAGAGAGGATTGACCACCACATTGTTCTAACAGCTTTCAGACTGTTTGCCAGCGTTTTAGGAGATAAAAATGTTTATAAATGATGAATCTCCATTGTTTTGGTTAAATGTGAAAAAGATTTTTACTATCACGCCGTCTCTCCGAATGGATAGGCAGAGAGGATTGACCACCACATTGTTCTAACCAAACATAATAAGGCATGGATCTTATTGACTGAGGGCTTTATACAAGCTTTCAGACTGTTTGCCAGCGTTTTAGGAGATAAAAATATTTATAAATGATGAATCTCCATTGTTTTGGTTTAATGCGAAAAAGATTTTTAGTATCACGCCGTCTCTCCGAATGGATAGGCAGAGAGGATGGACCGCCACATTGTTCTAACCAAACATAATAAGGCATGGCTCTTATTTTTTTGTTGAATCACTCTTTACATCATTACAGCATGAGCCAGATCAAGGTAAAGGGTATTATAGCTATCATAGTGATTCTTGTGACATGTGATAGGTAGCTAATCTATCGCCATTTTATTGTCACGTGAATACTACACCAGACCAAAGACAGTGTGACAATCACACTGCCCTCACCGGGAATCGAACCCGGAACCTTCTTCTACATTTACACACCATGTCACCCACACTCGTCGATTGTTCCGACTTCGAACATAGCCGCCTTTTAGTTATTGATTATTTTGGTCAAGCCATGTTTTCCTTGGCCTTCCTCGACGTTTTTTTCATTCTTTATTTGTATATTTTCTAACCATTCTTCCTTCATTCATTCCTTCCATACGTGATAAGCATCTTAGTGGCTTTTTCTTAATTTTATTTAGGACGCATACATCCACTTAATATTCATTTCTTGCTGCTTTGTTCGTTGCTCTGTATTTTTTTTTTCGTACATTATTCTAATCCTTCTCTTTTCTACAGTAGTTATCCTACTTTCACCCTTCTTCTGTCAACTCCAAGATTCACTTCCATACGTAAGGCTAGCATTAGTCAAATTTTGTTTTGTGTGTAATATATCACTATCTTAGAATTAATTTTTTTAATAATGAAAATAAAATAGAAATTGTATTATATTTTGTTAAATGTCTATTTAGTTAAAATCCACTAATGTATTTGTCTTCGGCCGGTTTCAGCTGTTCGCTGCCATCTTCTAGTGCTTCTCCAGAACCTGGCAGCGAGGTCGAAGGCACAAACATTTGTGGATTTTAACGAAATATACATTAAAAAAAAATACATGTATTTTTATTTTCATTATTTACAATTAACTTCTACATAAACTTCTAATATTATTTACAATTAACTTCTACATCTTAAAATTAAAATTAAAAATCAAACATGTTTCGGACAACCCGGTCCTTCCTCAGTGATATTATATAGATATTTAAAATATTGTAAAATAGTTTACAAATATAGATCAGTTTTGACAGATATTCTAACATCTATCAAAACATCTATCATATTTGTAAGCAATTTTATAATATTTTAAACATATATATAATATCACTGAGGAAGGACCGGGTTGTCCGAAACATTTTTATTTGATATTTAATTTTCATTTGTTCAAAAAGTTAGTGTTGCATACAAAGTATATAAAAAAGAAAAATATAAAACATCTACAACACAAAGTATGGCGAACATAGAAGAAACGAAATAAATATTTGTTTAAACTTGTTGAAAATAAATGTTTTCATAGATAAGAAATATGAAATCACACTTTTTAATATTGAAACACAAAATCGTTCCCCACCAACGAACAGAAAGGATAGACCATAACAACAGACATGCAGATATAATGGGTAGAGGGCAGAATCTGCAGAGGTCACCCAAGAGACGCCTATGAGAAGACCAGGTGATTAAAGACATGCTGTTACAGCTTCACAGAGTTGAAAAGACTGGATGGAGACAAGACTGAGTGGATGATACGGGTGAGGCTTGTTGGAGACTTATCCCCAGGATCGTAGCCAAGAAGAGGAGAATGAATCTAGCAATTTATCTGACAAAAGAACACATCCATAAAGAATCCAGTATAAACTCTGCTGGACAGTCTTCAAAGCGCTAAATGGAATGGCTTCAATTTATATATCCGAACTCTGTATAACGGACAGCCTAAATACAAGGAAATCCACACTTCGCTCGGCGAACTCCTCGTCAATAGGAAGTTGCCCTAGTACAGCCGGCCCATCAGCTTGGAAAAATCTTCCTTCACACCTCATATACATAAATGATTCGACAGATTTCAGATCTAAGCTGAAAACCCATCCTTCTTATATTTTATACCCAATTTAAAACCTACATATTTTGTTCTATTATACTTTTTAATTGATCGCGAATATCAATCAGATGCAGCGTTCACATTTAGATTTAAAACACGTCTTAATGCGCCATTGAGGTGATTACATCACTAAAACGGCGCTTTAAAAGCTAGCATATTATTATTAATATTATTAAAATAATTTTATGGAAAATTAATCGATTTACTAACGTACGTTAAGAAGATTTTTGAAACTTTGTGGAATCACAGAAAAACGAAAATTATATTCAACGGTATAAATTCTCGAGATATTTGCAAATAAACTTACCCATTACCCGAGATCTTTTGTTGCGGATAAATTTTATTACCAACGTCTTAAGCTTATTATTCATACTAAGCTAAAAGTTACCGAGAAAATTGAATTGTTACCTACGTTTCATGGAATAAACACCCCAAATTATTTGAAATTTAAACAAGTAAAGTGCCTTCTTTAGGAGTTCAATCCGGAATTACGAAGAACCCATTAGATGATTCTTAAGAAAAGAAAATAATTGTTTTAAGGAATAAGACAAATATTCTAAGATCAAGATAAATGTATTGCTTCTACTTTATTAGCAGTGATTGCAGGGTGTTTATAATATAAGCAATATTATTTAACTTTACATAAACAACTTTAATTTTTATAATTTCAGTGGTCACACAACTGTTTTTCAGCTTGCTTACTTTAGTTGTCATTATCATTTTATGATCCAAACCATCCACTTTTTAAAATTAATTTTGCTTATTTAATCAATTGTAACGTAGTTTTAGATTAGATTTTTTAAACTTACAATGGCTTATAAAAGGAGTTATCGATGCATCGATGATTAAATTATGCAATCTATTATCAATAATAAAAATAAAAATTATATTTTTTTATAATGTACATTTAGTTAAAAACTACAAATGTTTGTGTCTTCGACTGGTTTCGGCAGCTCGCTGCCATCTTCTAGACAAGAAGATGGTAGCGAGCTGCCGAAACCAGATTTTATGTAAATATACAATACATTTAAATAAAACCAAAATATTTTCATTCTTCACAATTCATCAATTTCATTTTTTATCATGAAATTTCAATTAACGAAATATATTTTTTATCACTTATCCATTAACTCTCCACACTGGTATAATATGTACGTGAATGTCAATTAATGTATTCTCTTATATTTTTAAAGCATTAATATTGATTTAATTCTTTCCAATATTTAAGAACCAAGAAATATTATAATATATTTAAATCCAAAAAGTATTTCAACGACACAAAGTCCGCCAAATCTTCCACCTTAAAAGCCAGAAAAAACGGGAAATTTCACACTTAATAGATATGACTGCCACATCGAAGGTACCGAGTGTTGACTGATTCTCACACTATCTGGTGAAGAATTCACGTAAAAATAAAATGGTCATAGATTAACTACCATACCACGAGAATCAATATAATTGCTCTACCCCTTACATCGATTTGGCTCGCGCTGTAATAATAAATAGCTATTCAAAAAAATAACAATAATAATATTAATAATTTATAATGGTAAACACGATTGTTAAGTGGTTTTACTTGGATTTAATTTATATATTATAAATAGTGACAAATTTCAAACACTTCTCAGGAGTTTGAGAATGCCTTCGCATGGCGAAACAAATTCGTTACTATTTATAATTATATTATAATTTATATAAATTAAATATAACTTAAACCACTAAACCATCGTGTTTACTATTATAAATTAATATTGAAGTTTTACAAAACTGATACCTCAATATTAAGCTTTCTTGCTATTCACACGGAGAAGAAAATAAGATTATTAATTTAACCTAGTCTCTATAAGCCTTCAAGCCGCCGCACAGATGCACACATATAAAACTTAAGTGTGCAAGAGTCTCCTTGAAGTAAACTCCTAATGCACTTGATTAAAATTTCTAGATTACCGAATCTTCTCTCGCGACTTTTTGCTCCCGAGATCGCATCCCGCGGGAGCGTCTGGAAGGGCTAATTATGAAATAATAACAATAGCGAAACTTGGTTTAGGAAGTACAGCATGCTTCAGCCGCCTGCCTAATTATGCAAAGTGCGGTAAAAGGGATCTTGTTGGCCTATTTGCATAAGGGAGCTTTCTCCAGGCGCTAATTTCGCTTTGGTGTTCCATGGGCGGTTCGGGCCCATATTTTCTTACGTATGAAACCGTAATTGAGTTTCTACGGAATTTTATTTATCGTAATTCAACTTTTTTACGATAGCTTCACGCGCGATGATAGCTTAAAACATTTATGTGGGTTATTACTTCACACGTTTTTAAGATTTCTAAAATGAAAAAGCTTCTTCTTCTTCCTCTTTTAATAGAATTCCAATTGTCTCGCCATCTCTTCGCAGGTCTTCCGGGTTTGCGGGTTCCCATTGGCACGTTGTTTGCGGCTGCTTGGGGGTCGCTCATTCGTTCTACGTGGTCGCGCCAGAAGCGTCTTCTTTTTCTGCCCCATCTGACAATATCTTCGGTATCGCAGGTCTCACGTATTACTGTGTTTCTGATTCTGTCCCTCAGTGTTTTTTTCCCAGAATAGCACGGAGTGTCTTCATTTCGGCGGCTCGTAATAGTGCTTTGGTTCTATTTGTGTCAGTCCTCGATTCTATACCATAAGTCATTATCCGTCTGACAAATGAAAAAGCATGATTTAAAAAATAAACTTTAATATTTCTTTATTAATTTTAGTTAAACTTAAGGCGTTAACACTGTGGAATTCCATTGACAATTTTTTTTAAGAATTAAAACATTGTTTTTTCCACTTTTTAATTTATTTTTCTTGACAAGTTTCGAAGGCTTACACCTTCATCATTGGGAGAACGATAAACTTTTATCGTTCTCGTTCTCGTTCTCGTTTATATTGTTCTCCCGATGATGATAGTGTAAGCCTCCGAAAGATATCGAAAAAAATTAACTCAAAAGTGGAAAAAAAAACAGTATTTAATTCATAAAAAATAGACTTCAATCTTTGTTTGAATATCTTTTGAAAACATCGTATTTTCTCAACTCTTTTCGGATCACAGACGCCCTTCTTCTATAAAGTAAGTTTAACAATTAAATGAGACAAAATCGTAACTTATAAATTTAATTAAAAATTTTAATGGGGGCGATTAAGTCTAGAGGTATTAAGGCTTAATTTTGATTTATTTAGAATTATGAAACAAGGAGAACAAATCAATAATTGGATTTCAAGTTAAATTTATCAAGTTGTTCATATTATTATGCATCTATTTTTATGTAACTAATCATAAAACATAAATTACAATTTTTTTTAATGTTATATTTTAAAAACGGGCATTTTTTTTTTTCTTTTCATGCAAATATCAGAAAATTTCAAAATTATATTTATTAAACCGCGTTCCCGGTTAAAGATGAAATGTTATAAATAATTAGGTAAAGTAATCTATGTACTTCCTGTTATTGTTAATTGTTCTTAATTTATTATGTTTCATTGTTTTTGACTCTATACTATGTGTAATTGGTCCTTCTAATTACTGTTTTATTATTATTATTATTTTATTATTATATTTTCCACCTTAAATATTTTCTCTTATAAACAGTAACTAACCGTTCTTTTAATTAAAATATTTAGGTACCTTACTCAATTTCAGCAAGAACTTCAAAATTATATCCAAGAAATTATTCAAATTGACATAGGAACAAATACACATAAAGATTCGAAAAATCACGAAAATTCGACATTTGATATATTATTGTAACACCTGATGATGTCAACATTGATTGATGAAACAGCTGTCGTAAAATAAAATACAAATGTGATACAAAAACAAAGTTTTTTCATTAACAGTTATTAACAATTTTGTTTTCGGATTTGAAAATAATCTGGTGTGAAACATTATTCTTATTAATTTCAGTGTCAATGTTTTAAGGTTCAAAATAAAATATAATTATCTGTACCTAGCGAGATGGATCCCTCCAGAATCCCACACGATTTGGTGCATCAGATTCCTGTTGACTAAAGTCCCCCCGGAAGACCGCCAAAGAGATGAAGCGATAACTGGAAGTCAACCTCCCAATAGAGGCCAGCCTGACTACAGCAATAGACCAAAGACCAAAAGTCTAAAAGAAGAAAAAGAAGAAGAAAAGAAATATATAACAACTGTTATTAATTATATCGTTATCATGAATAACCATAACGTGGTTAAATCCGAAATGTTTTATAATTTTACATCTTAATAAAAATATTTTGGAGCAAAATTCTCATTACAAAATTATTTAATGTATTGGTTAAATATTTAACGAGTTTTTAAAAAAAAAAATTATGACATGAAAATCTTAAGTCTTGAAAAAATTTTAAAAAAAACGTGGTCGAAGTAAATAATAGGTACGGGAATATTAATATTGTAAAAATAATTGAGAAAATGTCGTTCAGTCTTCGGTTAGAATATAATTTAATTATCTTTTTTGGGAACGAAAATGTCTTTCACAAAACTAAAAATGTAATTATCGTTCTATTCGAAAAACACTTTTTACTTAATGATTGTATAGAAGGAAAATATTTCCTTTATTATATTATAAGATTTTCCTTTATTATATTATAAGATTTTAGATTTATTTTGTGGACATTGGATGAGTGGTGGCGATGCCTATTGGTGGCGATGAGGTTTGCAACCCATCACACCGCGTCTCCCGCAGGCCGAAAAGAGAAGGATGGAGTGCCACATCGGTTAAAGTGTGACAGTCCATTATTTCTGCTACCCTTTCGGGGAGACGGCGTGATGGTTAGTTAGTTAGTTCTTTAAAAATTACATTATTAAATTGCAAATTCATTTAAAAAATCATAATTCAAATGACAAGCTGGAACAGTATAGGCACACTATATCCATATCTAGTATCAGAATATTGGAATAAATCCCCTCCAATACATCTAAAGCAAATAAACAAAGAACCTTCCGTACACGAAGCACTTAAGCATTGAAAAATATTGCAAATGTAGTCCATTGAAACTTTGAGTTTCGTTTGTATGAGTTCCTATTCACATTCCCTCATAGGTTAACCCCCAATTGAGTTAAATCAAGAGAGGAATACATTTCATTAGTTAGTTACATACTAGAATAAGTACATCTTCGTATCAATTGCATTGAACTTATAGTATAAATTTTCTGTTTTGAAAATGATATATAATCTCGTTCAAAAAAAAAATAATTGGAATTCATCAATACAATGTATTGGTTTGCAGCAGAGTGTAACATTTCGTGGGATGCCTGTTGGGCCTTTGATGTGGTAGATTCTCGTTGCTTTCCGCATGCAAACATACATACACTTGAACCATTTTTTGACTGTCAATTAGAAAGTTTCTGTAACCCTGGATAGGTCCGGCGGGAGCAAAATCAGTCGGCTCAATACGATCGGGAGAACGTAAAAAACTGATGATGAAGGTGTAAGTCTTCGAAACATGTCGAGAAAAATTGACAATTCATAAAAAAAACGTGATTATGGAATTCCATAGTGTTAACGCTTTAAGTTTATCTAAACAAAACAAACAAACAAATAAACCATCACGCCGTTTCTCCCCATGGGTAGGCAGAGAGAATGGATCGCCACACTACTCTATCCTGACACACCTGTCTATCTTCCTCCGCATTCATACTTAACATCGATTATTCCGACTTCTAACATGACCAACCTTTAAAATTTGATTAATTTAGTCATGCCATATTTTTATCGGTCTGCCTCGACTCCGTACTCCATTTACATCATTAACTTTCTTAACCATTATTTCTCCATCCACGCGTTCCATATGTCCAAACCAACGCTTCGATCATTTCATTATTTTGTTTATAATACCTTCTTCCGCTCTACATTTCTTTCTTATATCAGCATTTGAAATACTGTCGAATATCGTTCTACCACACATACGTCTTTGGGACCTCATCTCTACCGCATTTATTCTGCTCTCATCCTTCTTCTGCCAATTCCATGCTTCACTTCCATACATTAGGGTTGGGACCATAACTCCATTGTGAATGGCCATTTTCGCTTACATTGATAAAGTTTATCTAAAAACCAATGATGTGGTGTAAAAACAAAATATAAAAGTTTTCTTAAATTATTTTTAATAATGCTTCACCACAAATTACGAACTTTATACTCAAGAACAATAAAACATGTATATTAATTCACATATTTATGGAGTTATTATTATGAGTTCAATACCCTCGTGGTATATCGTATCAATATATCCGAAAATATAGAAACTTTTTCTAGTAAGAGACGATATCTAACTGTTCCCCGCGCAAAGAAGAAACACGGATTCGTAGAATTCCCTTCTCAGTAAATACTTCCATATCTATAAATCAACCCACTTTAAATGTGACGCTTCATTGGCAGACTTGTATTTAGAAGGAATTTCTAGACTTTCTTAGTTTCCCGCGCACACAAACCCACCCCATACACCCCCTTCCATTGATATTACAATTCAAATTACGCGTCACGGTATAACAATATTCTACAAAACTCATGAGTAAATTACGGCATTGCAAAAGTTCAGTTTTATATAAGATGTACGTGTAGGGCATTTTGGTTGAGCCATCGTTTCCGTGACGTCCGGACGCCCTCTGAAAGAAGGTTATATACGAGGCGCCAAGAGCTAGACTTTCGGCCACCCGTATTCTACGTCTGAGCGTGTTTATATTTATGCATTAACTTCTTCGACTTTTATTTACTGTCCTCCTATTAGATACAGGAAAGGCAAATCTTCTATCTAAGAATTAGTTTATTTGAGCTTAGTAAATATAAATCACATTATTACTCCTGGGTATATGTAATTCGCATAACACTGAGAACTTATTTAATATTTCTTGAACGGAGATGTTAAACTCCATCTTCAATAAATAATACTAAAATAATAATTGAAAAAGAAGGATGAAAGTAAAATAAATGCAGTAGAAATGATATCTCTTAGACGAATGTGTATATTATCTGTGTTTGATAGTGCCGAATGAAAATATAAAAATTGAATGCAGTGCATCAAATGTCTTTGATAATGTCAATTCGATGTTTTTAAAATTATAATTTCAAACATTTGAAAAATGCCTTGGAATGACGAAACTTGTAATTTTCATAACATATAATTAAACTTCTAGAAAACAGACGCTTTCCTTGTATAAATTGTGAGAACATATAAGATTCCCGTGCATTCGATTCAATATCTTGCCACGTTCATACAAAATTTTTGTAAATGATATAACCGACGATCCATGTTCAATTTTCTCCTAAAACATTAATAATGTCTCTCTCAGAGCAGAATAAATGCGGTAGAGATTAGGTCCCGAAGACGCATGTGTAGTAGAAAGATGTACGACAGAATGAACAAAATAATGTAAGGATCGCATAGGTGAAGAAAGAATGCTTTAAAAAGAATACGTTAACGATGTAAATGGAGTATGGAGTCGAGGTAGACCGAGATAAACATGGCATGACCAAATTAATCAAATTTTAAAGGTTGGTCATGTCAGAAGCCGGAAGGATCGACGTGCGTGTATGACTCGCTGTGAATGTGGAGGATGCTAGAGAGGTATGTCAGGATAGAGTAGTGTGGCGGTCTATTCTCTGTGCCTACCCTTGCGGAGAAACGGTGTGATGGTTTGTTGTTGTTGTTGAATAATAAATAATATGAATGAAAATGTTTATTGTTTGGTAGTTTTAATAATAACTTTAATGTTACGCCTGTCTAAGGCATTTTTAAGAAGTTTGGTAATGGGTTAGAGGGGCGAAACATGCCATTAACATAACCTATGTTGAAACTTGTAGAAAATAGACATTTTTATTTGTATTAACTATCTTTTACAGAACTTAACATTTCCATATTACCGAATAGACCAGTAATTTTATAATGATTTTGCGATCTCGAAGTATTCGTAGCTGCCACATGATATATGCATAGCTTTTCGACAATATTGTATTTGTAAATTCATATTTTTCATAATTTAGGTCGACTGACCTGTTTGTGACGGTGAGCTATCCTGGGATGATGGCGTCCAGTCATCCCTCCATCCTTTCAGTGGTCTCCTTGGTAGTATATTGCTACTGCGGTTTTTATTTTTGACGTTTTGTTTTCATTTTTGATATGTTAATTGAATTACTTGAATTATTATAACCTATAGTATAAAATGGAGTTCTAGTGCCCACCCTCATGTATGGAAGTGAAGCTTGGAGCTAGCAAAAGAAGGATTAAAGCAGGATAAACGCTTTAGAAATGAGATCACTAAGAATAATGTGTGAGAAAACGTTATATGATAGAATACTGAACGATGAAATAAGAAAGAAATGTAAGGCAGATGACTGCATCATGGATAAAATTAAAAAAGGATCCCTAAGATGGTTTGGACATATGGAACGAATGGATGAGAGTAGAATGGTAAAAAAGTTGTAAACAAGCAGCGTGAGTGGAAAAGGAAGCCGAGGACGACCGAGGAAAACATGGCATGACCAAATTAATCAATCAATGGCGTGATGGTTAGTTAGTTAGTCAGTTATTATAACCTACAAATTTCATTGATCCTCAAGGTACTGTTAAAAATTATAATTATTGCATAAATCATTACCAGTTCTAATCTTATCACGTTAATTCAAAGGGCTAATCAAAACAGGTTTTTCAAAAACCCACACTCAGTTGGTTTGATTGAAATAAGTATTTTTATTTACTTTTCGACCTAGAACCTACCCCTCGTATTTCTTTTACAACCCCTGAATAAGATTTTTTGCATGTGGGGGCGTTGTTTATTGCGGGAAGAAAAAATGTATCAAATACAAGCTTATATCATGAGTTTGCGAATCGTATTGTGTATTGATAAACAAGTATTTGGTGGGGATACTTTATTCCGAGGGAAAGATCCAAATATACCACTTTCACGGGAAGGGAAGTCTTTTGAGCTATTAAAATATGTTTTTGCGAATAAATATCTGTACCGTCAAGGTGAAGAGCGTTCATTGCCAATATTACGGTTCAGTTAAAAAAATAGAGGAATTTTTCTAATGATTTTACGGAAAACTCTTGACGAAAGTTTATTTTAAATAATAATAAAATATTACATTTTTTTAGAGAACTCTTTTAAAAAATGATGATGTCGACGCGACCGCTTTCATCAGGCACGGTAATTAAGATTCTGTACAAAAATAACATTAAAACAATTATGTAAAATCCACTGTACTGAATATTAAAATTAAAGTTACATTTAATATTGCTCTCAAATATAACTGAGAATTTAAAATGATTACAGCTAACATTAATAATGTTTTGAAAAATTTATATAATGTATTTTTTTATAATAACAAACTGAATTTATTTATTGTTATATTTTCATTCACACATACAAAGGTCTCATATTTGGGTCATGTGCTAAGGGGAAAAAAATATAAATAAAATAAAAAATGGGTTAAGTGGAGGAACGTCGGGAAGTTGGTAGAAGGCAGCTGTCCTGGCTGCGGAACATCAAAGAGTGGACAGGAATAACAAGAGATCAGAACCTGTTTCAAGTGGTGCTGGATAGTGATGCCTTAGCTACGGTGATCGCCAACGTTGGGGGAACCTGATACGGCACCGAAAGAAGAAGGAGAAGAATGTATCTACAGATGGCTCTATAGTTCATGTTGAGTCATGGCCTCCATCAGTTCTCGTCTCCAAGCACTTCCTTCCTTACCTCATCCTTCCGAGTGTAGGGCTACAGACCCTTCTCCTTTCACGCAGATGTCCCTCAAGGATTCTCTTTGGTACCCGAGAAATGAGGGTATTATTTGCAAACCTGGCAAACTCCATCATTAGATGTTTTGAGTAAATCGCAAAAAACTGATACGCTAATAAAATGCGCTTTTTTACGCCATTTTCTTTTTCATCTCAACCAGTTAGTATTTTAAAAGTAAACTCCATCATTAGATGTTTTGAGTAAATCTCCAAAAACTGATACGCTAATAAAATGCGCTTTTTTACGATACTTATTTTTTTCATCTCAGCCATCATAAGCCATGAAATAATCATCATTATGTTGATAATTGAAGTAAAATAATGAATTTCATATTGGAGTTTGCCAGCTTTGCAACACTCAAGTGGAGGTTGCCATGTTTGCAATAAACCCTATATTTTAATAGCAAAATTCTTCAGAATGAAGCCGAATTTGAAACTGAAAATCAATAAAAATTGTGTGCAAATGTATTATGAATAAGACCCAATACATATCTCACTTTTGATTGTTGGTGGAGTTTGCCGGGTTTGCAAATAATACCCTCAAATATCAATAGATTTTTTAAATAGAAGGGTCACGCGCTTCACCTCCGGGACTCAGATATATATCTTTGGATGACATCCCGTCGTATTAATTCGGAAGAGAAGTGACAGTGCTGTGTAAACAGGCTTTATTCTTTTGACAAATGATGGTTTTATTAAAATGAGATATGTTTTGAATATTTCCCCGCGAGAAATTGTGGTTACCGCTGTGTAATAGTCGCTTGAATGCTTTTTATTTATTCCTGCCATATTTTCTCACAGCGGGCATAAGTCACTACTTTTCTGTACCATATTTTGTATTCCGGCATTATCCTTCAAATTTATATGTTATGATAACGATTATGAAACGGTGGGTAATAAAGCATATTTTATAATATTTCATATAAAGAACTCACTTTGTAGTTAGACATTTTTAAATTACAATTAAAACCATTTTTTACACTTTACGCATGGCTTATTTTTTATTTTTATTTTTTTTTTTATGTGTACAACAGGTCGTTTGAACCCAATTACTGTATACAATTTTATTTTAGATACTATATAGATTCTCATGACATTTTTTTTTAAAGGAACATAGAAGTTCCCACCACATACCCGAGGCTGTTATAGGGCGTAGCGGCGCCCTTTTATCAGCCTCGCTCGTACACTCCCTGGGCCTGTCCCCGGTCCATCCGGAGCTTATATTTAAAGACGGCAACAACAAGGGGGTGCCAGACCACATTTAATCTACTCCATCCCACTTCTATGCTCCGCTGTACTTTATTGTAGCTTTATTAGATTAGCTACCTATCACATGACATGTGATAGGTAGCTAATCTATCGCCATTTTATTGTCACGTGAATTCTATGCCAGGCCAAAGACAGTGTGACAATCACACTGCCATCGCCGGGACCTTCGGTATGGAAATCAGTATTATAACCACTCTGCCATGAAGGTCGACATTTGATTCTCATATGATGGGCAGCTTATCTACTGCCATTTTATTGTCACGTGAATTCAACACCAGATCAAAGACAGTGTGAGAATTACAATGAATCTAACCTAGGTCCTTCGATATGGTAGTCATAGCTGTTGCCACTCTGCCACGAAGGTCGCCCTTGAACCCTTTTCTAATAGTTTAATTTATTAATTATTGTAAGTTTAATGACTTTATTGTAAGTCTCATCGACGAGTGTAATAACATACCTTAAGTGTATAAACCGACACTCATTTGTTTCTTGCAAAATTTTATGCAGTCAATGCAATGATGCACTTGTATCTTTCAAAAATGAAGTAAAATAACATGATTTATATCTGGATTTCTGAGTGAAGTCAGTTATAATAAATTCATTTATTTATATGAATGAAAACGTACGTCTTCTAGGAGTTTTATTATATTTTTGGTTGGAATGTAATGTTTTACCCTTCTAAAGTATTATCAAATGTGGCGAGAATCAAGTGTGCTATACCCGAGTTCATGTCACAATGTGGTAATTAAAACAATTGAAATAGTTACGAGGTCAATTTCAATACCATAGTTTCGATAAAAATAACACAATATTTCTACACACAGTTAACAATAGCAGTAAATTAAATAAACTTGAAAATTTAGAAATCTTCAAGTTGGTGAAAATGGGTGAATACATAAATAATAATCAGATTCCTCCTTTTATTCCTTTTTTTATTAAATACATTATAAACATTTAATCTCCCAATCAAATGCAAATTAATTATTTATTAATTTCTATATAAATTATGTCTTATCATAGTATGTTTTTTCTAAATTACAATTTTATATTTTTTATATTATCATCATGTTGTTTAATATTATGTATTAGTTCTTACTGGAAAAATAATTATTAGTAGGTACTTATAAAAAATAGCCGAGGTTAATTTTTAAAATTTAAATAATTGTATCTAATTTTAAATGCGTTTTTTAAATTAGTCTTTCTTTGCTTAGTTTTTATTATATTTTTACACTTAAAGATGGAGGATATTCTCCAAAATATGAAGTGTATTTTAATATTTTCTGTATTAAATGAAGTTATTTTCAATAGTAATAATTATAATAAAAACTCCTGGAAGACAGACGTTTTCATTCAAATGAATTATTTTATATGGAGTTTTACATTATTGTTCAAGAAACAATAAATATAATAAAATCCGTTTTGTTTCTTTGAATGTATACAAATACTGGATTTTACCCATTGCGGGTTAATTATATTTAAGGATTAAATGTATCTCAATAGAGACGAAGATGTAATTTGTTTTTTTGGAAACAGAATATGGTAGTCGTAAGAAGGGTGGAATGGGGAATATTTTTAACATAAAGTGATTGCTTAACCCAACCAATGACAGGTCATAAGTCCTGTAAACACCTCGACTACCGTATTCTGTTTCCAAAAAAACAATTTTCATCTTCGTCTCTATTGAGATACAATTAATCCTTATAAATTCCGTTTGTTACAATTTTGTTATTCCCGAATCTTCCAGTGTGATTATACGTAGGGGTGGAAGATAAGGGCAAACATAGTTCGTCGTGGAACAGGCCGTTAGATGGGCATTATGCGGAGTATTCGCCGCACACGACGTCTAGCATAATTGTATGGAGATTGCACGCCGCACCTCCGCGGCAACTATTTACAGGAGAACTTTCGGAGACGGGAAATACCGCCGGCGCCCTGCACTCGCGCCTGATAGCGAGATCAAATTAAACGGTCCACATCTCGCTTTGAGGATTCTGGACTTATAATTGTTTTGGTTGATAAATTACTTTTAACATCACTGTCAAAACAAAGTGTTTTGCATTAATACTATTTAATTTTCTTCCATATTCACCGTACTCTGTGTTATAGATGTTTCATATTTTTATTTTTATACGAGTATATATACTTTGTATACAATATTCACTTGTTAAAATAAAAATTGGACTACCCAGCCCTTCGTCAGTGATATTATATATGACTATATTTATAAATATATATTACTAGGTATATTTATAGATATACTGACCATATTTATAAATAATTTTATAATATCTTCTATGTTCGCCATACTTTGTGTTGTAGATGTTTTATTTGTATTTTTCTTTTTTATATACTTTGTATATACAACACTAACTTTAAAAAAAAATTAATTATATATCAGACATGTTTCGGACAACCGGTCCTTCCTTAGTTATATGATAAAGATACACATTTAAAACAATTTAAAACAATATATTGTGTATTATAATCAATTTTATTATATTTCATAAATATGTATCTTTATCACATCACTGAGGAAGGACCGGTTGTCCGAAACATGTCTGATATATAATTTTAAAAAAAATTAAAGTTAGAAATTTTAAAAAAAATTAAAGAAAAGATAAATTTTATAATATTTTAAATATCTATATAATATCTCTGAGGAAGGGCTGGGTAGTCAGAAACATGTTTGATATTTAATTTTAATTTGTTTAACAAGTTAGTGTTGTATACAAAGTGTATAAAAAAAAAAATATTCCTGAATGAAAGCGAAAATGACCGTTTATAGCAGTTTTCTAGTTCCAGCATGGATGCGAAGCATGAAACTACAGATGAAGGATGAGAGTAGAATATATGCGTAGAAATGAGATCCTTAAGACTTATGGATGTCGGATAGACGTATGGTGAAACGGATGTCGTCGAAAGGGTGGCTAAGCTCAAATGGTCATTTACGGTACATGATGCCAGATTGACGGACTAGAAGGGTGGTGGAGTGGAGACCTCGCGGGGCAGAAGAACTGTCTGATGATATTCGATAATTGCTGGTGACTGAATGCGAAAGGCGCAAAGTAGAATACGTGCATGAAGTAAGGGGGAGGCATAGGCCATAGTCCAGCAGGGGACGACATTTGCTGTTATAGTAGGCTTAAGTAAGACGTATGTGTATTAAAACGATGTGCGACAGACTTTTCAATAAGGATATTTGGAAGAAACGCAGAGCGGAAGAATGTTTTATGAAGAAAATTATGAAACAATAACTGCGATGGTTTGGACATATGGAACTCATGGATCAAAAACGTATGGTTATACGTTTACTATGTGAATGGAGTACGGATTCAAAGGAGGCAAAAAAATATGGTATCATCAAATTTATCAAATTTTAAATTTCGACCGATGTTAGCACAATCAAGTGTTACAAACAGTTGAGTTGTTTGTAACCCCTGATGATGTAATATCAAAGTGTTTCGGGCAAAACTATTTAAAGACTAAATTTAACATATATCTAATTATTAGAAAACCCTTTAAAAATCTGTTGACCCTTCAAAAATATTAAACATTTGATAACGTCTGCGAAAGGCGAAATATTTCATACCCACAAAATATAATAAAACTTCTTGAAAACAGACGTTTTTATTCGAAATAATTATAAACGATTATGATAACGGTTTTTATTAAATTATGTCCAAAATATTAAAGCATTCTATTATAACTTATCAAAGTCTTATTGGACTATATTTTACTCCATAAGAAATCTTAAGCCAGACATTTTTAGTATAGCTACTCGTCAGAGTGTTTTCTAAGGGGGTATGGAGAAAGATGTGTTAAAAAGCCGTTAGTGTCCCGCTTTCGCGATGCAGCTTAAAGTAAGAAAAGAAGTTTACTTTTTTGCACCATTTTGTTGTTTCGCAAGAAGAAGAAACTTAGAATTATGCAAGGAAGCAAAGAAATAAATTTTCTTACACTTCGAATTAGCGTGCTTCGTTACTGAAATAACCAGAAATCCTTTGTTGCATTCTGGTTTCTATAGAGTTTAAACTATTAGTTTTAATGCTTTGCGATTTCTCTTCAGAACAATTATCATATAAATAATTATATGCCGTAATAAAGTATTGTACAAATGATACACATTATGACCCAACAAATAAATCAAATGAGTGAATGCTTTTTAGAAACGGATCAGTCGACCGAAGGTTTTGTAGATTCGTATTTTGCTCTCTCCTTCTGATTTACCAGAGCGTTTTTAAAAAATATTAAGGCGTAAACACTGTGGAATTCCATAACGAGATATTTTTAAGAATTAACTTACAGTATTAATTTTCAGTTTTTTTCCACTTTTGAGTTAATGTGTCTTCACATGTGTCGAAGATTTTACACCTTCATCATCGGGAGAAAGATATAAACTAAACCTTTATTATTTTATTGTTTTGGCCGAAACACTATGATACCTTAACATTTTTAACTTTTAAATTTAATAATTTTGTTTTATGTAATACATAAAACAAAGTTATTTAATTTAACAGTTCTAAATTATTCCATACAAAATATATTTACAAGAACCTAAAAACACATAAAACCTGGCTAAAATTAGGCAGAATTCCAGGAGCATAACCCTAATTGACACCTTCATGGCCGAGTGTTAAGTGCTTTGACTGCCACCCCGAAAGTCTTGGGTTCAATTCCCGGCGATGGCAATGTGATTGTCGCACTGTTTTTGGTGTGGTGTAGAATTCACGTGACAATAAAATGGCGAAAGATTAACCACCTATCATATGTCAATCATGTAAAGAGCGATTCAACAAATAATAAATAATTAATACGAATGAAAACGACAGTTTTCTAGAAGATTTATTATATTTTATGGGAATTACATGTTTCGCCCTTCTATGACATTATCTAATGTTTTTTTTATAATGACTCAGAAGGGTGAAACATGTCATTCCCATAAAATGTAATAAAAATTCTAGAAAACTGTCGTTTTCATTCGTATTAATTATTTATTATGGAGTTCTACATCATTATTCAATAAACAATAAATAAGAAATTAAATATCAATTGGCATTTTTTTAATGTTTATAACGTTTTTTTTCATGGAGATTTTGAGTTGAAGGTGGTTTATAACGATTTTGCAAAGAAACTGTTCTTATTTTAAGACGAAATGGCCATTTCACCCATGATGTTAACACTTTTAAAAGATGGAATTAAAGTTTTTCTCTAAAATATTTTTAGATGATTCTGCAGACCATGTCATTAAATGACAATATATATTTTACATCGAGTACAGACCTTAACAATTTGAAGCATAGTCTGCTCTTTACATGGCAAAATTAAGGAAATAACGAAACTCCTTCACACTAGAACCCTTAACAATATTTCCCGGGGTAGCTTTTAACGTGCGTGTCATCCGACAGAGATGGGGGATTATTGAACACTTCACAGTTCAGCTGTATCCTCCGACAGCCACTTACAAAATATAAAGAGGACTAGTGCTTGTCGCGATACATTTATGTGGAAAACCTTTGAGATATAACAAGTAGGATTTAATGTGAAAATAATAAATTCCATTATAAAAGAATTACTATGTTATATTTTATATTTGGGAAGAGAATGTTAAATAGTGTATTTTCAAATCAAATCAAATCAAATCAGTTTATTGCATCAACAGACATTACAAAATTTATTTTAAAGCATCTATTGAGAACAGGTAAAATATATTATGTATAGTACTACCAGAAACGCATGAGAGATGGTTCAACATTAGGAAGACAGGATACTCTCCAGAATTAAGAGTAGTTGCCTTCTGAACGTACTTTCACTAACATGAAAGACGTCGATCTCCGATTATGCACATTATTTAATAAATATGTTTACTTTAGTGGGTTTTTTTTTTTCCGCGTATCCACTGTTTTTTTAAATAACTGTAATTATGCACTTAAAATAATCCAACTTCAACTTCAAAATGTTATCAAATTTTTAATTAAATTTAATTGATTTTTTTACTCCACATATCCATTGTTTTTAAATCAACTGTAATTAGGCACTTATAACAATCCAACACCAGCAAGAATTATAGAATATTATTTAAAAAATTATTCAAATTGTCATTGGAACGAATGAAATTTTTTGTTTTTACGCCTGTCAAAATTCTTTAGACAAACGAAACTACTTGTATAAATTTAACATCAAAACAGCACAAACGTATAAGGTGTCACAATAACCAATAATAAAGTGCGGCAATAATAAAATTGACCAAAATAATTCACTTATACAAGAAATATCTCAAAATTTACGGGAGCACCACATGAACCAAACCAAATTTGAGGGTACTATTTGCAAACCCGGCAAACTCTACCAACAAACAAAAGTGAGATATGAATTGGGTCTTATTCATAATACACTTGCACACATTTTTTATTGATTTTCAGTTTTAAATCAGGCTTTATTCTGAAGAATTTCGCTATTAAAATATAAGATTTGTTGCAAAGACGGAAAAATCCAAGCATAGACTGCAGCACCTGGCAAACTCCAATTCAGCCAATCACAGCACTCTAAAATGCTTGAATTTAAAATGGCCTCCAAACAGTTTTGTACGCGGTTGCTGCTAATTTTGCTCTACAGTTTATCTTGTTTTTTTCTAAAATACCAGTGTACTTCCTTTAAAATATAATTATGCCTTCACAATGGACACTTTCCCCAAGCCTGTAACACCTTTTAAGACGAGAAAAAGAAATATTCAACCTGAAAAGTGCATTTATAAAATCCATACCGTTCTTTTTTATGTTCAATACTTATTCGTTTAATCTAATTAAAAAATATTCTTCTTAAACATAAAACCATGACGTGCTTTATTTAAATAATTTTTATTTCTATGTTCCATGAAGGGAAAATATGTTTTTTACAGTAACATTTTTATTATTAGATAAAACATTTGTTTGTTGCATAGCCGGCAAAATCCCACCGCGTTTGTTGCAAACATGGCAACCTCCACTTGAGTGTTGCAAAGCTGGCAAACTCCAAAATTAAAATCATTATTTTACTTTAATTATCAACATAATGATGAGTATATCATTAAAATACTAACTGGTTGAAATTAAAAAAAGAATTATTGTAAAAAAAAGCGCAATTTATTGGCGTATCAGTTTTTTGCGATTTTTTTAAAACATCTAATGATGGAGTTTTCCAGGTTTGCAAATAGTACCGTCATTTTCAAAATCGATTTTGTATTAACTTATCTAATGTGATGTCAAATTTAAAATAATTTAATATTATATTTTGAAAGTTTATTTCGCAGCTATATTTTATGATATAAAATACTATTTTTTCGCCAGTTGGTGCTGCGGTATGAAAATATTTTAGTATTGACAAATAAAAAAAATATTGTATTAAAATAATAAAAAAACAGTGTTTTGATTCATAAAAAAAAATCATCATTTTCCACAATGTTTAACGCCTTGTTGTATAAAAAATTGTTTTAGCACTTATAATTTTATTTCAAAAAAGGAATGTACCTATATCTGTATTTTTCAACACGGGACCTTGTATATCTGTATTTTGGCAGACCACGGGTTCAAACATAAATATTAATGTTCATTAACAAAAATTAAAACACTGTTTTTTCCACGGTATAAATATTTATATCGTTATCCCCATGATGAAGGTATAAGCTTTCGAAACATGTTGAGAAATATAATCTAAAAAGTGGAAAAAACAGTGTTTTAATTCGTAAAAAAAATCGTTATTATGGAAAATCGTCACTATGAAAGGCCTACTCAAGGGTGAAAGTCAACGTTGGGGAGACCTGACAGGACACAGAAAGAAGAAAATTATGGAATCCCAGTGTTAACCCCTTAAGTTCATCTAACGAAAATTATGCATTATTAATTATATTAAAGAATGATAGAGAGAAGAGTATAGTGATAATTTAATGCATCCCTTTCACTTCTCTAAAATAATGGCAAGATTTATGCTTATTAAATTAGTCTATCTATATTATACAGGAGTGGAACTATTTATTTGCCTTTCATGTTTTGTGTCCGTCATACAACAAGTAACATTTACATAGAAGAGTCATTAAAAGTTCCTAAACAGCGGTTATTTGGGGTCGGTAGAGAATTCCCCAAAACGAAATGTTGTAAAATTAATGGTGAATATTATATATTTGATATTAAATTTTAAGTCTGGTGAAATCAAATAAAGAAGAATCATAATAAGAAATAGTTAAGGATTGGTGCTGGGAACAAAATAAATTATGCACTCAGAGTCATCACTGTATGTCTGTGAGATGTATGTCAAGACAGAAGAGTGTTGCGGTCTATTATTTCGGCCTCTTCTCTTTCTCAGGAGAGACGGCGTGATGGTTAGTTAGTTAGTTAGTTAATCGATTCTATTGATAAAAAATGTTTAGCCTCTCTTAAGGTCCATTTACACTGGACAGTCATCAGCCGATACCAACACGTCACGCATTTGCGTTGAGCAAATAATCGTTTTGTTTGTTTTGATGGTGTCTTGTTACTTTTAATTAATGCTGATTCCGTTCGTATTATATTTAAATTTTGAGATAATCGCCTTAAACCTCGTCGAATTTAAATGGTCGTTAAAATGGATCCTGAAAAAAAATTGTTTATTAAGTGTCAATTTTATGTAGGTAGGTGCTTTCTTCGGCAACCCCCGACGGCGATTTTATTGTAGCATTTGAGATAACGAGTCGATGGGATTCAATGCTATTTTTATCGTGACGTGTTGGTATCGGCTGATGACTGTCCAGTGTAAATGGACCGTTATTCTTGTTTTTCATTCCAACGGCTAGCTAATCTTTCGTATTGCTGACTGTAAAAAAACCTTATTTATTTACCTTCTTCTGAAATGGATAAGTTAGTCTCTCCTCTTAAATTCAACTGAAAAATGGACACGTTACTTCATTATTGTATAATTTAAACATCGCTTTATTACTTCTAGGCATGTTAAATGTAATGAATAATATTTCACTTTTGATAAACGAGCCCTAAGGTTTGGTTAGTCCTACTCACTGGCTTCTTTACACATGATACCAGCATGTTTGAATTAGAGGTACTCCCCTGTTTTCATTCTGCGAATTTGGAATTAAAGGCAACGCAATTATTACGTTCATTCTACGTGCCAGGTTTCAACAAATATTTATGTTAAAGGTTTCGGATTTCTACTTTCCTGTAAGCAGATCCTGGCACAAACAAGAGAATGTTACTTTTAAAAAGCTTGTTTAATTTCTGTACGAAGATTGATTTACTTCATAACTCGTGACAAATAAAATACTGATTTACTTTTGGGTGGTGGTGGTTAGGTAACCATATTTGTCCAAGGAATTCTAAGCATTCGGCGATAGGGCCACATTTCAAATGCTTCCAGTCTGTTCATTGAGTTGACGTTAAAGGTTCACGTTTCATACAATAAAACAGACCACACATATCATTTGATCATTATCTGGCGGAGTTCCAAATATATGTTGTCATTTCAAAAGAGTGATTTTTGAAACTAATAAAAAAATAAAATGTGTTTTACTGCACGGGTGTGAAACTTGGACCCTGAAAGTTAACTCAATGAACAGACTGGAAGCATTTGAAATGTGGCTCCATCGCCGAATGCTCAGAGTTCCCTGGACAGACATGGTTACCAATACCAAAGTCCTGAGGCGAGCTAGAGTTGACAGGGAATTGTAATCATCTATCAAGGTTCGAAAGATCTCACATCTGGGTCATATACTGCGTGGGGAAAAGTAACACCTTCTCCAACTGATATTGGAGGGGAAAATTGAGGAACACCAAGGGCTCGGAAGGAGACAAATGTCCTGGCTGCGAAACGTGAGGGAGTGGACCGGCATTCGAAGTGTGGAGGAGCTGTTCCGAGCGGCGCAGGACAGGGACAGGTTCGCCGAGGTGATCGCCAACGTTGGGAGTATCCGACAGGGCACTTGAAGAAGAAGAAGAAAGAAAGAAAAAATGCAGACTGCAATAATCTCCAAAACTTCTGTCTATGTGGATACCAACTTACACGAATACAACCAAAATAAAATATATATAAATTGATGCCGACCAAGAATATCTACGCACTTCTAAGATTATATAATATATATTTTGAAATCTGTCAATAGAACCAAATAATTCGAAACGTATTTCGCTGGTGACAACAAGAGAAGACAATACGTAACTTATCTCGCAGGGTCGCGATAATCTAGTTATCACACATGGACGAGATTCGGGATAGTACGCCGTCGGATTCTGTATATAAATCAAAATCAAAGAGAAGGAGCGAACAAGCTCTTTGACAGTTGAAGATTTAGAGAGGCCGCGGCTCGTTTGGGCGGCAAAAACCCCGATAGCTTTTGCGCCCTCCAGGGTTGTCGATTATTTCAATTTAAAACAACCCTCTTTCAATCCATTAGGACCGCGCTTAACTAAAGTGTAGATAATTTCTCACTAGTCTGTGTAGTTTGATATAACCGCGAGATGTGGAGAAAGCTAACAGCGCAAAGTTGAGAAGCGTGTTAAAATAATGTACTACATTTAAAGATTACTTGTTCCTACTTGTATAAAATACAAAGCAGAGTAAATATTTTCATATCTTTACTTAACTGATATCACTATTTTAACATAGACTTATGGACGTGTCAAATGTCTTAACATTTTTACGTTTCGTTGCATTACTGGTACAGTGATGCTTTTTACAACTTATTAAAGGAAATTTGTACAGGGACCAACTTGTATAACCCTGAAATTTGTGTAGGTACCTACTTGATAGCACATAATAATGAAAACACTAACTAACTAACTAACTAACCATCACGCCGTCTCCCCGAAAGGGTAGGCAGAAAGAATGGACTGTCACACTTTTACTGATGCGGCACTCCATCCTTCTCTTTTCGCTCCGCGGGAGACGCGGTGTGATGGGTTGCGAACCTCATCGCCACCAATAGGCATCTCCCGCGCACACTATTAAAAAATAAAAAAATATAGATATAAAATTATAGATTCAAATGAACGAAAATAATTGATAATATTGTGTAAAATAAATAAAAAACATTGATTTTTAAAAAAACTTACAAAATACTATTTAAACAAATTGTTTGATAATCAGCAATCCAAATAAGAACGTGGTTAATATTTCAATTTTAAAATTGGCATATAATGATATATGTTTAGTGATACCGTACCACCAGCGACGCTCGAGTTTAATATTTTTTTATTAATGTTTAGGGTGATACCGTATCGCCAGCAACATTTACAAAATTAATAGTTATGGTAATAACCATTTTCTACACTTATGATATGCATTATTTCAACTGTAAACATGATTGGTTGTTAAAAATAAAGTGGTGTAAAATTAAATTAAAAGAGAATTAATATAATTAAATATTTAATAATGCCGCACTACAAATTAAGTGCTTCATACGAAAGTGTAAATATTTAATATTTATTTTTTCTTGAACAATTATGTAAACCTCTATATTAAATAATTCAAATGAATGAAAATGTCTGGTTTGTTGTTGATGACATATTTCGCTTCGCATTATCAAATGTCTATTCAAAACCTTCATCGTCAATTTGATAATGCCTTAAAAGGCGAGACGTCCCATACCTATAAAATATATTATAATTTAAAAGTGGTCGGTTTTAAATAGATATTTTATTTATACAAATATAAATACAATTGGTTTCGCCTTGCGAGGGCATTTAAATAGTATGAAACCAAAATAAAACTAGAAGATGGCAGTGAGTTGCCGAAGCCGGTTGAAGATACAAACAATAGATTTTAACTAAATATACATTTTAAAAATATTGTTTTAATTTTTAATTATTATATTTACATTATATTAATTGAAACATTAGAAAACAGACATTTTTAATGGTAAGAAGTATTAGCACATAATATTTAATATAGCTATAATATGTTTGTATTATTTTTATAAATCCAATGTAACAATTTTTGGGATCTCAAAAATGAGAGTTCACAACACTCACGAGACTCCTATACAAAATAGAGAGAGAAAAAAAAAAATCTTTAACCATGTTTAATTTGAGATTCAATCATTTTTTCCCCCTATTTTATAACTAACTAACAGAGGTAGAAATAATGGACCGCCACACTAAAATCGATGCGGCAATTCATCCTTCTATTTTCGCCCCCGCGAGAGACGCGATGTGATGGGTTGCGAACCTCATCGCCACCAATAGGCATCTCCCGCGCACACTTCGATCATCCAACGTCCACAAAATAAATCTAAAACAAATTATATAAAACACAATGTTATAAAATAAATAAAATAAAATAACAAAATACAAATAATTTATCACATAATGTTATTTTATATGGTGCACTTGTTTTCATCTGGACGATCCGGGCATTTGTGTTTATTTAAATTATATTCCACTTACAACCGTTTATTTTAATAAACTGTAATTAGGCACTATTTTTGCCTATTTTAATAACATGTCAAAATTATGATTAGCGAGAGATTGGCCCAATTATTTAGAAATAAACCAAGTGTTTCATGAAGCATATTGTGGCAACCATATTAACGAAAGTATCCTGTCAAGATGAACGAAGTTCTCGTATTATCAGTAGATATAGAAAAATCTATCTCGAACTGACATACAATATAATGGAAACTGGACTCCGTCACCAACAATTAATCTTTTGTGTCAAACGCATGGCTTTTTTCGCTTTCTAAACGTATGTTATTCCTGGCTTTACAAAACCTAAAATTTCATTTGCGTCGACAGTTTTTTTTCAGATGGAGTATTTTTGTTTCTTTTACAAGGTTATAAAACTGATGATTGATACTCTAATTGAATTTATAATTGTCACGACTTGTAATGGAATTTATGCGAACATTCCAAAACAACAAATAAACAAACTTCAATCTGCGTTCAATGCAGCAGAAAGACTCATTAAAGGCATTCCAAAAAAGTCCCATATAACACAACATCTCAAACAACTTCTCTGGCTTAAAGTCCAGAAAGAATCCAGTATAAACTCTACTGGACAGTCTTCAAAGCGCTACATGGAATGGCACCAAGTTATATATCCGAACTCTGTATAACGGACAGCCTAAGTACAAGGAAATCTACACTTCGTTCAGCAAACTCCTCGGCAATAGGAAGATTAGTTGATCCGAAGATTTGCCCCAATAAAAATTTCGGGGATCGAGCGTTCGCAGTAGCCGGTCCATCAGCTTGGAACAATCTCCCTTCACACCTCAGATGCATAAATGATCCGACGGATTTCAGATCTAAACTGAAAACCCATCTTTTTATATTTCTTAACCAATTTAAACATTTATATTTTGATCTACTATACTTTTTAACCGATCGCAAAAATCAGATGCAGCGTTCACATTTAGATTTTTAGATTTAAAACACGTCTCAATGCGCCCTTGGGGCGATTACATCACAAAAGCGGCGCTTTAAAAGTTAGCATATTATTATTATTATTATAATTATTGCATGTTTCACTTGCAGAAGGACTGTGTTCACTCTGTATAATAATACAATTCAATCTCTCTTTAATCCCGACAGTACGTATAAATAAGTGCACACCTCGCGCATTCTCAATTTATTTTAGTTTTGCATAAGTATTCATGATTCCGTTTCATCCGTAGCAATAGAGTGAATCTCATAAACAGTACTATTCATATTTATTATTGTATGTAAATCTCTATATTAAATAACTAATACGATGGAGAATTCCGTGGTTTTCTAAATAATATTATATATTTTATGAGAATGACATGTTTCGCCTTGCGCAGGCATTATGATATGAAGAAAATACAGTTGATTTCCCTTGATAAGGCGATTTTAAATATTTTAAAACTTTTAGAAAACAGACGTTTTCATTTATTAGTACTGCGTATTGTATATTTCACTGACATACCTCGAGTATTATAATTAGAAACAGATTAAACATTTCATGAGAATGAGACTTGTGGTGTAGACTATCCTTAAAAGTTTAATTAGATGCGTGCTTTAAGATGGTACAATGTAGAAAGCTTCCTCCCTGGTGTGTATTTATCAATATTCACACTTTTTATAGTTGTTCAGGTAGTTTGCCATAACTTATAATATGAGGCAGATTAAGCGACGTTAATATTTAACCCGATATACATGTATGTGTATGAAAAATAATGTATTATATGTACAAAGCAATCAGCAAACGCATTTGTTATATATTATATAATATACGTCTTTGTTGTAAACGTCAATTCCGTGAACGAATTCTTGATCGTATATATATGTGTCTCCCAAACTAGCGTTCTTGATAAATAGAAATATATATTATGTAAATAACGTATTTTAGTTTGGAAGGATATACTCGTTCAATGTTTGTAAATAACTAATTAACGAAAAAAATTAAGGGATAGCTTGGAGTTAACAGCCCAAAATAGGCCAGCCTGACAGTAGGAACTGACCAAGGTTAAGTAAAACCAAAAAAGTCATTTTTTGACAAATGGTCTATGTAATTAATACGAATGAAAACGTCAGTTTTCTAGAGATATTAAGGCATTATCAAATGTGTCGAAACAATTTTTATACACTAGTAAATGGAGCAGAATATGGTAAGTAACGAGAATTGATGTGATCTATATATCTATTTACCTCACAGATACTCGTACATATAATATAATCGTATAATGAAGTAATATTTTTTCATAGATATTTGAAAATATATGTGTTACAATTTACGTTATGTATAATAATGCATAAAATTCTATTTAATACGTGCCATGTGAAGCAATTGTTTGTTGTGATTATATAAATTTTTCATGTGAAGCAATTGTTGTTAGACATTTTAAACTTTTAGATATAAAATAATAAAAACACTTTGTATTTAACCATAGTATGGTTATTATAATTGATACCAACTAGTTTAATTTTGATTCACGCTTCATTAGGTCAATATAATAACGTTCAATCAATTTAAAAAATAATATTAGTTTTTCAACTCAAGGAGCCTTTTGTAATTTTTTATTGCAATAAAAAATGATGAAAAACGTAATCCCAGACCTGATCAGATGAAGAATTAATTGCTGGGTGCAGCCGAAATTGAATTTCTCTGTAAATCCTCTTCGTAGGGAGCAAAGGCCGTAGCGCCGGGGGCCGGTGGAACAATCTTACTGGGAAAAATAAAGCACCAACTGATTGGGCAGTAATTCCACTGAACTCATTGAATCCCTTTGAGAAAATATCGGAAAAAGGAATAACAGACATGAGATAAATTAACGTTCAAATTCGAGAACATTTTCGTAAATTTGATTCATATTTTTAATTATAAATATTAGTAAACAAACGTTTTAATCATCTTTGAAAAACATTCTTTTTCACAAAAAAAATACGCTTTTCACAATTAAGTTATTTTAAAATCTATTTGTAATTTTATTTATATATTGTTATTTTATTATATATCATTGTATTTTGTATTATTTGTTTTAGATTTATTTTGTGGACGTAAGACGATCGAAGTGTGCGCGGGAGATGCCTATTGGTGGCGATGAGGTTCGCAACCCATCACACTGCGTCTAACGCGGGGGCGAAAAAAGAAGAATGGAGTGCCGCATCGGTTAATGTGTAGCAGTCCATTCTTTCTGCCTACTCTTTCGGGGAGACAGCGTGATGGTTAGTAAGTTAGTTAGTTAGTTATTTATTTTAAAAATTAAACTCAGCAACGACCACTGCAATCCAAAACAAGTGAATGAAAGTTTTCAAAAATTATTCACATGTGAATCCACAATACAAAGTGATGTTTACGAGTATATAAAAGAAAAACTTTTTTTTTACTGTTTCATCATGTCTTACTTGATATTTATCAAGACAACCTTGAAAAGCTCACCTTCATGGGCAAAATAGAGGGGAAGCGACCACATGGACGAGCCGCTGGTCCGATCAAATCAGGACGCTGACTGGACTCTCATTAGCTGCAGCCTGGAGACTGGAGGGTGACAGGAGTGCATGGCGTGCCATGACTTATAGTTGACAGGATGGACACGACCCTCAATCATGAGGAATACGACTGAGAAGATATAGCTTTTGATAGGGAGCGCGGTTATTACCCGTGGCTCTTTCCGGCTGAATTCTAGCTAGGTATGCTAAGCTACCAATCATTGGAGAGAAGGAGGAATATTCACTTGGGAGTTCACTTCTTTCAGCTGATTGGCGGCCGTATACAGAACTCGGATGTCCTGAGTGATGTAGGTCTATTTGTCCCTGATAATTACCTTCGTCAAAGATAGCACAGATTGTTTTATTTGCCGCGCTGCAGAACCAACCTGCCAATGGCTATACCTGTGGGTAGGGCAATCTTATTGCTTAATCGGATCGCCTCGGAGGTTGACATATTTCGCGATAGTGTGAGTTGCCTCAGGGATGCAATATCAATGTTATGATTTTTTCTTATTCTTTAGCTTAATTTTTTTTAATGCTTCTGTTTTTATAATGTAATTGCAAACGATCTGGAATTGTATGTCTGTAATGTTTGTGATTTTTATCAAAATAAATTAAAATTAAAAATTAAAATGAATTCCTATAATTCATCTATTTTTTCTTCTTTAAGTGCCATGTCAGGTCCCCTGACGTCGTCTATCATCCTAGCGTAAGCTTATCTGTCCTGTGCTAGCCGATACAACTCCCCCGCCCTCTGGACTCCGTTCCACTCTCAGATATTTTTCAGCCAGAACATCTGCCGCAATTATCCTCGATCTTTCCTTCCATGATGAGGTGCGGAAACCGGTATTTTTTGTTGTGCGCAGAATATATTCCAAACATGCCATTTTTCTGATATTTTATTGGACCAAAATTATCTTTCTGCTCTAGCTCTTCACAACAACCGGTTTCGCTCCCCCCGGAGCTTCGTCAGGGTTACAAAAACAAACCGGTGGGAGTGAAACCGGTTGGTTCGATTAAATTAAATAAAGTGGTGTAAAAACAAAATACACAAAAGTTTTTATTTATTTTTAATAATGCCACACCACAAATTAAGAGCTACATACGGAAGTAAACTTAAATTAATTTTTGCATGATTTATCAAATTTTTCCGAGCAATACTATACAAGAATGTAAATTTACAAGCAAATTAAAACAGTTTTCCTTAAGCAGATTATTCATACATATTTAATAATTTCTTTGTGTGATATTGACATAACATTTTCAGTCAAAAGCGCAAAGTTAACAAAGTGAATAAAGCTCACATATTATCTTTCCGAGCGAACATTTGTGGTACTGTTTAATTTAGATTTCCATACTACTAACTACCGTGATAGGTAGGTAGGAACAGCTCAGATATCTCTGTGATAGTTTCGTATATTGGTGATAATGCAGCAATAAATACGACATAATTAAATATCGTTTTACAAAAAAAATTACGTGATAGTGCCTTAGTAAGGTGAACTACGCCATTCCCATTCAATATAATAAAATCTCTAGTGAAATGTCTTTAAAATATATTAAATAGTGGAAGATATTTAGATACAAATAGATTTTAAAAATTAAAAAAAGTTTTTTTTGCAATATTATGGAAAAAGTGTACAACGTCCCAAAACAAGATAAACTCTGACATTTTGGGAGAAAAAAAGACATTTTGGCTTTCCTCACGGATATCTTCAAAATATTCAATGCATTTTGGTTTATCTTCAATCATATTTAAATTATCAACCTGAGCCTCCTAGTGATTTTTTACCTTATCTATATTCCTGGTCCATCACTCGCGTTCTCCAATTTGAAACACTAATCGCCCTGAGGTCATGATCATTGTTTTGGGTCTACAAACATTTCGTCTTCCATCTGGACATGTGTCAATAATTAGAATTAACATTAATAATAACAATTAAAATAACATTTATCAAAATAAAATTTTCTTTAAAAAATAAAAATATTTGTAATGTCAATAATTTTTTTTTTATAAATAATATTTTTTAAACTTTGTATTATCATAATTTTCTTTTCTAATAAAAACACAAACTTGTTTCGGGACACAAAAACTCTTCATCAGTATAAAAACGTAAGAAAAATGTTATCTATATTTACACTGAAGAAGGGTTTCCGTGTCCCGAAACATGTTTGTTTATAAATTTAAATAAAGTGATGTAATAATACAAAGTTTTTGATAATATTTCTTTTATTTGAAATCTACAAAACAAAGTTGTGGTGATGGATATGGAAGAACTATTTTTGTACAATATTAAAATTCCGCAAAATAAGCACATTAAATCGAGTTGTAAATTACTTAAATAAAGTGTGTATTTATAATTTATCGGAAGATTTAAGTTATTTTTTTGCAATTAACGATTATGTTTTTTGAGTGCGATCACGATTGCTTGAATATCAAAAATTGTTTACCAGACAGTAGAATTTTTTCAGCTGAAACCGATCTTACAGTAATTCATTTAAATCTGAGTGGCATTAATATCGAGTGATAAGTGCCATACCGAAGATTCTGGATTTGATTTCCGGCGATGGTAGTGTGGTTGTCACACCATCTCTGGTGTAAAATTTATGCTCCAAAAAATGGCGATAGATTAGCTACATATCACGTATCACGAGAATCAATATAATACCTATACCCTTTACATTGATTTGTCTCGCGCTGAAGAGAGCTTAAACAAATTAAAATAATAATAATACTAATTTATATCTGTTTATCACCAATTAAACGTATAACGAAATAAGTTGAGTTTTCCCTAGTTACCTTTAAGATATATAATTTTCTTTGGTTTTGTTGATTTTACAATTAATAAGCGGTCTTATAACTATCTTAATTTACAAGACGTTGAGAGCGCAAAGATTTATTTATATGACTATTACAATATACTTTATAGTATTGATATCTGCGTAAGTATTATATTTAGTAGTTAAATGTTCATTATATGGAGTGTCTCAAAAGAAAGTTTTTAAGTGGATCGATTTAAAACAGTAGGCAATTTATCGAAAAAATATTTAAAACTATTAAAGTACACAATTTTGGAATTTATTTCTCATAAATAATATCGTCCAAATGTAAACCCTCGCGTTCGCGGCACTCATTTTATCGAACAGTAAAATTTCTTATGACGGCTCGGCGGGTAGACTCCGTGATGGCTGCCATTTCGTGACGAATATTTTCATACAAATGTGCCAGGGAAATCATTTTACTAGCGTAAACCTTAGATTAGAGATAACCTCATAGAAAAATGTCCATAAGGGTGAAATCAGGACTCCATGGAGGCTAATTTATGTCACCTCTCCTGGAGATCAATTTACCACGGAAAATTTCACGAAATCGTGCAGGAGAAGTATTCGACGTGTGTGACGTTGCTCCATCCTGCTGGAACCATATTTGGTGGTTATAACTAGGAAAGTTTTGCAATTTAAGCACCAATAAGTCGTGTAACATCTCCACATAACGCTCAGAATTCAGTTTTTTTTTTAGACATGTTGTACATTAAAATATGGTCGAAATGTCATCGCTTATCATTCTTAGTTAAGACATAAGTTTTTTCAAATTATGAAAATTGATATCATCATCATCATCATCATAAGTCGTCCAGTGCTCAACATAAGCCTCGCTTCCCGTCTTCCACAACTCTCTATCCCTCACTGCCCTGTGCCATTGACCTCCTGCCACTCTCTTGATGTCATCAGAGCATCTGGGATGTGGTCTGCCAGGATTTCTATAGCCGGTCGCTGCGGCGGCAAACATTTTTATTTATTTAAAAAAAAAAATACCAAGGATGTTAATCATTGGTATTAGAATTTATTTTACAATCAAGATGAGCAGAAAATAGCTGATTATGGCTTGAACCCAAGCCTCCTGGATCAGGTGCCAAGCGTTTTGTCCCCTAGACCACCACCCGAATACGTTCAATCACATTGTTAATTTTTAAAGTGTTTATTTTATTTTATGTATTTATTAATTAATCATGCATTTATTTTATAGAAACACATTTTGTACATAACTTTACGATATTCTAATTGAGTGTTCTTATCTTTTAAAATATATAATTATAATATTATGAAGCGGGACTGTAGATTTGCCAGGAGTTAACTTGGTCCGCAGCTACCTTAACATTGATAGTGCTAACTTAAGTAATTAAATACCCCGTCATCACCTTTGTGCAGGATTTACTAAGCCAAGTTTCACCATTAACTCCCATAAAACAATTGCCATTCATTTAATTAAGCCCATAATTTGAAATTTAAACAATGCCGGTGTAACAGCCCCTCGAAAAACTAAACGTCTCAAGGCGTTTCGTATTAGATGGGAGGGTCTCATTTTAAAATTTAAGTATTTTTAACCCCTATTGCGCGGCTAACTACATTTACAGTTGAAAAAAAATGATCTTGGACGGTGGCTAAATACATTTGCTGTTTAGACGGTTTCTTCCAGTTCATCGTAATATTATGTATAAATTAGTATTTAAGGAATATTCATTCGTATATACTGCAAATGTAGTCAGCCACCGTTCAAGACCATTTCATTTGGACAGCAAAGACCCTCCCATCTAATACGAAACGTGTTGAGACATTTAGTTTTTTTTTAATGTAGTCAGCCTGCAAAGGTAGTCCAGCCTCAGTTTGAAACATTTATTTAAGACTGCAAATGTAGTAAGCCGCAAAATGAGGGTTAACGAAGTTTTTGTTTGTTTGTATTGGCTTCAAGGGGGAGGGGGAGCATTTTATGGGATGGAGGTGAAGTGATTGTCATTGGGAAAAAAAAGTTTAGCATTTTCAGTTCTGTGTATTTACATTTATTCCGATTCATTTTCAGATTTGAGAGTCAATTAGTTTGATACAAAGATAGCTAGATTGAATAAATAAATTGAAACAATAAAGTGAGAGAATCAGATTATAAAACAAACAAACAAAATATCACGCCGTTTTGGATGACATTGTAAAATAAAAGTTAAAAATAATATTAAATAAATAAAGACTAATGTTGAAGTAGTTATAAAAAACGTCGTTTAATTAAATTATTATTTAAAATGAACCTCCATCAAGAGATTTCAGTTAAATCATTTGATTATCTTAATTAACTATCGTTATTAACGATCCTGTATAATGCAGGGGTCTCCAAAATATGGCCCGCGGGCTAACACCGGCCGCGAACACCACCAATCGTATGATCATTTTGATGATGAGCTAGCTCTTTGGAGTAGTGTATGAGTCAGTATGGCCGTTTTCACTATAAAGTTCGTAAAACCCTACTGCAATGTTTACATTATAAAATAAATGTTCTTACATTTATAAACTTAACATTTAAAAACAAATAAAAATAAATTGTTTTTAGCAATATTTGTTAAATCAATCATTCATTATATTTTAAATGTTGAAAATTTGAGATTAACAATATCATACATTTGGCAAAATAATGATATGGAATGCATTTTTGACACTTTCTATAATTAGATCGAAAATAAACAAAAAAAGTTGTAATATTTAATGTTTCAAGTTGATGGATTAGATAAACAACAAATGGAACTAAATTAAACAAAGAAAACAATTTTATTCAACACTCTCGTATTAATTTTGATTATTATTATTTTAACCATTGCATACTTACCTTATAGAGATTAGCTTCAGTAATCCGTATTTCATATCATATGAAATACAGATTACATATTTACATATGATAATCATTTGGTATAAAAACACATGTGTGAAAAACAGAAGAACAAAATATCGGAAAAAGATTTAAATTTTAACAATTAATGTCATTGAAAACCTGTTCATTTCTTTGATGTTCGTTTCTTTGATGTGAAAACCTGTTCATTTCTTTCACTTGTTTTAATGCAAAACATAAATACTTATGTATCAAAATTTTCTGAAAAGTAAAAGGATATATATTTATAAACTTAAGACGTTGACAACGTGGAAATCAATAATGGCTATTTTCGACTTTTGAGGTTATTACTCTTGACATATTTCGAATTTTGTATAAAAGGTATAAAAACTTCGAAAAAAGTCGAGAACAAATAAACCTTTAAGTGGAAAAAACAGAAACCATAAAAAATCATCAACGAAATTTTTTTTCAAGCGTCGCTATTTTGTTTGTGATTTAGCTTTTACGGAAAATTAAACAATATGTTTTTTTGATCTTAACAATTATATTTTTTTTATTTTCTTTTAAAAAAACAACTAATAATTTACCAATAATACTCAATTTAAATCGCACATTAAATATGCTATATTATTAACTTATAAATATACGTGTTACGTATAACTATAAAAATGTATAATCCTAATGAATACGCGTATAGTATTGTATTGTGTTATTAAATAATGCCTTGGCAATTTATGATATACCTTAATTATTTAATATAACCTAGAGTATAAAGTAAACCATCTAATTACTTAAACTAAAATTCAATTTTACGATATTTGATACGATTATATGTATGTTTAAAATAATCACAGAAAGATGTTAGCACAATGATTTTTAAATAAGCAAATATTTACGATTAATTATATAAAATACTTAAATTTACAAAGCATTGCATTCATGCAATCATTTTAATAGTGAAGCCTTAATGTGGTCTTCTATTTCTGAGTATTCTTGATAGTTTCCAACTTCGTAATCCGAAAATCCAAAGTTTTCATCATAATCCATACAAGTGACATAATTGATTAAATATAGAAATAAAAATATAATTAACAGAGTGGGCACTCCTGTTGAAGTTAGCGACCCAGCTGCAGAAGAACTCATGACTGAAAAACAAAAAACAAAACAAATTATACCTGTATTACATCAATAAGACACCCATCACAAAAAAACAACAAAAGAAACAAAAGTACAATATTACGAATTAAATATACCATTATTTTGGCGGGAACATTATGATACTTCAATAGCGTAAATTGTTTAATATGAGGGTATTAGTTGCAAACCTGGTAAACTCCATCATTAGATGTTTTGAGTAAATCTCAAAAAACTGATACGCTAATAAAATGCGCTTTTTTACGATATTTATTTTGTTCATCTCAACCAGTTAGTATTTTAAAAGTAATCAGCCATGAAATAATCATCATTATGTTGATAATTAAAGTAAAATAATGAATTTCATTTTGGAGTTTGCCAGCTTTGCAACACTCAAGTGGAGGTTGCCATATTTGCAACAAACCCTATATTTTAATAGCAAAATTCTTCAGAATGAAGCCGAATTTGAAACTGAAAATCAATAAAAATTGTGTGCAAATGTATTATGAATAAGACCCAATTCATATCTCACTTTTGATTATTGGTGGAGTTTGCCGGGTTTGCAAATAATATCCTCATATGAAGCACTGTTAAAATATCAGAATTAATTACTTTTACAACTCCATGTTACAACTCTGAGACGGAACCCAGCCTGCAACGCTCAGGGTGCACTAGACTGGTCCCTTATGGAAGGAAAGAGATAGCGAGGCAGACCTAGAGCCACCTGGAGAAGAACCTTGCAGGACAAGGTTTAGGCAGCAGGCCTCACTTGGGGTGATGTTTGGCATCAGACATGCGATAGAGTCGGGTGAAGAAGGTTATATAGGCATAGGCACCACGGAGGTGTGACAGGACAAAGAGATGAAGAAGAGAAGTTACAACTCCATATTAAATAATTAGTACGAATGAAAACGTATGTTTTCTAGAAGTTTTATTATATTTTATGGGAATGATATTTTTATCCTTGCTATGGCATTATCAATTTCTAAGGCATTGTCAACATTTGATAATGCCTAAGAAAATTAAAACACTTCATTTTCATGGATGGAGAAAGAATGGTTAAGAAAGTATACGTTAATGATAAAAATTGGGTACGGGGTCGAGGTAGACTGAGGCTAATGACGGCATGACCAAATTAACCAAATTTCAAAGGTTGGTCATCGTTGAAGAATCAACGTGCGTGTTTGACTCGTTGTATAAATATGGAGAAAGCTACGAAGGTGTGTCAGGATAGAGTAGTGTGGCGGACCATTCTCCCTGCCTGCCCCCGCGGGAAACGGCCTGATGCTTTGGTTGTTTGTTTTAATAAATTAAATACAATAAAATTACTAGTTAATAGACATTTCGTATTAACAATTTAATTGATTAATTTTCATGAAATTGTCCGACAGTTTTTTAGCCAACCAATGCTCGCATTGACAGGTGTTGAAATCACCAATCTATTGATTGTATCGGCTGATATTACAAATATATTGGTTGACGCAATTGCTATTGTGGCAATTTCATATCAATTATTTTAAAGAGTTTATATATCATTCAGAGCTTCAAACCAAACATTCAATAAAATTACAAATCAAAGCACTTTTTTATTTATTCCTTATATTACGAATAATGTGCAGCCAAGTATAATAAGTTAAAAACCAAAACCAATAAACTAAAAGCTTTCGAAAATCGAAATTGCTTAGCAAGTGTACTGTTAAATGAGGAACCTTATTTCTTTTAAAGACATGGCCATTTTTCAATGTCATGTAAAAATTTCTCGCGATTTTTCAGATAAGAGGGAAATTTTCATTTCTTTAAAAATATCATAGTGTCGTCTAGGGGTAAAAATTTTAAACTCGCGGCATTTGTGTTAAAATAATCTAATATTTTTTCAAGTTATATATAAAGTACCACATAAGATATAAGATAAGCTGAAAATGCACTTAAAAAGAATAGGTTTTTTAATTAGAAATAAATATAATAAACATTTATATTTAATAAACCCAATTAAATTTCAATATAGAATACAATATAAAATCGAGATATTAACACAGTAAAAATTCTATGTATTATAAAAGTTTACATAATAATGAAAGTGTCATTTAGATGGTTTGGACACATTAGGAGAATGAATGAAGAAAGAACAGTAAACAGAAAATATATGTTGACGATGTAAGTGTAGCTAGAAACTGAGGAAAGCCGAGGAAAACGTGTCACGATCAAATTAATCAAATATTAAATGTCAGTCACGTGAGGAGACGGAGAAATCGACGTGCGTGCTTGATACGATGTGTGCACGTAGAGGAAGCGAGATAAGTATGTCCGGACAGAACAGTGTGACGATCTATTATTTCTGCCTACCCCTCCGCAGAGACGGCGTGATGGTTAGATGGTTAGTTAGTTAATATAATGATAGTAAAGTGAAATTAAAATCATTTCGTTTCAAAGTTCATTAAAAATTGTCTTAAAAACTTCAAAGTTTTGATTAAATTACATAAGTGTGATATGTACTTTTGTTATAGAATTAAAGTCTGTTTTTTATTAAAGATTTTTTTACTGTAGATGTTTTATTATATTTTATGGGATTAATTTCATGAAATCCCTTAGCAAAATTGATAATGCCATAGAAAAGGCGAAACATCTCATTCCCATAAGATGGAACAAATTCATTATTCATTTGTTCAATTCCTTTTTAATGAGGAATTTTCAAATCAAATCAAATCAGTTTTTTACTCAAACACATTACAAACAACATAAATGTTTAAGGCACCTATTGAGTACAGGTAAAATATTATACACAAACAACATGATACCAGGAACGCATTAGAAATGGTTCTACATTAGAAAGGTCAGATACTTTCTAAAGTTGAGAGTCTTTCACATCAATGTTCAAGAAACAAAAAACACTTTTGGTGTATTAATAGCAACCATAAAGTTCTGCTTAAGTAAAAAGTTAGATAGACATCAGAATCATTTCTTGGTTACAGTAAGATGTAATACTAGAATCCATGTAATTATTTTTTTATTCATCGTGATATCTATGAATTATAAAGTATGTTTCACAAATGACGCAATTGAGCCAATAAAAGTATCATTAATGCCCCATAAAGCCGTAACAAATAGCCAATAGCCTCAATCAATAACGTCATTTTGTCTTCCCGACCAAATTGGCAGTAATAAAATAATGTAGATATCTGTATCAAAATAATTTATCGTCTACGAGGCTTAGCGCCGAGGACTTTCTGACTGGAGATTACAAAAATGTGAGTTATAGCGCAAAATGAGATCACATTGCGTCGTTAATAAATTTAACCATTTATCAAAAGTAAGATGGTTATTTACGAACCGTCAAAAAAAACTTGTTTATGGTAGATTGTCGCATTATATGAAATAAATAATTGCGTATTCCTGATATATTTGTATTGCAGAAAAGCACAGTTCGTTATTGTAAAATTGCTTCTAGCTCATCTTTTTCTTTCCGTGTCCTGTCAGGTCTCCCCAACATTGACTATCACTCTTGAGTAGGCCTCCCTGTCCTTGGCAGCTCGGAAGAGCTCCTCCACGGTCCTCAGCCCTGTCCACTCTCGGATGTTCCTCAGACAGGAAACCTGCCTTCTCCCAACACCTCGTCGACCCTCAATCTTACCCTCCAAGATCAGATGTAACAGTGCGTACTTTTCGCCTCTCAGAAAATGGCCTAAGTAGGACACCTTACGAACTTTGATGTTGCTCAGCAACTCTCTGTCAACTCTGGCTCTATGAAGAACGTTTGTGTTGCTGACCATGTCAGTCCAGGAGATGCGTTATATCCGTAACGATGCGTAACGGTGTATCCATTATACCTAGCTCTATCGATTCCAAATTCATTAATTAATTTATTCTATATTCGGCATACTTTGTGTTGTATATGCTTTATTTCTCTTTTTATTTTTTATATACTTCGTACACTTACATTAAAAAAATTTAAAAAATTCAAATAACATAAACATGTTTCGGACAACCAGTCCTTCTTCAGTGATACATATTATAAAGATAAAGGTATATTTAAAATATTATAAAATTGTTTACATGATCTGACAGATGTTATAAAGATTTATTTTGGAACGTTTATGCTTTTGTAAACTAACTAACTAACTAACTAACCATCACGCCGTCTCCCCGAAGGGGTAGGCAGAAAGAATGGACTGCCACACTTTTCTTTCCTGACATATTTCTCTCGCTTCCTCAACATTCATACATCGTGTCATGCACGCCCGTCGATTTCTCTGACTCCTCACATGGCCGACATTCAATATTTGATTTATTTGATCGTGCCACGTTTTCCTCGTTCTTCCTCTATTTCTGGTTCCATTTACATCATTAACATATAATTTTTTTACCATTCTTTCTTCATTCATTCTTTCAATATGTCAAAACCATCTTAATGATCCTTTCATTATTTTGTTCATGACACCATCATTCGCACCGCATTCACTTCTTATATTTTCATTCGGCACTCTATCATACACAGAGTATCCGCACATTCTTCTAAGAGATCTCATTTCAACTGCATTTATTCTACTTTCATCCTTCTTTTGCCAGTTCCATGCATCGCTGCCATACATAAGGGTCGGTAGAAGAACACCATTGTGCACTGCCATTCTAGCTTTTTTTGATAGGTTTTTGTTTGCGATGACAACTTTAAGTGCACCATTCACTTTGTTGCCTGCCCCAACCCTTCTTTCAATATCCCTCTCCACTCGCCCATCTCTTGTAAACATACTACCTAAATACACGAACTCAACTACTTGCTCCAAATTTTCACCATTCACACTAATGTTGCAGACTGTCGTGGTTTCTTCCTTTCCAAAAATCATTACCTTGGACTTATTAACATTCATCATCAGATCATTTCGCATGCATACCTCATACATACAATTCACCAGGACTTGTAGTTCATGCTCGTTGTCTGCAAGAAGGACAGCGTCATCCGCATACAAGAGACAGCTTACTGACACTCCGCTCATTTTGGCACCTACATCCAACCCTTTCAGCTCTTTCATACATTTGTCCATATACAGATTAAATAACCACGGGTACATTACGCAACCCTGTTTGACACCTTTATTGATATCAAACCAGGCTGTAAGATCTCCATTTACTCTGACACTAGCAGTGCTTTCTGTGTATAGCGACTTAATTGCCGTGATCAGTTTTGTACTAATTCCATATTCAGACAATATTTCCCACAACTTTTCTCTATTAACGTAATCATATGCTTTTTGCAAGTCGACAAATGCACAGAAAAGTTTGCGGTTTTTGGCCAGAAACTTCTCTGTCAATGTACGAAGTCCAAAAATTTTATCCATACATCCTCTGCCATTCATAAAGGCACCTGGAAGGCAAAAAACATGATGCACCTATTATTCTTCTTATTTCTCTTATTTTAGGTCTTATGACCTGTTTGTGACGGTGGTCTGTCCTGGAATGATGATGTCCAGCCATCTCTCTATCTCTTTGTCGGCCATCCTGGTAATCTCTTGCTGCTTGGGTTTTAATATTTAACAATTTTTGCAATTCTAGAATTCTCCATGCGGTCCACGCGGTCTCTCCAAAAGCGCCTTCTGCTTCTTCCCCATCTTATTATGTCCTCAAAACCACAGACAGACGTCGTTTCATTTCTGATCCGATCTCTGAGGATTTTGCCTGCAATGGAGCGTAGGGTTTACATTTCCGCTACTCTAGGAAGATTCTTAGTTCTATTGGTATCGGCTCTGACCTCTATTCCTTACGTCATGATGGGGCGAACGCATACCTTGTGTATCTTGACATTACTTTCAGTAAGCATTTATTTGCTTCTCCATATATGGTGTCGCGCAAGCATCCAGCCACGGCTGTCGCTCTGTTGGCTAATGCTCGCCCTTCGGCATGTTGGTCACTGTAGCTACCGATCTCCATTCAATTCATTTAAACTTTTTTTTGTTTCTTGTGAACAATGGATGAAAAATTTCATATAAAATAATAAATATGAATGAAAACGACTACTTTATAGAAGCTTTATTAAAATCGTTTCGCTTTTCTAAGGTATTATCAAATGTCGTTTGGCAAAACATGTCATTCCCTTACATTATAATAAAATTTCTAGAAAAGGGACATTATCATCCGTTTTAATAACTTATAAACTTTTGTAAATATTGTGTTTATCTTATTTCTCTTCTATTTGTTTCGAAAAGAAGAAATACATTTTGATTGAATTGAATATTGTGCAATTGCGAGAAAAAAAAACATTAATTTATTTCACTTACTTCTTTCCGATTTTGGGTCTGAAAACAGGGGTAACTTCAGAATAGCGCTATCCAGGTAGATTGGGTGTAATTGTGCTATGCATCTTAGAACTAGTTTTCCACCCCTGAAGTGGAATTCCGTGAGAGGGAGAGAAATCATAGCTGTGCTCCTCTGAAAGCCTCCGTCGACATTGCTGATGATTTTCGTGGCTCCGGACATCTTAAAAAAAATTTAACTGATATATATTTGACAATGGTATTTTACATCGAATGAGTGTACAGTGAAACTTAACCTTTGAACTGTTTTGTTAAAAAATATTTATATTCATAATCTATGACAAACACTTTTTTTGCTTCATTTCACAATTAAATGGTTGAAGCAAAATAGGCACTAAGTACCAAAAAAACTTGCAAGCAGCTTCATTTTTTATATAATATATAAAGAAACTGACTGTTAACTTTTTTTTGTATTTTGTATCCATTGTACTTTGTGCAATTGATGTCAAGCAAAGATTTCATTTAAATCACGTTTAAATCACAAACTTAAAACGTGCTTATTATTTTAAAAAATTATACGTTTTTCAAAATATTGATATTAAAAACGCCGAAAAAATTCAACAAAATAATCAGTTCAAAATGAATAAGCAATAACTATCGAGGACTCGTGATAAATTTAATATACGCATGTGACTGACATCTTTTGTTCAATAGACGAAGTTGAGAACTGACGAAGCTTAATATTTTCGTCAACAGGGAGAGTTATAATTTAAAATAACACTAAAGAGAAATATTATTTGAAATATAATATACAATTTTTAAGACATTGAAATATTGATAATGATATAAAGAGTATACCTATCATATCGATTCCCATGACATGTGATAGGTAGCTAATCTATCTTTTGGTAATGCCCTAGCAAGAGGATACGTGTTAACAAATTGTAACCAGTAATTGAGTTCAAACAACCTGTTATTCTCTAAAAATATTGTATGATAAAACAAAAGTTTTCAATTATATTAACTAACTAACTAACTAACCATCACGCTGTATCCCCGAGAAGGTAGGCATAAATAATGGACTGCCACACTTTAACCGATGCGGCACCCCATCCTTCTCTTTTCGCCCCCGCGAAAGACGCGGTGTGATGGGTTGTGAACCTCATCGCCACTAATAGGCATCTCCCGCGCACACTTCGATCGTACAACGTCTACAAAATAAATCTAAAAAAAAAACGTTTTAAAATACAATGATATAAAATAAAATAACAAATAAAAATAATTTAACACATAATGTTCTTGTAAATGGTGCACTTGGACATTTGTGTTTATTTAATTATTATTCCACTGTTTTTTTTATAAATTAAATGTAAGGCACTTAAAACAATCCAACACCAGCAAAAACTTTGTATACAGTGAAAACGTATTTTGTGTCACAGATAACTATCATAAAGTGGGCAAAAATAAAATTGACCGTAACAATTCACTTGTACACGAAATATCTCCAAATTTACGGGAGAACCACATGAACCAAACTCGTACATTTTCAATTATATTATATGTTTAATATGGAATATTACTTTATTTTTCAAGAAACAATAAGTAACACGGAACTAGTCCTGTATAAACAAAAAGTTTTTCGTTAAAATATATTTTTTTCAGAAAAATATTTTCCTACATTATTTTATCCTAGATAGCAAAATTGCATTGCTGCATAAAATTTATTTTTCTGGCATCAATTTTCTAGATAGGAAGACCCTTTATTAGCCGATGCAATATTTCATTAGTGTCCCAATACAATATCCAGCGGAGGGAAATCTCATTTCGCTTCGTTAAGTGAAAAATGCACCATGGCGCTGGGAAATTGAGTTAATTTTCCAATTTGTGTCTCAATCACAGACAAACGAGGTCCATAGACTCGCGTCATGACGTGTTCTCAACATTCAACAGAGTTTGTGAATCAACTGACTTTTGAATAAGGACTTAAAGTAGTATGTAGACATATGTAATCTAATGTTTTTACTGAAATCCATTGATAAAGATTTAAAAACTAACTAACCTACTAACCATCATGCATTTTCCCCGAAGGGGTAGGCTGAAAGAATGGACAACCACACTTCTTTCCTGACATATTTCTTTCGATCCTCAACATTCATACATCGTGTCATGCACGCGCGTCGATTTCTCTGACTCGTCGAATGAAAATATAATAAGTGAATGCGGTCTGAATGATGATGTTATGAACAAAATAGTGAAAGGATCATTAAGATGGTTCGGACAGATGAAAATAATGAATGAAGAAATAATGGTAAAAAATTGTATGTTAACGACGTAAATGGAACTAGAAATAGAAAAAGACTGAGGAAAACGTGGCGCGATCAAATAAAACAAATATTGAATATCGGCCATGTGAGGAGTCAGAGAAATCGACGCGCGTGCATGACACGATGTATGAATGTTGAGGAAGCGAGAGAAATACGTCAGAAAAGAAAAGTATGGCAGTCCATTCTTTCTACATACCCCTTCGGGGAGACGGGGTGATGGTTAGTTAGTTAGTTAGTTTAACTATTTTCTTATTATGACAGTATAATAGAAAATTATTATTTAGGATCAATTTTGTGAAATAGTTATTTTTAGTATAACTGAGTTAGTACCAGATATAATAATTGAAAATAAATCTTACCAGCTGATTGTTGACGAGGATGGTAAGATTCAGTGCCGGTCGCGAAGGGGGCGCCGAACAATTGGCATTCAGGGTGTCTCCAGGGTTGTATTGGTGCTGGTCCACGTAGATTACAGGGCCGCTCTCGGGCGGAGCTAATAATGAAATATTTTTCTTTCTTATAGTATCATAAATATGGGTGAATAATATTAATGTGTGCTTATGAAATTTATTTGCAGAAGTTCATTGTAAATAACGGAAAAATTTACAAAATTGTCTGCATAATTAATAATTTGATGAATTTTATGTTTTATTCTAGTTTCGATTAGTATTTTTTATTCAAGCTGCAGTGAGGCCCGCCATGCTATATGGAGCAGAATGTTGGACCAACAAAAAAGTCCACGAACATCGGGTCCACGCTGCCGTGATGAAAAAGCTGAGGTGGGCCGGAGGCGCCACAAGGCTGGACCACATAAGGAACGAATACGTGAGGTGTAGCTTTAAGGTTGCCCCAATAACGGAAAAATTAAGAGAATCGCGACTCCGGTGGTACGGTCATGTGATGCGAAGAGACAGTGAACACTTTGTACAAAAAGCCCTCAGCATTCCCACAAAACCAAGAAGAAGAGGTCGCCCAATGGCAACATGGTGGGGCAACATGGAAAAGGGGCTCCAACGCGAGAACCTGATAGTGATGATGAGTCAAAATCTTCGTGGCCGAGTGGTAAGTGCATTGACTGCCACCCCGAAGTTTCCGGGTTCGATTCCCGGCGAGGGCAGTGTGATTGCCACACTGTCTTTGGTCTGGTGTAGAATTCACGTGGCAATAAATTAACGATAGATTAAACTACCTATCATATGTCACGAGAATCACTATGATAGCTATAAAATACTCTTTACATCGATTTGGCACATGCTGTCATGATACAAAGAGCGATTAAACTAAATAATAATATTAATAATAATAAATAGAAAAGTTTGGCGTTTTCGTACGAGGGCCGACCCCAGATGATGGGAAATGGCAAAGGGAAAGAAGAAGATTCTAGTTTCGACCGGTTTTGGCATAAATATCTTTCATAGAAAATGCAAGTGGACTTCCGAGTTAACTTTCAACGAAACGAAAATAATTCTTAGATTTATTTTTTCTTCATAAATTAGTGTAGTTCTTGTATGTTCAAATGCTTTGTAATAAATGTTACACTGAATTTAAACACGTATTTCGAATTAACAACACAAGTCTTCTGTATAGTTAATGTACACCGATTAAAGATGTTTTTGATCCAAAAAGGTTTTGTTTTGTGAATAAATAAATATTTGTTTTAATATAATGCATACAGGTATATAGTTATATTAAAATACTTAACAAAAACAATATTTTTTAAATTCTTTATCAACATACCATCGTATCACGAAAAGTAGTAATTAATAACATTTGTTAAATGTTTAAATTTAAAATACAGTTATTACGCATCACAATTTATTTTTACGAGATTGTCGCGACAGCTGTTTAGCCAACCTATGTTGACATCGTCAGGTGTTACAAACAACATTGTTTGTAACACCTGATGATGCCAACATAGGATTGCGAAACAACTATAGCGACAAACTCATATAAATAAATTGTTAAACGTAATAACTGTGTGTTCAAATTTTAATTTAATAATGTTAAAGCATCATAGTGTTTTGCCAAAACAATGAATTATCTTTCTTTTTTTTATGTATTGGATCTCCAGGCGTTGTCTAGCAGTATGATAATTGCATAAGCCTTTCACATTGCATTAATAAAGATTTTCTGCTTAATGTTTACAAATAATCTTAATATATGGCGCTAGTGTAGTTTGACCTAAAAAATGTGAAGTGTTTTAGCATACTAGCATATATACAAGTTCCAAAAATTTGTTAGACGTGGTGGTCGTAAGAAGGTCGGAATGGGGAATTTTGTTAAGATAAAGTGATCGCTTAACCCAACCAATAACGGTCATACGTTCTGTAAACGCCTCGACTACCATATTCTGTTTCAAAAAAAAAAAAAAAACAATTTGCATCTTCGTCTCTATTGAGATACAATTAATCCTTAAAAATGAATTATCTAATAGCATTTGTATAAAAAATATCTGTCCGTTGCTGATTTAGCCTGCAGTTACGAACATCCTCTTACGACATGGTTATAAATAATTCTGATCTATATATTTTGTCTATTGAGAAAAGATCTGTATGTATCCCATCGAGCTTAAAAATCTACAGTCGATCTTTCACTGAATCACAAAGACTGGTTTAGTTTTAATACTGTGCAACTAATGCATATAAAGTAATAGATACTGATGCATATAAAGTAATAGAAACAATTGTCTCACCGATAACCTCCAGATGCCCCATCGCGACGGCTGTGGAGAAGGTAGGACCGTCTTCTGAGACTTCACAGCTGTAGTTTCCTGTCATATTAAACTCTAATTTCCTAAGCATCACTTGAGTTTCGTTTGAGTTAGATATCTGTGAAACATCAAAATTATTTAATGAGTTTTATAGAAATCTTGTATATCTCTTAATTAATAAATAACAATTTCATAGAAATTAAATAAGTGAATTATGATATCATCACTTCTTCTTCTTCTTCATCCTCAGCCATCTCTTCACTGCTGGATAGGCCTCCTCCATTTTCTTCCACTCCACTCCTCTATCTTGGGCTTTTCTTTGCCACATTCTACCCGCGACAGGGATAATGTCGTCGGCCCATCTTTTTTGGGGTCGGCCCACTCTTCTTTTTCTATCCCATGGCCTCCATTTGAGGACTCTGGGTGCCCATCGCTCTGTTCCCTGTCTGGCGACATGATCTGGCCACTGCCATTTCTGTTTAGCGACAAGGTCCATTATGTCTATGACTTTTGTTACGCGTCTTATTTCTTCATTTCTTATTTTGTCTTTTAGACATACGCCTAACATTTGTATTTCCATGGACCTTTGCGCACATTTTAGTTTATGTACCGTCTTGGCAGTTCGCGTAATGGTTTTCAGGTGATCACGGGGAGGATGCACGTTTCATATACTTTTCTTTTCAGATTTATGGGTATGTCCTTATTCTTTAGTATGTGTTTCATCTTTCCAAAGGCTGTACCATAATAACATATGGCGTTGAAGCAAGGGCAGACACAGTAAGGACCAAACAAGTTTTGAGGACTTCCGAAATGAAGACACTGTGGACGATAGCTGGCAAGACACTGAGGGATCGCGTGAGGAACACTAGAATAAGAGAGGTATGTGAGGTTGAGGATATTATAAGCAGGATAGTGGAGCAGACAGCGAAAAAGGGACTGGTACGGTCATGTTCAAAGAATGTACTCCACCAGATTCCCCTATATTGCATTGCATAATCAACCTCATGGGACTCGTCCTCGTGGAAGACCTTCTAAAAGATGGAAGGACAGCTGGGAATCTACCTCACAGGAGGAGCAACTCTCTGGAGAACAGACCACATAGGTCTACAATAAGGAAGAAGAAGAAGAATATTAAATCATTGTTCAGGAAACAATAAATAAATATCATAAAGTTTCCCCCAAAATAATGGATTATCTAAGTAAACCAAATCAACTTAGTTTTCCTCTAAACAATTTTTTGTGAAAATCTTTCGATAACATTTTCACACTGCCTTCACCGTAAATCTTGTGGATAAACGTTTCAAAATAGCGTGTGTAAAACTCCAGTCAAACAGATAATATCAACAAATAAAGCAGGCAAAACTACGTGGAGTAAAAGTCACGTCGGTAGGATTTGTAATTCACGAAATGCCTTCACCGGGATATTGCAGGGCGATGCAAAACCGACTGCAATCGTGTGCAGTGTTGGTAAGTAAAAACAGCAGTCGCCCGGCGTCACTTTGTGTTAAGGGATGAACTCGAAAGTTCGTAAGATATTGCAGCGCAAAGTTAAAGATTAAGGAGTTTACGGCTTTAATTTTTAGTGCTAGAAAAGTTTGCGTGAGAAAACTAATTTTACAAATTGTACGGTTCCCGTTTTCTTCTTCTTCATAAAAGCAGATAAGTTTTTATTTACTAAATGGTTTTGATGGTCATATCTTTAACCACCTTACGTATTTGAACGTACGTGATACGTTAACTGTGACTGTACCATTCTGCGCTATCCCGTATCGCGCTTGAGAAAAAGTAATGTACCTAAAATATACAAACTGTTAGGGATACGTGCGTGTGCCAACAACACTCGAGTACAAGTCTTCATAAATATGATAGTTTTATAGGGGCAGGCGAAGTGTGCGGCCGAGTATTTGACGTTTCGTAATTTAAAAAAATAGAATTAATATAATTAAATTTCATTAATAAAAAACCTGCTTTTTTGTACGTTTCTCGGAAAATAACCCAAAGGTAGGGCGGTTAAAATTGCTAACACTGAAATTCCGTAAACCAAGCGATTGCAAAAATGTTTATTAAAAAAATAGAATAAAAAATCGATAACAGAAAAAAAACATTGGAGCAGGATGTTTTTGCGAATTACGTGGATAAAAAAATAACTAAAATGAGCATGTTTTACTAATCTGTGATTTAAATTTTAATATATGTGGTATTTGCTAATCTATTTTTGTTCTTAACCACAGATTATATAATATTTTTTAAACCACAAAAGTTTGCGTCCTACGAATTCGTGAATAATAATGAAATTCATATTTAATAACACAACACTACAGTAATTTTAATAAAATGTTTTGGATGGCCGAAATCCTTCTTCGGTGTATTATTCATGAAATAAGTAAAGTTATTCACCATCTCATTATACAATACTCGACAAATTTTTAATGTATAATATTATACAAACATTACAGGATGCACTATATTAATATACCAGTATTGAAAACATGTTCCTTTAGAAACATGTCGAGAAAAATTATGACAAAATGAAAAAAAAATCATAATTCTGTAATTCCATATTTTTCAGGCCCTAATTTTATAAAAAAGTTATAATGATCAAATATTTGAATTAACTGTATAACAACCCCTTATGAGTTTAATCTACAGGTAGGATTGTACACCATAACAACAATAAAACATCCCCCTATTTCCCCGGAAGCGTAAGCAGAGACAATAAACCGCCACACTACTCCATTCTGACATACCTCTCTAGATTCCTCCACATTCATATTGCGAGTCATATACACGCGTTAATTCTCCCGACATGTAACATGGCTAACCTTTAAATTTTGATTAATTTTTAATCATTAAAATTTCTCTGTTGCTTTAAGATTATAAAACTGTTAAGCTTTCTGTTCGGTCTTATTCTACTAAGACTGTTCCGCATTTTGGCAAATGAAGTAAATAAAAATCATACATGAATGTATTAGACCAGGGTTTCCCAAACTTTTTCTACGTAGAACACTTTGCGAACCTGGAAATTTTAACGGATCGCTTATTAAGAATAAGATGAGAATCTATAAAGTACGTTGAGGCTAGGGCAGACACAGTCAGGGCCAAACAAGTTCTGAGGACTTACGAACTGAAGACACTGAGGACGATAGCAGGTAAGACACTAAGAGATCGCGTAAGGAACACTAGAATTAGAGAGATATGAGAGGTTGAGGTTATGATAATATGGAGTAGATAGCGAATTAGGGACTGGTACGGCCATGTCCAAATAATGGACACCACCAGACTCCCCTATATTACACTACATAATTAGCCTCACGGAATTCGTCCTTGTGGAAGACTTCCTAAACGATGTATGAACAGCTGATAATCCACTTCACAGAGGAAGCAACTCTCTGGAGAACAGACCACGTAGGTGTACAACAATGAAGAAGTATAATTAGAAGACGTAGCTTATTAATGGTTCATATAAAGCACTTGCTTTATAATTAATACGAATGAAAACGTCAGTTTTCTAGAAATTTTATTATTTATTTTATGGAATTGACATGTTTCGCCCTTCTAAGGCATTATCAAAAGCTGACGTTTTCATTCGTATTAATTGTTTAATATGGAGTTTAACATCATTGTTTAAGAATCAATAAATCACTTACTTTATGGTTAGATAATTTAGACATTTAGATATAAAACTAAAATAATATAAAACTGTATAACTTCGTATTGAATTATTCTTCTTCTTCTTCAAGTGCCCTGTCGGGTCCCCCCAACGTTGGCGATCACCTCGGCGAACCTGTCCCTGTCCTGCGCCGCTCGGAACATCTCCTCAACACTTCGGATGCCGGTCCACTCCCTCACGTTTCGCAGCCAGGACATTTGTCTCCTTCCGGGCCCTCGGCGTCCCTCAATTTTTCCCTCCAATATCAGTTGGAGAAGGTGGTACTTTTCCCCACGCAGTATATGACCCAGATATGAGATCTTTCGAACCTTGATAGTTGATAACAATTCCCTGTCAACTCTAGCTCGCCTCAGGACTTCGGTATTGGTAACCATGTCTGTCCAGGGAATTCTGAGCATTCGGCGATGGAGCCACATTTCAAATGCTTCCAGTCTGTTCATTGAGTTAATTTTCAGGGTCCAAGTTTCACACCCGTACAATAAAACAGACCACACATAGCATTTGATCATTCTCTGGCGGAGTTTCAAGTTTACGTTATCATTGCAGAAGAGTGATTTCATTTTATTTTATTTCATTTTAAATAATTAATGCAAATAAAAACGTCTGTTTTATAGAAATTTTATTATAATTATGGAAATTACATGTTTCGCCTTTTTAAAGCATTATTAAACGTGTCATCATCAGAGGAAATTGATTACTTGCCTTTCAATGTGAAGTAGAATATTTTTAAATGTGTTGCAGTAAAAAAGCTTTCCAAATTGTCAAGGAACACCTATTCAAGTTTAGCACTGGTGTACCGCGGAATATAATTTGAGAAACCCTGGATTAGACTATACGTAGATATGTTTTTTTTTATAATTTGATTATAATAATGTACCCGTCATATTAAATAATGTCTCGTAACTGGCAAAGCTACGATTTTGTATAAAATCTAGCTAAATTTTACACGGCGGTTATTATCATCAAGGGACGGATATAAATTAATTTCGCTCCATGTGGTTCATAACTCATTAAAAATAATAGGACACTTAAAAATGTATAATGACTTTGAGTGAATTTTGGTTGATGGAAACGATAATGTCATTAAATTTAATAATTGATTTCAAAATATAAATATGTTTAACTAACTAACCACCATGCCGCTTCTCCGAAAGGGTAAGCACATGAATTGATTTCTAACTCTTTTAACCTGTTATACTCGTATTTCTCTATTCTATCACATTGCTCATCATCTCAGCTTGTTGATTGCTAACTATTTCAAACTGTTAAATTAAATAACTTTGTTTATTGTATGACAATTGTATTTTATTTTAAGCGACAGCTGTTTCATCAATCTATGTTGACATCATCAGGTGTTACAATAATATATCAAAAGTCAAATTTTCGTAATTTTTCGAATCTTTATTTGTTTGATATCTAAAATAATATATAATAATAATAATGTTATTATAATTATTATTATTTTATTATTATATTTTCCACCTTTAAATATTTTCTCCCATAAAAAGTAACTAACAATTCTTTTAATTAAAATATTTAGGTACCTAATTCAATTTCAGCAAGAGCTTCGAAATTATATCAAAGAAATTATTCAAATAATATAGGAACAAATACACAAAAAGATTCGAAAAATCATGAAAATTTGATATTTGATATATTATTATAACACCTGATGATGTCAACATAGGTTGATGAAACAACTGTCGCGTCAAATAAAATACAATTGTGGTACAAAAAACAAAGTTATTTAATTTAACAGTTTTAAATTTTAAGGTATCATGGTGTTTCGACCAAATTAATGGACTAACTCTTTTAACCTGACATATTTCTCTATTTTATCATACTGCTCATCTCAGCTTGTTATGCCTGCACATAAATTTTTCGCCATTTTTGCCTTAGCCCTCCACGACTTATTTTTCCATTCGCACTTCAAAAAATCTAAGTGGCCGTTTATTCAATTTTCGACTGATTTTTCTGACTTGTTTTTTTGTTTTGTTGTTCTGTATATAATCATAATCATGTTACTACAGATCAAATATGATATTTATGCCATGTGAGGTGTCGGAAAAATCAACTGTGTGCATGACGTCTTCCCAAAGGGATAGTTAGAAATAATGGACTACGAAATTGTTTGTTCCTGACATACTTCTGTCGATTCCTCAACATTCATACATTCAATCATGCTAGCACGTCGAATTTTCCTACTCCTTTTATACAAAAAATGTTTTCTTCGATGGCCCTACAGCCCATCTCTGGCCTAAGCTTCCAGTATTCTTCGCCTCCAACACTCCTGTCCTCCGCTTCGATCCTCCAATCTGACACTTCTTACAATCTCGCCCATCTCTCCTAACTTCATCTTCCCATCGCAGCCTTGGTCGTCCAATTGGTCTTCTACCACCTGGGTGCCACTCCAGCAATCTTTTTGGGGTTCGCAATGACGACTACTCTGCACGTGACCGGCCCATCTCAGTTTATTCAGTTCACCTGTGTGGACAGACTGGGAGCTTTGTAAATATTATACAAGTTTTCCTCAGTCTACCTCTATTTCTTTTGCCGCTTATACCGTTAACATACACTTATAATAAAAACATTTAATAATTATAATAATAATAGTTGTTTTCTTTGCTTACGTCAACGTGGATTCCTGGTACTGGGAAAGCTCTCTTGTTGGGGGTGTCGTCCGGAGCGAAGCGATATATCTCGTACATTCCTCTGTACCATTTGACTGCGTAGAGGGGAGCGCCCTGCAGATCGTAGTCACAGCGGATGGCCGCATATTCGCCTCTACGCACCACGCTTGGCACTATCTGCATCTGAGTTCTCACCCCCAGCAACCCTGAATACACACCACTTAAAATTAACAAGTTTAAAATTTATAAAAACAAGAACTAATAAATAAATAAATATCAAAAATTTGACGTATGAATGTGATGAAGCTCGAGAGGTAGAGAAGACCGAGGAAACATGGCATAACCAATTGAATTATATTTCAAAAGTCGGCCATGTTAGAAGTCGGAAAAATCTACGTGCGTGTATAGCTCGCTGTATGAATGTGTAGCAGCTAGAGAGGTGTGTCGTCTCACCTGAAATGGGTGTCAATTTTTTTATTCTAAGTCCAAAAAATTCATATAGCTCTAGCAAACTAATTAAACCAATTTTAATTATTTTAATTTCTTAGATTAAAACAAAACTTTCCCTCTTTTTCTCGAAAGACCCTTTTTGCACTCAGAAAGGGCTATCAAATGTGTAAGAATTTAATTGATAATGTAATGTTAAACAAAATACATCTCCTGTTAATATTACTGTTCTCGGTGTATATGTACTTTAATACTTTGTAGTATCATATTATTTCATGCATTTATGAAACAATTACCGATATGCGAATCCGTGAATGTATTCTACAAAGTGATTTACATAATCTATATAATTTAAATCAAAGTTTTAAAAAACAAATTTAAATACACACGTATACTCGTACACACTAAACCGTCTCAGTAAACAATGTATATGTATGAAAACGTATGTTTGATAAAAGTTTTATTATATATTATGAGAATGAAATGTTTTAACTATCTGAGATCTTATCAAATGTGCCTTAACAAGGTAATACAAGCCATTCTCATAAAACTAAAAGTTTTCTGAAAGTTTTTTATATAATGCATTGTTTTGGCGGAAACACTTTGATATTTCATAATTTTTAACTGTTTAAATGAAAAACTTCGTTATAAATATCACAATTGATTATATTTTGTCACGACAGCTGTTTCGCTAACCGATGTTAACGTCGTCAGGTCTTACAATCAACAAAAAAAGAAACCGCTAGTTTTATAAAATAAATAATACTTTGAAATTTTATTATCAATCACTACTTATTCACTTATTCACAAACAATCACTAGAATTAATATGTGAAACTGACAGATAATAAATATACTTGTTTAGTTGATTGTAAGACCTGACGATGCTAACACCGGTTAACGAAACAGCTGTCGCCACAAAACGTAATCAATTGTGATATTTATAACAAAGTTTTTCATTTAAACAGATAAAAAAAAATATATATTTTATTCAAGTTTTATTTTATTTTAAAACATTTGATAATGCCTTAGAAAGGCGAAACAATGTTATTCCTATAAAAACTTTTAACTTTTAACAAAACTTATTGAAACTAGACGTTTTCATGCTTATTAATTATTTAATGTGGAGTTTTACAACATTGTTTAAGAAACAAGAAATCAACACGTACATACCTCGAATTTCAAAGGAAACCGCTAGTATTATAAAATAAACAAAACTTTGAAATTTCATTATGAATCACTACACGATTGCACTTTTTCACAATCACTAGAAATAATACGTGTAACTGGCAGATAATAAATATATTTTTAAAGTCGCGTAGTCAAGTCATTCTTGCGTATCGGCCTGCTACGCGCTGGGTTGTGTCTGTCTCTGAGGATGGTATACTTCGTAGCACAGACAACGTTACGGCGCGGCGCTTCGGCTCTCGCATCTACGCGCTCACTCCGCTATTCTGCGATTGCGTTGTTCATTAGCTTGAAGCATGTCTGAAATTAGAACTAAAACTTTTTTCGAGCTTTTGATGTACTCGTTTTAATGAAGAGTGCTTCGCGGATATGAGATATTCAAAACTCGGCGCAAATAATGAATTTTATTCTTTGTCAAAGAAAATATTTTATAAATAAATTTAAATCTTCATTTCCAAGAATTCACTCGGTTTATTATTTTAATAAATGTTATTTTTTAATTCAATAAAACATGTATAAAGATTTTTTGTAAGTTTAATTATTTACACCCATCACACCGCGTCTCTCGCGTTGGCGAAAAGAGAAGAATGGAGTGCAGCATTGATTAAAGTGTTGCAGTCCATTCTTTCTGTCTACCCTTTCGGGGAAATGGCGTGATGGTTAGTTAGTTAGTTTTTAATTATTGTTTTTTTCATTATTTCCGAAAAACAAAATAATATTATTCTACCCAAGATTTATTTATGATTCAGATGAACAATTATCCTATGATTTGACATGCAGTTTGTTAATGGTATTCTAAGTTGTATTAAATATGTTATCCCTGTGAATGTGAATGTGCGAATGATGGTGTTTTGAACAAAATAATGAAAGGAACATTAAGATGGTTTGGACATATGCAAAGAATGAATGAAGAAAGAATGGTAAAAATAATATATGTTAACGATGTAATTGGAACTAGAAATAAAGGAAGACCGCGGAAAACGTGGTACGATCAAATAAATCAAACATTGAATGGCGGCCGTGCATGACACGATGAATGAATGTTCAGGATCGAGAGAAATATGTCAGGACAGATCAATGTAATGATCCGTTATTTCTTCCTACCGCTGATGGGAGACGGTGTGGTGCTTAGTTAGTTAGTTAGTTTTTCAAATCAGTACTAGTTTATGCTTTGGATTGCGCACTACGAATGAGTAGGTTGCATTATAGATTGCATACAATTCTATCAGTTTCGCTCTGCCGCTTCGAACTAATGCAACGTGCTGCGGTTCTAGTGAGGGTGTGACTGCAAGACAAATATGCCCAATTAACCACTCCAACGTGACATTATAACGGATCCTTAGATCTGCAACGAACGCTCACAGGGTATAATCGCAGATTAGACGTTGACTGTGAATTTATTAAAGTGGCGTAGTCCGTTCAGCCATGTCTTTAGTCAACGTAAAACTGAGATATACATTTCTTAAAAAATAAAAAATTATTAGAAATGGAAGTGAATGCAGCGCGAATGAAAGCGTCGTTAACAAAATAATACAAAGATTTTCTTCGATACACGCCAAACTTTGTGTTGTTATGGTGGTTTATTTCTATTTTTCTTTTTTATACACTTTGTATATACAACACTCATATTAAAAAATAAAATTATATTAACATGTTTCGGACAAACAGACCTTCTTCAGTAAAGATACATATTTATAACTAACTAACTTAACATCACGCCGTCTCCCCGAAGGGGTAGGCAGAAAGAATGGACTGCCACACTTTTCTTTCCTGACATATTTCTCTCTCTTCCTCAAACTTCATACATCGGGTCATGCACGCGCGTCGATTTCTCTGACTCCTAACATGGCCGACATTCAATATTTGATTTATTTGATCGTGCCACGTATTTCTCGGTCTTCCTCTTTTTCTGTACCATTTACATTTTTATAAAAAATATGATTATAACATCATCAGATCATGTAAACAACAACAATTTTATAATATGTTTATAAATATGTATCTTTATCGAAGGACTGTTTGTCCGAAACATGTCTTTATAATTTTATTTTTTTAAATCGGGTGGTGGTCTAGGGGACTTGGGTTCGAGCCTGAACAGGACCAGATTCCTTCTTCATAATAATGAGCTATTTTCTGCTCATATTGAAGATTGTAAAATAAATTCTAATATCATTGATTTAAATCTTTGATGTTAGTCTTCTCTTTAAAAAAAATATATATATAAGTGTCGTATATATCTACAACGTGTATAATAAAAATATCATTAAGATTTTTTATTATATTTTATGGGAATGGCATGTTTCGCCCTTCTAAGGCATTATCAAATGTCATATCATTTGATAATGCCTTAGAAGGGCGAAACATGTCATTCCCATAAAATAAAATAAAACTTCTAGAAAACTGACGTTTTCATTTGTATTAACTATTTAATATGGAGTTTTACATCATTGTTCAAGAAACAGTAAATATCATTAAGATGGTTTGGATGGGTAAAAAAATAATGAAGTAATAATGGTAAAAAAAATGAAATGTTAACGATGTTACGAGACAGCAGTCGGTATAGTGATCGCCAACGTCGGAGGTACAAGGTAATATTAGAAGAAGGTAATTTTTTGATACAAGATAAGCAAAACGAAACATGTTATTCCCTAAATTCACGAAAGAAAACGGACGCTTTCTGTTGTATTTATTTAAAACAATATACAAAAAGAAAAACATCAAGCCATCACGCCGTTTTCCCCAAAGGGTAGGCAGAGAGAATGGGCCGACAGACTACTCTATCCTGACACATCTTTGTGATTCCTCCACATTCATACAGCGAGTCATACACGCACGTCGATTTTTTCGACTTCTAACATGGCTGACATCGATTGACTTAGTCATGCTATGTTTTCTTCGGTCTTCCTCGACATCGTATTCCTTTTATATCGTTGACGTATACTTTCTTAACCCTTTTTTATGCGTTTCACGTGATCAAACCAACGCTATGATCCTTTCATAATACTTTCTTCTATTCTACAATCTTCTAAGTATCAGAAATTCTGTCGTGCATTGTTTTAGCACACATACATCTAAGGGATCTCATCTCTACAGCATTTATTTTCTCTCATTATTCTTTGCCAGTTACATGCTTCCCTTCCATACACAAGAGTTGAAACTAGAACTCCACTGTGAATAAATACAATGTACATTTTTAATTAGCATTTTTTAAATAAAAATAATTGTAAAGTTTTTCTAAAAGAGCACCAACCAGCATTACCCTTTTCCTTGTATACTTTGTATGAGCTTGCATGGAATACAACTATAACCCAGATTTTTCATTTTATCTCCTGTTTTATGCTTTATCCCACCCCCTCCACCACCCGGCAGAGCGGCAGTACCTACCGCAACATGTAGAATGATTAGGATAGAACGTCATATTTATAATTAAAAGTCCTTACGTGTCCCGCAGGTATTAGACTGTCAGCCAATTTCTCGTGAAAGGTGTGGTTTCGACGCGCCCTTTATATGACTTTTCAACATGAGACTTTAGTTTAAATTAATGTACTCACAGCCACGATGGGTAAGTCTGCGTTCGAATGGATTATGAAAATCAGTTATTTTTATATAAAAAAAATTTCATGCAATAGTGGTAAAGTCACACCCTGATTAAAAACGCAATTTATTAGAGATTATAGGCTAATATTCGACCTTATTTTTTATTTAAATTTTATATCTCCAGCTTTCAAAAGCATTGTGCCTTTAGTAATGCCTGTCTGGAGAGTGAGTGTCGGAATTATTTATCGAAGCATGTATTTGCATACATACAATCAATATATGTAATTTTTAATGTACTGAAATTACGTTTTTATTTTATCTATTTTTGGAACGATTTTTATGGTGATGATTAGATGGTTACAGAAGAAAAAGAAAAATCTTGAAATATTTTTTATATTTATTTTGAATCAGTTCAAACAACGGTATTGATATAATGATTTTATCCTTAGACAGTGTATCAAAAAATATTATTATAAATTAATATTACGAACAAAAATATTTTTTTGGCAATTCAAATGCATATTAGGAAGACTATTTTTTTTCAGTGTGGTGTCTTATTATGAACATATTAAAATGAAAAGCACACTATACGTATGTTAAAAGATATTATATTTAATAATAAATAATATATATTTTTGAATATAATATCTCTTAATAAGAAGGCATTTAGTTAATTTGTTTTTAATAACAGTATAGTAGACCAATCCACTTACCAAGGCGCTAAATATAATTTAAATAATAAATATGAATTCAAACGTCTGTTTTCTAGAAGTTTTATTATAAAATATTTCATGTGAATGATATGTGTCGTCTGTGAGTCTAAGGCATTATCAAATGTTTAGAATGTCTAAAACTTCTAGAAAACAGACGTTTTCTTTCGTATTCATTATTTAATATGGAGTTTTACATAGTTGTTCAAGAAACGTTGAATAATTTAAATATATTGATAAGACAATAAATATGACAGAATGTGGAATGAAAATATAAGACATGAATACGGTGCGAATGAAAGTGCAATAAATAAAATAATGAAAAGAACACTTAGATTGCTTGGATACGTGGAAATAATTAATTAAGAAAGAATTGTAAAAAAAGTATATGTAAGCGATGTTAATAGAACTAGAAATCGAGGCACTATCAAATAAATCGAATATTGAATTTCAGCCAAGAGAGGAGTCGGAGAAATCGACGTGCGTGTATGACACGATGCATGAATGTTGAGGAAGCGAAATAAGTATGTCAGAAAGAAAGTTTGGCAGTCCATACTTTCCGCCCACCCCTTCTGAGAAACGGGATGATGGTTAGCTAGTTTGTTACAATAAATTACAAGTTATTTCAAGCATTCAAAATCAAACTAATAACATTGTTTATCAATATATGGTTTACTTAAATTAACAAAAGCTTATTAATGGTGCTCTAGAGATCGATATGCTGATAGATGTAAACTTTACCGTTCAGTGCTATAAATTTAAATTAATCAGTCATCAAATACAAAGCTTTTGAGCGATACTTATACATGTGTAACATAATAAGAGAATACATGTATTTAAAAGTTTCTCATACAAATTATCATTCTATCCAAAGGTTAAAATCGAAAAATGAACATTTAATGATTTCCTAGAACTCGACATCCATTATTCACAAATTACTGGTGAGTTACTATCCGTTGAAGATAGCAAAGTAACTAAAAATATTAAATACTCAATTCCATTCATATTACATATCCACTCGGGGGTTCGTATGGAAATTAAAAACAAGGGTGTTTGAAATATTATTCCGAAAATATATTTGTGAAAATTAAATATTGTTTTACTTGTCTTTGTCGAAGATAACAAAACAATATTTCTTGAACAATGATGTAAAACTCCATATTAAATAATTAATACGAAAGAAAACGTCAATTTTCTAGAAGTTTTATTATATTTTATGGGAATTTAATAATGCCTTAGAAGGGCGAAAGATGCCATTCCCATATAATATTATATAACTTCTAGAAAACTGATGTTTTCATTCATATTAATTATAACAATATTTGATTATGCCTTCGACAGGCGAAACATGTCATTCACATAGACTAAAATAACACTTCTAGAAATCAGACGTTACATTCGTTTTAATTATTTATTGTGGAGTTTTACATGAAGTTACTGCGATGTCCACGTGTGTTCAACCACCACCACAACACCCAAACCATCTGATACCATGATCAAGATGACGAGAACACCCGCAGCATCAGGAGCATCAGCTCCACTGACTGGATCAGGTGAGATCGGACATGTGACGGAACGACTGCCACCATTTTGTCCGGATGATCCACTTCCACAATGCAAGATGTGCTAGCCAGCAAAGGAGACTAAACTCGACAGAGGACTCACCAACTGCACGACAAGGATATCAGCACCTAACTTATTTGGTACATCCTAACTGCAGTATGTCACCTCTTATCAACTGCACGACCTGGGACGGACTTTCCCTAACCGCAGTTCTCTCCACTTCATATCATCAGTCAGCAGCAACAGTGCGAAAAGGAGCCGGCAGCGCCCAACTTACTTGGCCCTGCCCTCGGCAGTAGTCATCGCCACCTCAACAGACAGCAACGTGCCTGACTCTGAGGACCAGCTTTGCTCAACTACTGAACCACTGCATGACCTGGATGGCAGCGCCTAACTTAATCCCAACCGCAGTCATCGCTACTTTCCTGCTCTGAAAATAGGCTTACCAGCACTGGGAAACGTCCCCCATCGCATTACCGGACCAAAGAAAAAAAAGTATCAGTCAGAAATTAGAATATGACCTACCTCCAGAATTTAAAATAACAATCAAGAACGTATTACGAAATACTCACAGCTAAGAATTCACGAGTCAGCGGTTTTGGAAAAAACAATACGACAAGTGCACGGTGAAGAATGCGCGAGTCAGCTATTTGAAAAGGAAACATAGGTGTGACACCTATAACTCGCGAAGAATGCAAGAGCCAGCTATTTGATACGGAAACCTGACGCCACAGCCCATAGTAAGCAAAATTAAAACGGCAAGAGCTGAAATAGTGCAGGGGCAACATGGTCTGCGCCACAGTATTCTACGTATGGAAAACTCGCAGCACGCATCAAAAGAATACGCACCATGATAAACGAATCGTGGATTCATCCACTGTGAGGGGGGTCTGTCGTAAACATATTTCGTGATGAAATATATGACACGAATAAACCGAAAAACGCTGACTCAGGACTTACTTACCAAATCCGATGGTCTGGTCACTAGGTCAGAGCATCGTGGATGACGAAAGCGAAGCATATAAAAGCAGTACTTCCGAACACCCAATATGTCAATCAGTATTGCGATTTCTAACAGACGCGAGTCTACGTTAATAAGTCTACGCCACGAGGGATCTCGGACGCCCTCCTCCGCGCCGATCTACGAAGCCACGCTACTACGTCAGCCGGTATCGCGATCTCTAAACGACACAAGTCTACGTACGAGAAACCTCCGACCTTCCTCCCGAGTACACAACTGTCTACACGGCTACGTCACGAAACCTCCGACGACCTTTCTCTCCAGCCAACCGAGGCTACCGCCCAGCGAGCCCTCATCCTCTACGGCTCACAACCCGGACTCCGCCCCATTGCTATCGACATCCAGCCACGCTCCATCACGAGTATATCATACTGTTTACGTGTAATTACTTGTGAATAAACGCTGAAACCTCCGCCGTTTTCAACTCTCACCACAAACCCCCAAACCTATTTTACATTTTTTTTTCGCAACAGCTGTTTTGTCAACCTACGAGTAAGTTGACATCGTCAGGTGTTAGAATAATTTATCATCTGTTAAAATAAATGGCGCACTCAAAGTCATTACTGCAAATAGAAATATATACACAGAAGCAAAGATGGCAGTACACAATGGAGTTCTAGTGCCAATGCCATCTAGTGCCATGTATGGAAGTGAAGCTTGGAGCTGGCAAAAGAAGGATGAAAGCAGGATAAACGCCGTAGAAATGAGATCACTGAGAAGAATTCGCGGGAAAACGTTGTATGATAGAATACCGAACGATGAAATAAGAAAGAAATGTAAGGCAGATGACCGCATCATGAGTAAAATCAAAAAAGGATCCCTGAGGTGGTTCGGACATATAGAACGAATGGATGAGAGTAGAATGGTTAAAAAGTTGTACACAAGCAGCGTGAGTGGGAAAAGAAGTCGAGGACGACCGAGGAAAACATGGCATGACCAAATTAATCAATTACTAAAAGGCGGCCACATTCGAAGTCGGAACAATCGACGTGCGTGCATTGTAAGATGTATGGATGTAGAGGAAGCTTGAGAGATATGCCAGGACAGGCCAGTGTGGCGATCCATCCTCTCTGCCTACCCCTCCGGGGAAATGGCGTGATGGTTAGTTAGTTAGTTCAGTTTTGTTAAAATTTAAGTTTGGTGATTTTTCTAACCTTTATGTGTATTTGTTGCTTTATTATTAAATATTTTACCTTACAACAAAAACAACAGCCTGTGTATTAACAATGACTCCATTGCCATATTTCCACAGACGTATATTTTCATTAGCTAATTGAACGCGCAATATCATTACAGTCTTTTCATACTTGTGTAAGTACACATAAAATATGTATTTAAATACTCGTGCATAATATACACACAGGCGGAATTAAGGGTGGGGATTATAAAACATGGGCTCGGCAATTTATGTCGGGTAATAAACATGGAACCGGAATAAAATACTACACGGAACACACGCCCTTCGTCAAATGTTGACCCTGCTCCAATAGAACCAGAATTGAGCGCATGATGCCGGAGTGACAAAACTAATTTCCGTTCCACTTTTTCCGTATGGATTTCACAGCTCGTTATAGGAAAAGCTAACAAATTAACACACGATTGATTCTCCAACTTCAGAAGATCATAACAAACATATACAATACGAGTTTTCTAAATGTTTTATTATATTTTATGGAACCAAAAATAAAATTTCAACTAAAGCAAATATGGCAGTGCACAATGGATTTCTAGTGCCAACCCTTAAGAATGGAAATGAACCTTGGAGCTAGTAAAAAAAGAATTATAGTAGGATAAGTGCCGTACAAATTAGATCACTGAGAATAATGTGCGGGGAAACGATATATTATAGAATTTAAAAAAGGATCCCTTAGATAATTTGGACGTATGGAACGAATGGACGAGAGAAGAATTGTTAAAATGTTATATACAAGCATTCACATTCACCAGTTCTTGCCATTTTCTCCCAGACTTCTTCCTCGCAGTCAACCAATAGTTTTTCGTAATAATAATATAATTTAGCTTTCCGAATCCGTTTTTAAAACGACGAATACTCTCAATGTGAATACACAATCAGTTGTTATTAAGGTATGCCTGATGTTTTTATATTTAATAATAAGAGTATATACTTATTATTATTTTTTTTTTATAAACGCGAATGTTTAATGGTTTTACTTGATTTAATTCATATAATTACTTATATAAATAGCAGTTACAATTTTGTTTCTATTTATATTAGGTCCTTACATATGAAATTGGCGTTTTGCCGTACTGGCAACTTTGATCTCAAATATCTTCTCTTTGGTTAGGAATTCCAAATTCAAATTTATACAGCTATTTACTCAAGTATTTGTGTTTCGAAAATTATAATTCATTTGTTTTTTCCTCAATTGTTTTTTTTCTTTGCGTCACTCAGTTTACAAAATGGAAAACTTGAAATATCGCGTTATTTACGAGTACGAGTTCCACCGTGGCACCAGTGCTGCAGAAACGGCTCGAAGGATTAATGATGTGTATGGCGACGGTGCCGCAAAAGAAAACACAGTGCGTTTTTGGTTCCAACGTTTTCGTTCTGGAAATTTCGACCTGCAGAACAAGCCCCGTGGACGGCCGGAGACCAAAGTTGATAATGAAGAATTGAAGGCTATTGTGGAAGCGGATCCATCGCAAACCATGTCCGAGTTAGCTGCAGGCTGCGGTGTTAGTGATAAAACTGTTTTAATCCACTTGAAGCAAATTGGGAAGGTGAAAAAGCTTGAAAGGTGGGTACCTCACGAATTGAGTGAAACAAATCAACAAACGCGCGTTGACTGCTGCGTTGCATTACTCAACCGGCACAATAATGAAGGGATTTTGAATCGAATCATTACCTGTGATGAAAAGTGAATCCTGTATGATAATCGGAAGCGCTCATCGCAATGGCTGAACCCTGCCGAACCAGCCAAACCATGCCCCAAGCGAAAATTGACTCCAAAAAGTTACTTGTGAGCGTTTGGTGGACTAGTGCTGGTGTCGTTCACTACAGCTTTCTTAAATCTGACCAGACGATTACGGCAGATGTCTATTGTCAGCAACTGCAAACCATGATGGAAAAGCTAGCTGCTAAACAACCGAGGCTGGTTAATCGCTCTAGGCCACTGCTGCTTCATGATAACGCTAGACCACACACTGCACAACAGACGGCTACCAAATTAGAAGAGCTTCCATACTCCGTACTCTCCGGATCTTGCCCCAACAGATTACTATTTTTTTCGAAATTTGGATAACTTCTTGCAAGAGCAAAAATTCAACTCCGATGGGGCAGTCCAAACCGACTTCAAAGATTTTATTGATTCCCGTCCGAATGTTTTTTTTAGTAAAGGGATCGATGAACTACCTATGAGATGACAAAAGTGCATAGATAGCAATGGTACATACTTTGATTAAATAAATATATTATATTAAAAAAAAATCAACTTTATGTTCCTCCCATACAAAACGCCAATTCCATATGTAAGGACCTAATATTAGTAATTATATTAATTAAATTAAGTAAAACCATTAAACATTGGCGTTTATTATTATAATAATTATAATGGAGTTTTACAAAACAAGAACCTCAACAATCAATAAGAGTATATACAACTGAAATTTGTTTTTTGTATGTTAAGAAATGACTTATCGGACAAAGAGTAATTTCACCAACAAAAGAATAAGAAAAATCTCCATTAAAATATTATTTGATTGTCAGGACACAGTAAAAACAAATTGTTCCGGAAAATTTAAAGGAACAGGCGGTGTTTTCTTGTTACCAAGGACGCATCTGCATTGCAAATGAGGGCTACGGGGTCCTGATTTTGCTTTCAGGTCTCAACTTATTCAAATTAACTCAAAGGACAATAAAAATAGGGAAATTCGGCACCTAAAAATACGTCAAAACAATGCAGAAGGATCTAATAAAATTTGCAGAGTATTTTTAAATTATTGAAGTTGTCTGAAGTTCGCTAAAGTTGAAATATTAATGCTGATAGCATGTTAGTATGTATATTCCTATCTTAACAGTAAAATCACTTTTCTTGAACGCCTTTTAAGGATCTATACACAGGTATTAAAAGCATCCTAAATTTAGCAACTGAGCAAAATAATTACCTTAAATAGGATTAAGAAGGCTTCACTTTGAACAGAAGTCATTATAAAGGATTATGATTTAAATACTTAATTTATTAGCTTTTCAATTATTAGCTTTATAATTAATCAAATTTGAGTGTTTATTTTAAGGCCTAAGCCTCCGTATTAAATATTCTTCTTCTTCTTCACGTGTCGTATCGAATCACCCCGACGTTGACAACCATTAGGAAGAAAGCTTCCCTGTCCTGGGCGGCGCAAAACAGCTCCCCCACAGTTCTGATTTTTCGAAACTAGGAGAGCTGTCTTCTGCCGACCCCTCTGCGGCCCTCGGTCGTCTCCTTCATGACGAGCTGAAGTATGGTGTATTTGTTACCTGTCATTACATGACCAAAATATGATATTTATATATACAGTGGTGAACAGTTCTCTTTTTGCATTGGCTCTACGCAATACATCAGTGTTTGTTATCATATCTTCTTTTGCCAGTTCCATGCTTTGCTTCCATACATAAGGGTCCGTAGAAGAACACCACTGTGCCCTGCCATTCTAGCTTTTTTTGATACGTTTTTGTTTGCCATGACAACTTTAAGTGCACCATTCACTTTGTTGCCTGCCCCCACCCTTCTTTCAATATCCCTCTCCACACGTCCATCTCTTGTAAACATACTACCTAAATACACTAACTCGTATTCTACTTCTTCTTCTTAAAGTGCCCTCTCAGGTCCCCCCGACGTTGGCAATCACTCTGGTAAACTCTTCCATATCCTGCGCTGTCCGGAATAGCTCCTCCACAGTTTCGATTCCCGTCCATTCCCTCACATTGCGCAGCCAACAGATTCGCCTTCTCCCTGCCCCCCCCGCGGCCCTCCACTTTTCCCTTCAAAATCAGATGCAGCAGGTAGATCTCTTCTCGTAGAACGTGACCCAGATCTGAAATCTTGCGGACTTTGATCAATGTCAGCAGCTCTCTATTTATTCCTGCACGATTCAGGACTTCTGTGTTCGTCACTCTGTCTGTCCATGGGATCCTGAACATTCTTCGGTGAAGCCACATTTCAAATGCCTCTAACCGGTTCATTGTATTTACTTTTAATGTCCATGTCTCACACCCATATAACAGAACACACCACACATAACACCACGAACTTGTCTACTTACTCCAAATTTTCACCATTTACGCTAATGTTGCAGACTGTCATGATTTCTTATTTTTAAAAAAATCATTACATTGAACTTACTAACATTCATCATCAGATCATTTCGCATGCATATCTCATACATACTATTCACCAGGACTTCATGCTCGTTGTCTTAAGTTTGTTTAAGAAACAATGAATATGCTACTGCACTTTTCTTGAACGCCTTTTAAGGATCTATACACAGGTATTAAAAGCATCCTAAATTTAGCAACTGAGCAAAATAATTACCTTAAATAGGATTAAGAAGGCTTCACTTTGAACAGAAGTCATTATAAAGGATTATGATTTAAATACTTAATTTATTAGCTTTTCAATTATTAGCTTTATAATTAATCAAATTTGAGTGTTTATTTTAAGGCCTAAGCCTCCGTATTAAATATTCTTCTTCTTCTTCACGTGTCGTATCGAATCACCCCGACGTTGACAACCATTAGGAAGAAAGCTTCCCTGTCCTGGGCGGCGCAAAACAGCTCCCCCACAGTTCTGATTTTTCGAAACTAGGAGAGCTGTCTTCTGCCGACCCCTCTGCGGCCCTCGGTCGTCTCCTTCATGACGAGCTGAAGTATGGTGTATTTGTTACCTGTCATTACATGACCAAAATATGATATTTATATATACAGTGGTGAACAGTTCTCTTTTTGCATTGGCTCTACGCAATACATCAGTGTTTGTTATCATATCTTCTTTTGCCAGTTCCATGCTTTGCTTCCATACATAAGGGTCCGTAGAAGAACACCACTGTGCCCTGCCATTCTAGCTTTTTTTGATACGTTTTTGTTTGCCATGACAACTTTAAGTGCACCATTCACTTTGTTGCCTGCCCCCACCCTTCTTTCAATATCCCTCTCCACACGTCCATCTCTTGTAAACATACTACCTAAATACACTAACTCGTATTCTACTTCTTCTTCTTAAAGTGCCCTCTCAGGTCCCCCCGACGTTGGCAATCACTCTGGTAAACTCTTCCATATCCTGCGCTGTCCGGAATAGCTCCTCCACAGTTTCGATTCCCGTCCATTCCCTCACATTGCGCAGCCAACAGATTCGCCTTCTCCCTGCCCCCCCCCGCGGCCCTCCACTTTTCCCTTCAAAATCAGATGCAGCAGGTAGATCTCTTCTCGTAGAACGTGACCCAGATCTGAAATCTTGTGGACTTTGATCAATGTCAGCAGCTCTCTATTTATTCCTGCACGATTCAGGACTTCTGTGTTCGTCACTCTGTCTGTCCATGGGATCCTGAACATTCTTCGGTGAAGCCACATTTCAAATGCCTCTAACCGGTTCATTGTATTTACTTTTAATGTCCATGTCTCACACCCATATAACAGAACACACCACACATAACACCACGAACTTGTCTACTTACTCCAAATTTTCACCATTTACGCTAATGTTGCAGACTGTCATGATTTCTTATTTTTAAAAAAATCATTACCTTGAACTTACTAACATTCATCATCAGATCATTTCGCATGCATATCTCATACATACTATTCACCAGGACTTCATGCTCGTTGTCTTAAGTTTGTTTAAGAAACAATGAATATGCTAATTCTGATGAAATGAATTCTGTAAATGTCAATGTATCTGAAACCATCCGACAATCAGAAATTGATATTCCGAGGGACTTGCGGGATATCCAACATTTTAAAAATACGTCAAGACGTGCCGCCACGCGTCGTGTTAGAGTTTAGAATGGCCACGTGTGCATGACACTGAGAGCCGAGGGTGACTTATGACGCGGTAAGTTTTCTCGGCACTTTACAGTTTATCGCGTCTACCATATTGGAAAAACTCGCGCGATACCAACGAGACACGGCTATTGTAGTTTTTATATTGAAATTTAATAATTTGTTTTTTTGAATGTATACAAATACTGGATTTTTACCCATTGCGGATTAATAATTTTTTAATGATTAATTGTATCTCAATAGAGACGAAGATGTAAATTTTTTTTTTTTTTGAAACGGAACTTACAAAATATCTTAATAGATGGCGCTAGTGTAGATTGACCTAAAAATGTGAAGTTATTTAACATAGTAGCATATATACAAGTTCCAAAAATTTGGCAGACGTGATGGTCGTAAGAAGGTCGAAATGGGGGGTATTGTTAACATAAAGTGATCGCTTAACCCAACCAATGACAGGTCATAAGTCCTGTGAACGCCTCGCCTACTTCTTGGTAGAAGTTCTTTTTAAATAAGAAAACAAAACAAAAATTATACAAAATTTCTTGGTGTTTTCTTCTTTTTTATTTCTTAAAAAATTTCTTCAGCTTGTGATATTCCAAAATGTGATATTTATAGCAGAGTTTTATTGAAACAGTTAATAACATATGATGACAAACCTAAATTTCATAAGGAAAGCGATACTAATGAAATAAATTGGAATCTTGCTGAAGAATTGCGTAAAACTTATTTTGTTATCATTGAGTAGGCACCATTCGTATCATTTCTTTTGTGATTTCAAAACGCTATCCTAAAAAAATGGACCATCTCGCAATCAATTCCACGCGGGTCAAGATAAGGCTAGAAAGTTTTATAAATCCGGCAGTTAGTTAGCGCCTTATTGTCCGAGTTCCAGAGGCGGGAAGCCCCTCCCATCTAGGGTGGACCGAATACTCATTGGCAGACCAATATTGAAATTATTTTTACATAACATTCCTCTTCTTCTTCTTAACCCTCACTTCCCTGTGATGGGTATCTTCTACACGTTGCTTCTAATAACCATCAATATCTTTATAAATATAATAAATACAACGTTACGATTTTAGGTATTTCTCTATAATATATTTACGCATTGATTAAAATAAAAATATGAATAATAATCTAAATTTATCGGGTACATCGGAGGTATTTTGTGAACATCGGAAACAAAATTCGTAGGTAGCGCTGAGTGCGCGACACTATATCCGCATCTCACTCTTGCATTCTTCACTGTGGAAGCGCGAGGAGCTCAATGTTCTCACTGTCCGGCAGTAGCTCTCGGGCTTGCAACCAGAGTGAATCTGTGCCCGTCCCGTGAGCGTTGTCAGATGTTTTTTTTTGTGTTTTTAGCAAATAAATCTCAATTATTATAATTTTTGACTTTAATAATAAATAATTAAGGGGATTAGCTATGAATTTCTTTATTTTTCCGATTATAAATCGATAATTTTTGATTGGGTACTGACTACCCAAGACAAGAACGCGCGTTTTTATTTTAGCACCGTAAGGGAAAGGTTAAAGAAGAAGCTAAAGAGACGTCTTTCACCTGCTGTATGTATGATTCTTCCCCTGACTGGAATTAGGTCGTCAGCCCATCTTTTTGTGGTCAACTAATCTACCAAGTCTCCACGTCAAGACTCTGGGTACCCATCTCTATGTTCTTTGTCTGGCAACATGTCCTGCCCATTTGACAACACGGTCCATTATATCGACACACTTTGTTCTACATATATTTTCGGTATTGGGTATTTTGTCCCTTAGACTTATGCCAAGCATTTATCTCTCAATAACCGTTGCGCACATTTCACCTACACATAATTATAATTAAATAACAATTATAATTAAATAACTACATGGCTGCGAAATCTGGACTCTGAAAGTGAATGTAATTAACCGGTTGGAAGCGTTCGAGATGTGGATATACCGCAGAATGCTCCGTATACTGTGGACCGATAGGGTCAGTAATGCAGACGTACTACAGAGCCAATAGAGAGCTGTTGTCGAGTGTGAAAATTAAAAAGGTCTCATATTTGGGTCATGTGCTAAGGGGAGAAAAATACCACCTCCTTCGACTGATATTAATAGGTAAAGTGGAGGGACGTCGGGGAGTTGGTAGAAGGCAGCTGTCCTGGCTGCAGAACATCAAAGAGTGGACAGGAATAACAAGAGTTCAGAACCTGTTGCAAGTGGCGCAGGATACAGATGCCTTTGCTGCAGTGATCCCCAATGTCGGGAGGACCTGACGTGGCACCGAAAGAAGAAGAATAACATAATCTATGATTTGATTGTATTTATTTATATTGTTATTTAAGAGTTTTTATTTGAATTGAGTTATCAAATATATCATTCGAAACGTTTCATTTACATAAAATATAATAAAACTGCTAGAAAACAGACGATGTCAATCGTATTTGTTATTCAGTATCGAGTTTTACATCATTATTCAAGAAATATTAGATAATAAATACTCATGGCACGACCAAATCAATTAAATATTAATTTTCGACCACGTGAGGAGTCTGAGAAATCGACGTGCGTTCATGACACGATGTATGAGTATTGAGGACCGAGAGAAGTATGTCGGGATATAACAGTGCGGGCGTCCATTATTTCTGCCTACCCCTTCGGCCAGACGGCCTGATGGTTAGTTATAAATACTTCTACATTATTTTTTACAGATATTTCTAAAGGACGGCACTGCAATCCGGTACATATTTTATAAACTCTTCAGGACTGACCAAAACTTATATTTTTACTCCAATAAACAGGTTTAACTTTTTTCGCCTTTCTTGTGATACGAAATGCCTCCCCGAGGAGAAAAGGAAGGAAAAGATTGTGAAAAGTTTATGTTTCATGTTCGGAAAATAGCTTCTTGACATAAATATTATTTATGATGAATGGTTAGCAGGCCCGATAATAAATATATTAATCAGCTGTTGTCACTGTAAAAATACCAACTATACATTTTGGAAATTAATTTTAACAAAAATAACCTGCATAAGAGTCTATACTTACCCTGAATAAACATTATGCCGTTAATTATAACGAATGAAAACGTCGGTTTTCTAGAAGTTTTATTATATTATATTTTATGTGAATGACATGCTTCGCTTTTTAAGCATTTTCAAATGTCAAATGCCACCCATTCGAATAAAATATAATTAAACTTCTAGAAAACAGACGTTTTCATTCGTATTAATTATGTACAATAATATAAAGTTTTACATCCTTTTTTCAAGCAACAATAAATACATTATGCCGTTAATCCAAAGGGGCAAATAGAGAACTTGTACAGCCATATTACTAATTTTATTATTTTTAACACATGTCTCACATGTCATTACTTACCTACTTTTCAGCCGCCTGTCTTCCACTCCTGAACTTAGGCATATCCTAAAACACGCCATTGCCCCATATCCATCGCCACTCTCATCCACGTCCAGCAATCCTTATACAGAAAAAGTTCTTACGTTTTTTTGTACCTCAAAGAAAACGGTTATTACCCCTGGCTGTACCCAACTGATTTCTTGCTGGGTATGCTAGACTACCAATCATTGCAATTAAGACGAACTATCCATTTGGGTGTTCATTTTTGTTTCCACTGATTCGTGGTCGAATACATAACTCTGATAATTTGAATGACTTGACTTTGTTTGTCCCTGACAATTATCTGCGACAAAGGCAACATAGATTATTTTACCTACTTCTGTGTAGAACCATCTACCTAAGGTAATGCCCGTGGGCAGGGAAATAATCCTTCTAAACCACATCTCTTCGGATGTGGACATCTTCCACGATAGTGAGGCTAATCTCAGAAAGCTATATCTTATATATAGTGTAAAATTGATATTTGCTTCTCTTTTTCTTCTTATTGTTTCTTTTTACTTAATTGTTATTAAATTTTTAATTATCTTGTGTTTTTTGTATGTGTTTATTGTTTATATTGTATTTTTAAAATTTTACAATTGTGTCTTCTTTGTGTTTGTTACAATTTTTTACTTTGTATTCTATAGTCATTAGCGATTTGGTGATTTACTGTGATTTTTATGATTTTTTTTTAAATACATTGAAATTGAATTGAATTTATAATATCGTCGGTACAGTGGACATGGAGAGGTCCAACTCTACGAAATCCTGTGTAAAGTCTCCACTGCAGAACCTGTCTATCCCATCAGCTGTATATTGATTCTCATGACATCGATCTCATCGAACCCGGGACCTGGAGAATGGAAGTCGGAGCTCTTACCACTCAGCCACGAAGGACGTTGTTTAAGAGAAGTAAGATGCATTACTGCATGGATTCTGAGATTATGAAGTCCTCCTAAAGCAGCGGTCGGGGAACCGGGGTAAATTACCCCAAATGGGGTAAAAATGATTTATCTGGGGTAATAAGGAAATTTTTCTAGTTTGCTATTTCATAAACGTGTTAATATTTTTACAAACTAAAACAATTCAGGTGTGTGCGTCCCAATTTCAAAGTAATTGTATCAAACATGGTGCAACATCATTTCTCCAAAAGCTGAAAATGAAACCTGAAAACCTGAATTTTTGCTTGATCCAATATGATAATTTTATTTTGTTTGTCTATTACTCGTACATACTTACTATTTTAATGTAACTTTTATTTATTTTCCGTGTAAATTAATTCAAAAAATATTCTTTTATTTAAAATATATTATACATTGTTTGTCTTCTTTTAAAAATGGGGGGAGGGTGTAATATCGTCTTACGCAAAAATGTTTTGAGGTACTAACTAACTAACTAACCATCACGCCGTCTCCCCGAAGGGGTAGGCAGAAAGAATGGACTGCCACACTTTTCTTTCCTGACATATTTCTCTCGCTTCCTCCAACATTCATACATCGTGTCATGCACGCGCGTCGATTTCTCTGACTCCTCACATGGCCGACATTCAATATTCGACATTCAATATTTTGAGCTAATGGTTAAAAAATGTTTGATGTGTTTTTGGGTAACACCGTGTGATAACTCCTTCTCGACCGACGTTTCGGAGATCGTTGCAGTCTCCATCTTCAGGGTAATGAAGATGGCGAACTCTAAAGATGGAACCCTGAAGATGGAGACTGCAACGATCTCCGAAACGTCGGTCGAGAAGGAGTTATCACACGGTGTTACCCAAAAACACATCAAACATATTACTGCCAACCGTGAAAATCTACGCAATGGTTAAAAAAGTTCCTGAAATGTCCTGATCTTTCTCAAATATAGTGCATATTTGATAAGGGTAAAGCATAAACATTTTTTTCTCTCTGGGAGTAAGTTTCTTTTGCCCCAGTTCAAAGAAGTTTATTTTATTATTTGTGCGGACGACAGTCTGGATCGAATTGCGGTTTAAAAACTTTATATCAAAAGGAATGCACAGAAAACGGAGAGAATTTCTCAAAAGAACAAGGAAAGAAATCCCGCAATCAAAGTTTATTCTATCGCCTTTATGAAAGGGTCATAACTTTTATACTTTTCCTCATTTCAAATTATTATAATCCTAGTTGTAAATAGGTAAAAAATCATTTTAATATTTAATATTCTGGAAATAAGTAGAAAAAAAATCATTCTAATATTATTAAAGGGGTCCGGGAATAAATCAACCAACCCGGATATCATGTTTTGATAGCAGGATGTATCGACTGCAGAAAACACTGCAGTGCCAAAGGTAAATAGAAACCACTGCACTATTCCTCACTGGTCCTATAGAAGACTATTAGGAATTTCCTGGAGAGACCACATCACGAATGAGGAGGTTCTTCAAGGAATCGAAGGAAGAAGACACCTGCTCAGGACCTTGTCCGAAAGGCGCGCAAGATGGATCGGCCATGTAATACGTCAAGAAGGTCTCCTGCATGCCATAATGGAGGGTATGACCGAGGGGACAAACTCTAGGGGATTCCCATGCTGAGAGTACCTGGAGGACCTGTTGGTGGACGTGCGTTGCTCATCATATGCAGATTTTAAAAGAGCCACACAAGACAGGGAAGAATGGAAGAGAAAAATAGAAGAAATTGCTGCAAACCAATCCCAGGATTGAAACTTTCTAACTAACTATTCCTCACTCGAAATCCATAAAATGAGTGAGAATGACGACCTTCGTGGCAGAGTGGTAAGAGCTCAGACTTCCATACCGAAGGTTCCGGGTTCGATTCCCGGGGATGGCAGTGTGATTGTTACACAGTCTTTCGTCTGGTGTAGAATTCACGTGACAATAAAATGGCGATATATTGGCAACCTATCACATGTCATGAGAATCAATATACTAGCTCAAATAAATTGTATACAGTGGGTTCAAACTAATTAATAAGTTTGGGTTCATATTAATTAAAAACGAAGAGAACTTGGAACAGTTGAGGGAATTTGTGTATTTAGGTAGCATGTTCACAGCGGATGGTCGAACGGATAGTGACGTTGGAAGAAGGGTTGGTGCGGGTAACAAAGTGAATGGAGCTTTAAAAATAGTTGGAATGGAAACAAAAATTTATCAATGAAAGCGAAAATGGCCGTTCACAATGGAGTTATGGTCCCAACCCTTATGTATGGAAGCGAAGCTTGGAACTGGCAGAGGAGGATGAGAGCAGAATAAATGCGGTAGAGATGAGGTCTCTAAGACGTATGTGTGGTAGAACGATGTACGACAGAAACTCAAATGCTGATATTAGAAAGGAATGTAGAGCGAAATAAGGTATTATGAACAAAATTATGAAAGGTTCGCTGCGTTGGTATATTGAGCGCACGGGTGAAGAAAGAATGGTTAAAAAAGTATACGTTAACGATGTTAATGGAGTTGAGGTAGACCAAGGAAAACATGGCAGGACCAAATTAATCAAAATTTAAAGGTTGGTCATGTTAGAAGCCGGAAGAATCGACGTGCGTGTATGACTCGCTGTATGAATGTGGAAAAAGCTAGAGAGGTATGTCAGGATAGAGTAGTGTAGCGGTCCATTCTCTCTGCCTACCCCTGCGAGGAAACGGCGTGATGGTTTGTTGTTGTTGTTGTTCTTGCTGTTGTTGAGTGAAGAATTTCACATCGTTATTCAAGAAATGACAGCATTTAATTATCATTCTGAACTAAAAATAATTGCAATATTATGTTATGATATTTGAAAATTTACGAATTCGCCTCGCTCGTGTTGTGCCCAATCTCTTGTACCCAAGATTTGACCACCCAAATGATTCCAGAAAAATAAAAATAACGCAAAGACTACACAAAACAAATTAAACAAAACAGAAACAAACGAAAAACATTTGTATCTGAAATACGTTGAAACATAAATTCGAATGGGGCATTATCTTGAACCTAATTAAAAACAACATGAAAACACTGGAATTAATAAGAAAAAAGTTAAGGAATAACTCAGGTCTGAATGAAAAGAATAATTTCCTTCTTCGAGTTGGGAATTATACCCATCTTGAAAAGAACTTGAGATTTTCCACCGTGTTATCAAAAGCATTAATTACTTTTTCATTTTGTCTTCTTAGAAAGTGTTTAAAAAGTTAAATCTGTTTGCATGCTCCCAAGATTGTTCCTGGTCCAATGACATGGGAAATTATACGACGAAATTATTTATTTAAAAATATATTGGGTTTAACTAACTAACTACCCATCACGTAGTCTCTCGGAAGGGGTAGGCAGAAAGAATGGATCAACACATAATTTGGTCCTGACATACTTCTTTCGCTTCCTCTACGAACATACAATCATGCACGCACGTCGATTTCTCCGACTCCTTACGCTGTCGACATTTAATATTTTATTAATTTAATCGTACCATGATGATGTAATTTGGTGATGATGAGGTTCGCAACCCATCATACCGCGTCTTTCGCGGGGGCGAAAAGAGAAGGATGGAGTGCCGCATCGGTTAAAGTGTGGCAGCCCATTCTTTCTGGAACGAAGAACGAAGCGAAGCATGGAACTGGCAGTGGAAGGATGAGAGGATAATAAATGTGGTAGAAATGAGATCTCTTAGACATACGTATATGGTAAAACGATCTTTGACAGAATTTCAAATCCTGATTTAAGACAGGATTGTAGAGCGGTTGAAAGTATAATTTACCAAAGTATGAAAGAATAACTGCGTCGTTTTGAACGTTTGGAACAAATGGATGAAGAAAGAAAAGTTAGTATAGTATACGTTAACGATATGAATGGATTAGATATTGAAGTTGAGGAAGATCGAGAAAAACATGTTCTGATGAAATTTATCAATTTTTAAAGGTTGACCATGTTAGAAATCGGAACATTCGACGAACGTGTATGATTCGCTCTAAGAATGTGGAAGAATCTACAGAGAAGTGTGTGGCGGACCATTATCTCAGCCGATCCTTTCGGGGAAAGGATGTGATGGTTTTTTGTTACTGTAAATAATAACTCAACACACGAAATGCTTGTATCTCGTATATTTGATGAATCTAAGAACAAATTAAAAAATATAAATATGTTTTTGAAATACTAAAATACCGGTTTTCTATACAAGCTGGTAGCCAACTTTTTGTCAATAGATCTTAATCCAGTTTTAAAAATTGTACTAAACATGAAAATGCGTCTATGATTTTTCGTCAAATAGAAGTCAAACGAGAATTTCCAGTTTCCAAGAGGAAAACCCACTGGAATGGTGTAAGATGGAAATGTCATATCCTTGATGTACACATTTCCAATCTGTAAAATTTCAATAACGAATAAAGGTTATAATAATTAATACGAATAAAAACGTCAGTTTTTTTAGAAGTTTTATTATATTTTATGGGAATGACATGTTTCGCTTTTCAAATGTGATTTAGCCACATTTGATAATGCCTAAGAAGGGCGAAACATGTCATTCCCATAAAATATAATAAAACTTCTATAAAACGTCAAATATGGAGTTTTACGTCATTGTTCAAAAAACAATAAATAAAGGTTATAATGTATGCATAAAAATATTCTGCATTATTTTTTCTTGTTTATTTTCTAGAGCTCCATGAAACAAGTAATAAAATATAGTAATATACATTTTACATAAACTCCATATTAAATAATTAATTTGTTTTATTATATTTAATAGGAATGACATGTTTCGCCTTGTTTTTTTTTTTCTTTATTGGCTTCCAAATTGCCAGGATGGTGGCTACTTCGGGGGGTTACCATCCCTAAGCTGGTGGGTCTCTGCGTCATATGCGCCAAAATACGCCATATGCCCTCTCCCTGTCTGCTATGACCGTAATGGTAAAGTCAGTGATCATATTGCCCGGGACTTGCGGGATAAGTAGGACCACTTTAGGATGCCAGGAAGTCGGATTTACTGAAAGTCTTGCTGTTGTCATGCAAGGTGCGCTTGTGCGATTTCCAGTCATAGGAGTCTCAAATTAAAAATATTTAAATCTTAAATTTAATTAAATACTTACAACTGGACAATGCGTTGGTACATTTCCAAATCTTCTTACTTGATCTGGAAGCCATGAACGCTCTAGAGCATCGCAAATATTTTCGGTTATAGAAATAAAACTTTCTCTATACTGATTGCTTCTTAATTCGTATGTTCTTATTGCGAGCTGAAATCATTAAAATACAACAATCGATTAAAATTGATTCATTTCAATAAAATACATTAAAACATGAGCTGCAAATGTAGTATTCTACAGTTGGACAGGGTTGGGCCGCCTTTGGTAAACTGAGACATGTCTTTGAAAATGATGAAACACCGGTTTGTCTCATAAGAAAGGTCTACGACATGTGTATTGTGTATACTACTCATGATGACATACGGACTAGAGACGACAACTCTTACAGCAAAAAGTGTCCACAGGCTCAAGTGTACACAGAGGTCCATGGAAAGACAGATACTTGGTGTGAGCTTGCGTGACCGCATAAGGAATGAAGAAATCAGACGCCGCACCAGGGTAGCTGACGTCATGGACCGAGTGGCAAAATTGAAATGGCAATGGGCTGGACACACAAAAGTGCAGGATAGAGACGAGTGGACGAAATTGGAAGAGGCCTATATCCAGCAGTAGAGGGAAGAAGGCTAGCAAAGAAGAAGAAGAGACAGTTCGAATTCAATGATTTATAAATAAGCGTAGGTATTTCTAAAGTGCGACCAATAAAAAATAATAAAAAATATTTAAATTACTGTCACATTCCTTACCCACGGTCTTAGTACCGTGATATTGCCATCCAGAGTATATGGAGATGTTCTGTTGAAGTGTTTAACTTTTAATTCGTTTACCACTACATACCCCGGCTCGGCGTGGTTCATTTCACTTCTTTCAACAATAGAAAAAGCCTGAAACGTACAAAAAAAAATACTTAAAAATAACAGATTTAAAATTACCACTTTGATTTGTTGTTAATCTTACCGACAGGTATCACTCCAATTGGAGCTTCATCGGGGTTACAAAACAATCATTAAATAATAATAATAATAAACAAACACTTTGTTTTATTACCCTGATGAAACTCCGCTTGTGATGAAACCGGTCGACAGATAAGACAAAATAAAGTGCTTAAAAACAAAATATACAAGTGTTTCGTTTATTTATCAAAATTTCTCACAACAAATTAAATGCTTCGTTCGAAATTAAATAATAGAAACTTCATTGTGATAAATACGAACAATGAGACAACTAATAATTAGATGCTGACACAGATAAGAAGCATAGAGATGAGACACAGATACGAGACAGAGATAATATACATGCCTTACATGGAATATCGAAACACAGCGAACAGAATTTTAAATCTACGCCATGCTACAACGCAAGTAGGTGAGTTTGCGCATACTTAAATCAAATACCACTAAATTCGACATTAGCGCCTTCTATGGTAAACAAACATAACGATGAACTATTCTCGGAAAGTCAATTATTCATGATCTTTCCAGAAGTTATTAACGGCCATCTATCGGGTTAATTTTTGAATCTAAACCATTTAGGGACCCACTCAAACACACACAAAAAATTCATCATAATCGGTCCAGAATATAGATGGAGTTCAACTACATACACCCGTACAGAATAATTATTTATAACTATAGGTAGGTACGACATAGTGATGAGATATAGTGATAAAACATTGAGATAAGATTTATATATTTTTTTGAAAAAACAGAAGAAAAACAAATAATGAATTGCGAGCCGGATCACCTAGACAAAAAAGGAAAACAAGGTACAAAGAGTTTAAGAAAATGTAAATTGTATACATCTGGGAAGCATGTTTACAAGAGACGGAAAAATGGAGAAAGACATCGAAAGAAGGGTTGGTGCTGGGAATAAAATAAATGGCGCACTCAAAGTCATTACAGCAAATAGAAATATATCCACAGTAGCAAAGATGGCAGTACAAGATGGAGTTCTAGTGCCAACCATCATGTTTGGAAGTGAAGGTTAGAGCTGGCAAAAGAAGGATGAAAGCAGGATAAACGCGGAAGAAATGAGATCACTAAGAAGAATGAACGGGAAAACGTTGTATGATAGAATACCGAACGATGAAATAAGAAAGAAATGTAAGGCAGATGACTGCATCATGAATAAAATTAAAAAAGGATCCCTGAGATGGTTTGGACATTTGAAACTAATGGATGAGAGTGGAATGGTTAAAAAGTTGTACACAAGCAGCGTGAGTGGAAAAAGAAACCTAGGACGACCGAGGAAAACATGGCATGACCTAATTAATCAATTAGTAAAAGGCGGCCACATTCGAAGTCGGAATAATTGACGTGTACTCGTATGAATGTAGAGGACAGGACAGAGCATTGTGGCGATCCATCCTCTATGCCTACCCCTCCGGGAAATGGCGTGATGGTTAGTTAGTTAGTTAGTTAAATTGTATACACATTTACAATTTTCAAAGAAGGGAAAAAACTGGGGAGAACATCTTATAGAATAAATACAATATAATATATTTCTTACTTGTAAAACATTTTTGCAGCTCAAACTCGAAACAAAACATAAAACGAATAATAACTCTACCCACATATTTTAACGTGAAAAATAATTCGCAACAAAGTTGTTTACTGAATACGTTTTAAACAAATATTACATACATGGACCTGCATAATGTAGAGTAGATGATAGATATGCGCTATTTTAATGTTATTTTAATTTATCCACTTGAAAAAAACGATCACTGAAAGAATTAATTTACTATTAGTACCTAGTATTATTATCTAGACGGCGGAAAAGGTTAAAAATGGGCACTTTATGAATACTATCGTATACAAATGAAGTATTTTTATGTTTAATAACACACTTTTACCACATCTAACGGACATTGCTATCGTTTTTTAGGAAAAAAAAAAACTTCTCATGTTATGTAAAACAAGTACCTTAACAATATTATTTAATAACAGATATTTTATAGACTGCCAAGGCCGTCTATAAAATCGAAAGAACGATATAACTAAACCCGATGATGAAGGTGTATAGCTTTCGAAACATGTCGACAAAAATAAACTCAGAAGTGGAAAAAACAATGTTTTAATTCATGAATAAATTATCAAAAGAACGGCATACATATTTCCGTTGGCATTTTTAATGCCGCCTTAATAATATATATTTGTAATTGAAATTTATTTTAGAAAACCGTCATTTCGAGACAGCATAACTAACTAACTAACCATCACGCCGTCTCCCCGAAGGGGTAGGCAGAAATAATAGACTGCCACACTTTTCTTTCCTGACATATTTCTCTCGCTTCCTCAACATTCATACATCGTGTCATGCACGCGCGTCGATTTCTCTGACTCCTCACATGGCCGACATTCAATATTTGATTTATTTGATCGTGCCACGTTTTCCTCGGTCTTCCTCTATTTCTGGTTCCATTTACATCATTAACATATAATTTTTTTACCATTCTTTCTTCATTCATTCTTTCAATATGTTCAAACCATCTAATGATCCTTTCATTATATTGTTCATGACACCATCATTCGCACCGCATTCACTTCTTATATTTTCATTCGACACTCTATCATACACAGAGTATTCACACATTCGTCTAAGAGATCTCATTTCTACTGCATTTATTCTACTTTCATCCTTCTTTTGCCAGTTCCACGCTTCGCTTCCATACATAAAGGTCGGTAGAAGAACAACATTATCTTATCGAGACAGCATTGGTATTGTGAATAGGTACTCCTGTTTTATGTGAATGTATACTTATACTTGTATACGAATCCTGGATTTTCACCCATGGTGGGTGGTTAATTCAAATTTAATTGTATCTCAATAGAGACCAAGACGCAAACTGGAAACTGAATATGGATGATCAAGGTGTTTACAGGACTTATGACCTGTCATTGGTTGGGTTAAGCGCACGCTTTATGTAATTACAACATTCCCCATTCCACCTTTGTTTTTTATGATGATGATTTTGGAAGTTGTATATATGCACCAAATCTATACTTATCTTCACGTGAGGTACTCAGAAAGCACCTATCTCTTATGTATTAAATTGTTATTTGCTTCTCTACTTATTTTACAAAAATGTTTATCTTTACCAAACTGTTCTAGAATATTTTTTTTTTTTTAATTGTCTTCTTTTTTTTTAATTGTCTTCTTTTTTTTTAATTGTCTTCTTTTTTTTTAATTGTCTTCTTTTTTTTCGTACTTGCTCTCATTTGTTTTCTTGTTATATTATATGTAAATATATATTTTTTTAATTGTTAATTTTATTTTTGTATACCTATTGTGATTATAAACGATTTGGATTTCTTATTCTGTAATGTTTATAATTTTTTTTTAATAAATTGAATTGAATTGAATATTGATTAGAGTTATTCAATCTCAGAAGATTATAAATAAATAAAAAGAAGATAGAGTAGTGTGGCGGTCCATGGTCTCTGCCTACCCCTGTGGGGAAACGGTGTGATGGTTTGTTTGTTTGTTATGCTGCAATATGGTACCCGATTATATAAATAATACCGATCAGATAGTGATACGTATGGTGCATACTTAATTATACACTAATTCAAGTTAATAGCGACCTGATGTCATTTTAATCTACTGTAAAAATATTATGAAATATTGTTATGACATGAAAATCTTAACATTGTAAAAATATTTAAAAAAAAATTAATAGCAAAGTGGTGAGGTGGGTCGAAATAAATAATAACAGTCTTATTGTTAGAATATAATTTAATTAATAATTAAATAAAACAATGTTTTCTAACTAATATCACTTTTGTCTTTATTTCGACAGTGACCGGTTTCGCCAGGCTCGCTGGCATCCACAGACTGGTCTGTCGATTCCTGCGAGCCTGGCAAAACCGGTCGCGGTCGAAATAAAGACAAAAGTGGAAGTAGTTAAAAAAACATTGTTTTATTTAATTATTGTTTAAAATGAATATCCATCAAGAGATTTCAGTAATATCATTTGATTATAGTTTATTTATATTTTTAGGAACGAAAATGTATTTCACAAAACTAAAAATTTTATTATCGTGTTATTCGAAAAACACTTTTTGCTTAATAATTGTACAGATGGAAAATATTTACTATATTATAGGTATTATAAGATTTTCCTATATTATATTATAAGATTTTAGATTTATTTTGTGGACGTTGGACGATCGAAGTGTTTGCGGGAGTTGCCTATTGGTGGCAATGAGGTTCGCAAGCCATCACACCGCGTCTCCCGCGGGGGCGAAAAGAGAAGGATGGAGTGCCGCATCGGTTAAAGTGTGGCAGTCCATTCTTTCTGCCTACCCCTTCGGTAAGACGGCGTGATGGTTAGTTAGTTTTTTTATTATATTATAGTATCCATGTTCCTATAGACCACAGGTGTACCCACAAAATGTCACATACCTAACTAAAATGAATATATTTGTCGATGGAATTTAAATATTATAATAATAAAGTTAACAAATTATTTTATAGTGCATATTTTTGCACCTCTCCATTGAAAATGATATTGTTTAATAACATCAGTTTTCTAGTGAATAAATAATTTTGGTGAAAGAGCCATCTATACAATTTTATTCAAACTACTTTGTACATTTGTAATGGAATTGACAACACAAATTTTTATCTAAATAGCTAACTAAATAGGGTCTCTACATTTTTAATTAAAGAGGTAGATTACTAACCGCCCCACCTGCGGGTAACTTTCCGAAAAATATACAAAAAAAAACTAACTAACTAACCATCACGCCGTCTCCCCGAAACTGTCACACTTTTACTGATGCGGCACTCCATCCTTCTCTTTTCGCTCGCGGGAGACGCGGTGTGATGGGTTGCGAACCTCATCGCGTATTTTTATTAATTATATTAACAAAAAAAATACGAAATGTCAAAGATTCAACGGCACACTTCTCCTGCCCTTGAAAAATTATCATTAGAGCTCGGAATTGACATAAAAAGTATATTTTTTTTCCTGGGCTTCGAAAAGATGCCATTTTTTGGTGTTTTCAGATCTATATACTCCTTCTGGCCCTAGTTATTAGGGAATGTAAAAGCATATTTCAGGGTTTAGCGAATATTTAAGAATATACGAGGGTTCTCGGGGTGAGAGCAATTAAATGGCATATTTTTGTCCATATTTTGAAAGCCGGAGACTGTTTGAAGGTGATTTATACTGAAATGGTTTATGTCACTTGATTATACCTCTCGCCCATTATAATAATTTGTGGAGTGTATTTTATTTTATATTATGAAATGTTTCCTAAACCTCGTCCTTTGTCCTACGTGTCAAAAAACTGTACTCCACAATTCATCCCATCCCGCATTTGTCTCATCTGCCTCCCCTGTGCTTCCCGCTGTATATACCTGTGGTGTATTTTTCTTTTAATCTTTTATGTAATGTTTCTGAAATGTTAATGTATTATATACTGTGCTTATTTATTCAATAAAGTACCGCGGAGCATAGAAGTAAGATAGGGTAGATTATATACGAGTATGGTGTGGCACCCCCTTGTTGTTGCCGTCTTTAAATGTAAGTCCCTGATGGACCGCGGACAGGCAGGGAATGTACGAGCGAGGCTGACGAAAGGGCGCCGCTACGCCCTATAACAGCCTCGGGTATGTGGCGGGAACGTTCCTTTAACCCTCCCTTCCCTATGATGGGTATCTTCTACACGTTGCTTCTAAAAACCATCAATATCTCTATAAATATAATAAATACAAGGTTAAGATTTTAGGTATTCCTCCGTAATATATTTACGCATTGATTTAAAAAATAATATTAATAATAATCAGAATTTACAGGTACATCGGAGGTATTTTTAGGACAAAGTCGCGTATAAACAGCGCTTTAAGTGCGCCATACTATATTCGCATCTCACTCTTGCATATGTTCTAGCTCAATGTTTTCACTCTCGCCGTCGCTTTCGGGCTTGCAACCAGAGCGGGTCTATGCCCATTCCGTGAGCGTTGCCAGATGGTTTTTTAATGTTTTTAGCAATTAAATCTCAATTATTATAATTTTTTACTTCAATTATAATTATATAGGGGGATTAGCTATGAATGTTCCTATTTTTCCGATTTAAAATCGCTAATTTTTTCACGTGTACTGACTACCCTACGCTGGAATGGAGGTTTTTATTTTAGCACCGTAAGGGAAAGGTTAAAAAAAAAGAACTACTTACAGAAACAAAACTTTTACAAAAACACAGCCTCAAAATCCCTGAATACGACATCTTCAGACATGAACCCACTCAACACTACCAACACCCACACTTAACTCCGTTGAGGCAAAAGCGCTGCACCAAGATCAGCGGAAAATCTACTGTTCTTGTGTTGGCGTACTGCCCCAAACAAATTGACAAAAATAACATCAATACACTCATGAAGCTGGGACCGAACGTCCTCCACAGGCAACACAAAAAATACAGAACACCTGGCCACACACTCCGGGACTCACTCTGGAGCGAGAGGATGCTCAAATTAAAAACGAGCGACAGTTCGCTCTGGATCATGGTCCGAAACATCGCAATCATATACCACCACTCAAAATTATAAATGAGTTATTAAAAGTCGGCCCACTTTACCGAGCGATCTGTTCAACTCGGATTTTGCCCACTCTACTTTGGATAACTTTCATACCCCTCAAATCACCACATTCAACACAGTGGCGGTACTCCCATAGAAGCCCACAAGCCCGGCTTGCGTAAGAAATTTTAAATCAAAACCCCCAAATCTAAGTAATCATGCCCCCGCATAAACCAACAACCCACCAAATCACCTTCCAACAATGTTCCCATCAGACGTAAGAGGAATAGCCACAAGAGCTGAACCTCTGTAAGCCAGAAGGGGTTTTGATTCAAAATTTCTTACGCAAGCCGGGCTTCTGGGCTTCTATGGGAGTACCGCCACTGATTCAACATAAACCTATCAGATCTTAAGCGATGATAACTTCAAAATAAAACAATACAAAAAATACATCATTTATTTATTTTTTTACAAGTAACAAGTAATTACAACATTAAAGTTGTGAACTAAAATAATCCACAGAAAAATATGATATTACATGTTGTTATATTGGGTTGATGCAAAAGTTTCGACGTTTTTGTATTTTTTTCCTCGGAACTGATGAAAAACATCTGTTTTAAAATGATCCTATTATGTAAAAAATGCTTCCCTTCTACTTTCTATTCAGTTTTGGCCCAGCCGCGAACCTTACATTTACATCATTGTTTACTGTATGAATTCCGTAGAGACAAAACATCGACTGTGAACATTTGCGATGTGTATGGAGCAAATGTCGTCAAAATTTGGCTAACACGAAGGTGGTTTACAAAATTCCGATCTGGAGATTTTTCACTAATTTATGAACCACGGGCCGGGCGGCCTTTGAAGTACGATGACTACAATTTAAAAGTCATAATTGACACCAATTTACGTCTCACCACCAGGGAGATTGCGTTGATGGTAGGAGTCAACCAATCAACTGTATTGAGACATTTGAAACATATGACGTTTGGATTCCTCATTAATTATCAACTGCCAATTTGTTGGATCGTGTTTCAACAAGCGTTGCTTGGAGTGCTAGACAAAAGCACGGACTTTTTATGCATGGATTGGTAACAGGAGATGAGAAATGGGTTGCGTACAATAACATAAAACAGTAAAGATATTGGGCTATACCTGGACAAGCCCCATTAACAACTTCCAAGGCTGGAATTCATAAAAAAAAAATGCTATTTTTGTTTGGTGAAATTGCTAGGGTATTGTATATTTTGAACTCCTTAAACGCTATCAGCCAATTACACCAGAAAGATATTGTCAAAAATTAATAAAATTAAACACCACCTGTACGGGACAGATTGCTCCCCCCGTACTATTAATATTTATTTTGGCCGCTGACTGCTGCTCGTCTCCGATGTGGTGTGGATGGTAAAACGGAGAATACGGCGTGATGATGATTGTGTAATAAAACAAAGTTTTATTATATGGGGCAATCAGTGCAGGGTAGAAGCAAAGAGAAGTTTACAGTAGCTCAAATACTGGTTTTCACGTAATTAAGAGCGCCAAGCCTCTTAACGCGCAGCGTGTCTACGCGTATGTGAATTTGAAGGAAGAGTGAAGGGCCGAGTCCTTACAAGACCTGCTTATATAGTCTCCGCAAACTAGCAATAAAGGTTATTTAACGTTTTTTCAGTTTCGGAGAATTTTAGTCGCAGATGCTGTGTTGCTACGGCCTATGTGATTGGCTGTTAACAACACGCGAGCAACCGCAAAATTATTCCAAGAATCATCTCGATTGAGCTACTGCATAATCTCGTTGCTATGCACTTTCACGCGACTACCGATTGCCTTATTTATTTTAACAAAAACATAAACAAATTAAACTTAAATTAATACAAAATACAAACATGAATTAAATAATAAAATTAGCATAGTTAAAAATAATAAAAAATTAATAATATAATAAAAAATTAATAAAATTAAAAACTACTCGCATACGTCCGATACACCACCCTTGAAAATGATAGACCCGAACAGAAATTGGTTATATTATTATACTACAATGGGTGACCACATGTGGCGATGATAAGCTAAAGGAGTTGAATTGGGATGTTATCAAGCAACCACCGTATTCTCCATATCTGGCTACTTCTGATTATCATTTATTCAAATCACTGCAATTTTTAAGGTATTTTTCGAATCAAAGATAACGGAATTTTACTCTAACGGTATTAACCGTCGCGTTGCCATGTGGTCAATTGAGTTTCCACTGCCAATTTAAAGTTGATTTTCTTAAAACCTATGGACCCTAATATTATAAAAAAAATTGTAATCCTCCATTGAAGTGTTCTCAATATTTCGTAATAAAAAAAAAAGCAAAAAATTACTTCCTTCATCCCAAAAAAAAATATTTTCTAAGACTGCCCTCACCTTCATTCGTGTTAAGGTAGAATTTGTTTTGCTAATATTTACAACTTTATCAAAAGTGACAAATACTTACTCGCTGTTTTGAACGTATTATAAATTATATCTTTGACCTTTTCAATAGGTACGTAATAATACCGACTGGATGAAAACCCAGCACGTAACTTAATAATATCAGAACTGTGAAAATATTAACACTTTACCAAAAGGGACAAATATTAATACGTACTCGTTGTCTTGAACGTAGTATACATTTTGCCTAGGTGCCTTTATCCTCGCCCCGCCGGCCGCGGCGCGCAGACAAGTTTATACCTGATGTTTAGTCGCTCGTATGCTGTGACGCATTACATATCAGAAATCGCATGGTTCCAGAAAAAAATTAATAATGATATGTTTTTCAAATAATCCATGTATGTTATAGATATCGATCTATTCCTAATGAAATTCCCTACAAGATGACATAAATTAAATTTTGATTCATCTAGTCATATGCTTGATATTTAGATAAAGTTAGCGGTAAACTGAACTTACCACATGGGAGCAAGCGTTTTGTTTTGAACACGGTACGTTAAGGGTTAATAAGTAAATAGAAAGGTGGGAGTAGGTTTATAAGAACCGATGGAAATTATATAATTGATAAGTAACAAAAATAAATATTTTATTAAAAAAAAACTTGAAAACTTTTGTGTCAACCCAATATATAAAAAAGACATATACTTTCAAACAAAGTAATAAAAATAATAGATGAAATCATATGAAACAACGAAAATATTAAATATAAAATTGTAGAAATTTAATATTTGTGTATTCAATATACAGAGGATATTTAAAAAAATTATGTTCAGAAATATATATTTAAAAAATATATGTAATTACATTTAATTTCATTGAAAAAAAGCAACCCCAAATGATTTTAAATATTACATATCAATTGAAAAATAGCCAATTTGAACACACGCATAACAAGGTTACTTTTTGATCAAACACTTTCAAACACAATTACTAGCATTTTGATAGAATACCTCATTTTTAAATTGCAGTCCAAAGGAAAAGATACTAAAAAATTACAAACCGTCCTGGTTAAAGATTATATTTTTAAAGAAACAAACATCTTATAAAAAAATATATTAAACATGATTAGATTCATAGGAATTTGCAGTAGAAATAGAACATAATATTATATAAAAAAAATTCAAAATTAGATATTCAAAACATCAAAATTATCATCATCATCTTCAAATATTGAAATTTGTGAAGATGTTGATTTTTGAGAGAGGAACTTTGAAGTATTTGTGGAATTAAGATTAGTTTTATTGGAATTTGAAATGTTTCCTAAAATACAATGAGATTCCTTTAAGGAAACATTTTTACTTATAATTGATTCCGAAGTACCAGCCTCTCGCTGACTAATTAAATTAGAACTGTTTAGATTCTCCGTCAAACTTTCGTTGGATTTTTTGTTTTTACTAGTGAAAGAGAATTGTTTTAATTTGTTTAAAGTATTAACGTTCACGGGAGATGTTTTTTGATCATTTACTTTAGAATCAAATTGTTTCTCATTTTCATTTATAACTTTTTTAATAGTATTATTAATATTACAAAGCGTATCATTTGATTGAAAAGATGTAGGGATATTTGATTTAACAATATTAGTTTCTTTTAAATCAATTATAATATTTTCATCCAAATCGTTATTAGTTTTATGATTGTTTGAGGGTTGAGAGGTCTCAAACAACGGATAATCTTCATCGTAACTTCTATCAAACTCCAATGAAATATCATTAAATACATCGTTAACACTGGGTAAACATTTTAAAACATCTCCATCATTTACTTCATCTTCTGAATTTGAAAGAATAACCTTATTTGATACTTGTTTAGGTTTACGATTTTTAGATGTTTTATTTTGATTTTTCGTAGGCTTCTCTTTGACACAGTTTATTTCATTCAATATACTCTGCAATGGGGCATCTATAATTTTCGATGTAGCATTTTTTGGTTTCTTGGTTGAAGAAGATTTTTCTTTATTCTTATCATAAACACGCTTGCGTTTCCCTGTGATTACTCCTTCGCTATTGGCGTTTTTAAACTTGTTCATTGTTGAATGTTTTCTAAGCGATTGGGCTAAGAGATTAGAATGAATATTAGGCACATTATCTGATACAGATTTGCTATATCCAGGAATATCATTTGTATTGACAGTATCAACATTTTTCTTAGAATCATCAAAACTTAAAATGATATCTAAATCATCATCTTTATCCATATTTATAAATGTACTTTTAACTTTATTTACACCAATCTCTGTATTTATTGAAAGCGGCTTATCATGCTCATTGTGATTTACAACTTTACTTGGTTTAAAAAAAGAACTTTCGACGATTTCAGACGCATTTTCTACATCGACGGTAGACTCGTCAATAAAAACATTAGGGAAATATTTAGTGTCACCGTTGTTAATATCGTTTTCTAAACTCTTTTTATCGACATTTAGCAATTTTGAATAGAATAGAAGTTCACCGTGCCAAATTTCATAAAGGTTAAGACTCGAGAGAAGTGTCTTTGCAGTTTTGAGGTATTCAAATTCAGGGAATGGTGAGAATGAGGAATGCAGCGCATCAGAAGTGTCGGATAAGGTGCAATCTTGCATGGACAGGTCCATAAGCGAAACGGCTGTGACGGCATCCACAGGGAGGACAACATGGCGAAACATTAATCTAGCATGGGCCTGGGATAATCTGAAAAAAAAAGTTAAATAAACAAAATTAACTTTTTTTGAAAATCACGGAAATTATTTTTTTGTTACCTTTTTTCATAAAAAGGTATCATAGTGTTACAAATACATATTTGTTATTTATTAGTTATTTATTATTTATAACCTAATATGTTAAGGTATCATAGTGTTCAACGGACTATCATAAAAAATTCATAATCCTTTATATATGTATAAGTATAAAAAAAATTAAAAAGGCTACATAGTTTAGTTGTTCAGACATTTTTGGTTTAGAAATTATTAGATTAAAATGATGACTGAAAATGACACCTCATCAATTATAAAAATTTTATGATTTGAAAATAAGCATGTTCAAAAAAGTAACTGTTATTGTTTACCTTACAAGACTGTCCAGCATCCGAACAGTGGTGCGAGAGGGGTCACGGTGCTCTGCCCTTCTCTGCTGCACGTAGTAAGAACGTAAGATGGTGTTTGCATCTTGGGAGATGGACACCTCAAATGGACCCACTAGTGATAAGTATAGCTAAAAACAAAATTAAACATTGATAATGGGAATGATGAAAGGATGCGTAAACTTTTCAAATTAAATAAAAGATGGCAAAATGAACAAGAATCTAATAAAAATACCTGTAATTTTTCAAGCGACCATCTTGTAACATTAGACTCAGAGGTTTTACCAAAAAGTACATAATCAGCCACAAGACTGTCCCATTCCTGGTTAAGAGTGTCCAGCAAAATAAAAATCAAATCAAACCTAAAAGCAAGAACAAACTTTTCTCATAAATACCAATTGAAATGGAAAATAAAAATCTCAAGATATTATTTTCTAATCCAGCAGGCAAGACACTGAGAGATCGCGTAAGGAACACCAGAATAAGAGAGATATATGAGTTTGAGGATATTATAAGATAGAGCAGACAGCGAAAAAGGGACTGGTACGGTCATGTTCAAAGAATGGACACCACCAGGCTCCTCTATATTACATTACATAATCAGCCTCATGGGACTCGTCCTCGTGGAAGATCTCCTAAAAGATGGAAGGACAGCTGGGAGTCTATCTCACAGGTGGAGCAACACTCTGGAGAATAGACCACATAGGTCTACAACAAGAAAGGAGAAGATTTTCTATCAAAATAAAAGCAGTCCTGAAGACACTGGCGTGACTTTATCATGAATATAATTAACTAACTAACATCACGCCGTCTCTCCGAAGGGGTAATCAGAAAGAATGGACTGCCGCGCTTTGACCGATGCGGTACTCCATCCTTCTCTTTTGCCCCCGCGGGAGTTGCGGCAAATTGACTGCCACCCCGAAGGTTCCGGGTTCGATTCCCGGCGAGGGCAGTGTAATTGTCACACTGACTTTGATCTGGTGTAGAATTCACGTGACAATAAAATGGCGATAGATTAGCTACCTATCACATGTCACGAGAATCACTATGATAGCAATAAATACCCTTTACATCAATTTGGCTCATGCTGTCATGATGTAAAGAGGAATTCAACAAAATAATAATAATAACTGTTAGCTAGCCGCATTTTATCTCAAAAATGGCGCTTTAAATATTAGCATACTTTTATTTTTACTAATAAAATATTTTTAAATCTTGAATAAAATAAGTTTGAATAAATTACCTGCTCAGCAGTGGCGTCCCGAGAGAAACATTAACACTAAGGGCCTGATCGGTATCATAGTTTCCCTTTGGATTGCAAGCGGCAATCACTGCACATCGAGTGTTCAATTTGCAGATTATACCAGCCTGTAAATAGCCATTTGTAATTAATTTCATTATTCACCCGAAACAAGCATCCTTCATTAGATATCAGTAACTTACATCGTTTTAAGGTGACAAAAATTTACATATCAACAACTTAAATACTTATTGGACATTTTTTTTTTATGAATTAATACAGTTTTTTTTCACATCGAGTTTATTTTCTTGACATGTTTCGACTCAGTCAGTTTATATTGTTCTTCCGATTATGAAGGTGTAACTCTTCGAAACATGTCCAGATAAATATAACTCAGAAGTGAAAAAAACAGTGTTTTAATTCATAAAAAATTCGTCATTATGGAATTCAAATGTTAACGCCATAAGTTTATCTAAAAAAGAAATACTTATTGCACCATTGAGAAATGCTAATGATAATTGTCATAAATACTTGAATAAAAAATAATTTCTGTGTGATATATACTGCATCTCACTCGTACGAACAGAAGTAAAAGATCATGTACAACGTTTTTTTTTTTTTTTAAAAGACTAACATCAAAGATTTAAATCAATGATATTAGAATTTATTTTACAATCTTCAATATGAGCAGAAAATAGCTCATTATTATGAAGAAGGAATCTGGACGTGTCCAGGCTCGAACCCAAGTCCCCTAGATTAGGAGTCAAGCGTTCTATCCCCTAGACCACCACCCGATTCTATCCCCTAGACCAACACCACCACCGTTGCGGGTCCGTTGACGTGGAATGGCCTCCATGTTAGTATTAAGTACGAGGATAGTGACGTTAAATTTAAGAAACTTCTTAAGACTGCACTGTTCGGTCAGTCATTTCCTAGTGCGCCCTTGGAGTAATCGATTTTACAAAACGGCGCACTTAAGTCATCGGAATAATAATCCACTAGACGGTAGATTTCTTTCACGGGCAAACAAAAAAGCAAGTATTTGTTTTTTAAATTAATCACAGATGGTAACATTGCTTACTTGTATTTTGAAAAACATCATAGCACCTAAAGGGTTCAGAAACCGTTACAGAAGAATTTTTTTTCTTTTGTTAAAAAGATTATTATTTTTAAGTCACCTTAGCGACAGAAATTGTTTGCTGCTCCATAGCTTCATGGATGCTGGCCCTGTCGTGCTCCCTCATCTGAGCTAGCTCATCTATGCAGCAGGCCCCACCGTCGGCAAGCACAAGAGCCCCCGCCTCCAACTGCCATTCTCCATCTTCCTGGAAACACAATTAGAAGGGTTGGAAAAATAATTGAAAAAAATTAAAACAATAGCTATTTACCTACATCAACACTTTTAAAAACTGTATTTACATTGTAACAAGATTTTTATTATTATTCTATTACATTTCAAGTACACAGTGAAACCCGGATTTAACGTTTTCCCGGCAAATTGAGTTTTATTTTTTCAGTCCCAATATATTTTAGTACATTTTTTACCCGCTTTTACGTTTTTTTCCCCTCGAAAATAATGTTAAAAATATTCTAAATATGCGAGTTACGACACATTGTTTCGGCCATGATTGGTCGGCGAGCGACGTTTTGATTGATCGGCATATGGCGCGCAATATGGTGATTGCCCGACATCTTTCAATTTTTGCCAGTTAACATCTGTCCTTCTGTCATTTAGTTTTCAACTCAATTTGTAATGCTTGGTTTTTTTTACATTATTGGCAATCTCATTTACATACAGTTTTTAGTTTTTTTTTAATTTTATTCGTTAAGTTAATTACAATATTTTCTTTCTTTTTATATCTGTTTCGTTTTGTAATAAAAATAACAAAAATCAGGCAATAAAGTTGACCTAAGGATAGTTAGTGACTTGTAAAAAAATAGTATGATTTTCAGAATATGAAATAACTCACTCTCAAAGCTGTACAAGTAAGTCCTGCTTTAGTGCTGCCAGATCCGGAGGTGAGGACAGAGCGAGAGGTCATCATGGCCCCGGCCTTCAGCAGCTGCGACTTTCCTGTGCCCGGGTCCCCCACTAACAACAGATGGCACTGCCCCCTCACTGTTCTGTCCTGTTCCACCTTCGGGGAAAGGGTGTTGTTCAAAGATGGGTCCTCTTTGTCCGAGGCATGGCTCGACCCGGTGATGACTGTAAGAATCAGGGCTAGCTTCACCATGTACAATCCGTAAACCTGAAAAAAATCAATAGATGTCACTAGTTCATCATTAAGCCTAAGTGACAATAATGTATTTATGAACTGTTTAATTGAAACACTGTTATATAATATCACACTTCAGGTGTTACAGTCAAATCAAGTTGATTGTAACACCTGATGATGCTAATATTGGTTAGCGAAACACCTGTCGCAACAATTTCCCAGAAGTTAAATAAATTATGATATTATAAAAATGTTTCAATTAAACAGTTAATAATGTTGAAATATCAAAGTGTTTCCGCCAAAATAATGGATTTTCGAATAACGTATTTGTTAGACGATTGATAAGTCAAATAAAAAATATTTTAAACTCAATCGATGTATTATAGTGGTTGAAACGGAAGATGTTTTTATTAATATTGTAATAAATAAAATAAAATATAGTAAGTGTTGTATATACACAGTATATAAAAAAAGACAAATAAAATATTTATATGCATTCAATTAATATTTATGTAAAACTCCACATCAAATATTGAATGTGAATGAAAACATCTGTTTTATTACATTTTATGAGAATGGCATCTTTCGCTATGCTAAAGCATTATTATATTAAATAATACTTTTTTTTATTACATCTAAGTCAAAGTCACACAAACACTGGACTTTCTTGTTTGCATTTAAGTGATTATCTGTTTATTTTAAACAGATTTGTAAACAGAATAATTGTTCACTGTTACTAAATTCTTAATCTATTTATTTTTCTGTATAATATAAACTCCATTAAATTATTATATATTATAAAGAATTTTAAAAGAAAAGATGTGTGTTCTTTACCTTTGGACAGACAGAAGCCAATAAAACATCTCTCCCTCTCATAGGAGAAGTTTCATATTTAGACCAAAAATCATTGAAATCTTTTATGACGTCAGGAGCTATGGAAACAGCGATGGCCTTCTGAGCATTTCGTACCTCCAAATGATTTGCCTTAAACACGAGTTCAACATCACACTTCTTATTTAAGGATATCGGATTCCAACGACGCATTACAATACCACTGGAAACATTCCACATATTACTACAAACGTACATAACAAATGGTAGGTCAACTTGAACAGATGGAACATCAACCCCCCTTGAGGTATTAAAATAATACAAATATTAACATAAACAAAACAAATGTAAAAAATACATACAGTCGAACTTGGTCATTATGAGAAAACTGGAACTGACTAAATTTGTTATTTATAAGCATTACTCTTTGTATCAGAGAATAGCTATTTTTAAATGAAATAATAATATGTATACTATTTAGTATTTATATTGTCACCACTTTATTTGGTAACACCAACCGGTTTCGCTCGCGCCGAAGCTTCGCCAGAGTGAAAGAATAAACTAAATATAAAATCAGAGAACAACATATGAAGAAATATAAACTGGAGTGAAGGATGAGGGGTAGAAGAAAGTGTGCGCGTGGACGAATAGGATGTTAGAACGGTGAGTCATGCTCATTAAGCATTAGAAATTAAGAAAGCCCTCAACAATAATCTACCCTTAATTAATAATCAAACTAATCTTTCCCATAGTCCAATTTTAGTTATGTTCCCCATTGAAAATAATTTTAATTATTCCCATAAAAATAAATAAAAATTTAGCTCCTCTGTCCCCACTAAAATCTGAATTAGAAATTCTACATAATTTTTCCCTAATGAGCATGACTCACCGTTCTAATATCATTTTCATCCACGAGCACACTTTTTCCTACCCCTCTTTCTCCCCTCCAGTTTATATATCTTTCTTCATATGTTGTTCTCTGATTTTATATTTAGTTTACTCTCTCACCCTGACGAAGCTCTGGCGGAAGGGAAACCGGTTGGTGTTACCAAATAAAGTGGTGTTGATACAAATACTAAATAGTGTACGAGTATTATTATTTTATTTAATAATATCACACCACAAATTTATTTTTAAATGCTTACAAATATACCCCTCACACGAAAACAAGAAGTATCTGGAGCGGTCACATTACACAAAAAGTTGCAATTTAAACAAAAATACACAATTAGAGAGAAGAAGCTAGTTATAAATTGAATAAATAATAATGTAAGTATGGAGAATCATAAACTAAAATGTCAACGAATGTTACACCTGAGATTTTGCTATTTCCATCATCGTAATAACAGAGTTTGATTGTGTTTAAATAAAGAACAAAAATCAAAGAGAAAAAAAGCTTAGATTAATAACACAGATAAATATTACAGAAACGAATGAATTCCAGAACACTGTCACAAGATACAAAGATGTATCTCAGTAAAAGAATTCGTCAACTAACACATGAGTTAGAAATGAACTTAGAGATAGTCTACAACTTATAAGAAAATATAGCAACTTGAATATATATTAGAGGATACAGCAAATGCCAATTTAACTATCAAAATAACATAAATAAAGATAAAGTGGATGACAGAAAAAATAGTGGATGACAGAAGAAATATTACAGCTTATCGATGGACAAAGAACGTGCACTATTAAAGATTAAATGTTCAAAGCCAAACAATACATAAGAAAATGAAAGAAGCTAAACAGAAATGAGATTGAGCTTTTGAAGGGGAAACATTTTGTTTTGTTCTTTATTTAACTGTACACACAATTTCAATGCAATATCAATCAGAATATAATCATTTGATGTTTTTTAAAAGGCCTACCATATACTGACATCATCTCCTGGCTTGCAAGAATCTACAAGGTCATCTTCCAGTGTGACCCAGATTGAGCCTGGGATGCCTCCTACAGTCAATTTATTTACTTGTTCCTGAAATACAAGAAATCTAAATCAATCATTGACTGATACAGATAATAAGGGGTACCTGCTTCTACTTGTCCGCAATTTTATTAGGTACCTATATCTAAAATTTAAGTAATAAAATATTCAAATTAGTTCCATTATTTGAATTGACATAGACAGCAGCCTTTTAAATGTTCTGCCATCTAGTTGTTTCAAAAATTGCGCCCATAGTTGGCTGTCATTTGAAGCTTCTCACAAATAAAAATATGTTTGCATTTTAGCCATCCTTCAAGATTAAAAACAGTTCCATATACATGTATATGCATCAACATGAGTAATTTATTGTTTTTTTTTTATGGAGCTTCAACATAGAAAAACATCAAATGGTGCACATCTCATATCCAAATTCTACATCGCTCTGCACGCCTTCCCATCAGCCAGCCAGCTAATATGACAACCTTTCCCTGAATAGGCTATTGCCTCTGGTGCCACCGCCACAGTTCCTGACCATCATAATCGCTGACTACTCCATTTTGCCGTTGCTATCATCTTCCCGACCCGCTGCCATCTCTGAGTCTACTGGCGTTCCTCGAACACCACCATTCCTTGCTTCTCCTGCCGCCATCAATGCTGCCTCCTCCAGCCCCGCCGCTGCCATTGCTGCCGATCGGCTGTTTACTCCAAATACCTCATGCTCCAACCCTTTCTATTCCACCATCCTTATCCCATCATGTATCTCGACCGCATTGCTTATCAGTCCCCACACAAAGCCACCGCCCCACACCCAAGGCCACCCTTGTCCCACTCGGTTCCGTATCTAGGACCAACCGGCCCCAACCCATGACCACTTCCTGTCACCGTCACTTGGTCTCCACCCAAGACCTCGACCCCTGTGCGTGGCCACCCCTGACCCCTCCACACTCCTCCCTACCCGGGTAGCTAGGTCCAAACATCTTTAAGAAACCCTCCTCTCACCATCCAACATTATCCAACCACAACATCCAAGAAAGAAATTTCCAACATGTGAGGGAGCAATAGTCTCCGGACTGGTACTCCCGAAAAGACAATATCAAAGAAAAGAAGATAAATAAGTTTAAAAAAAACATTCATAATTATGTTGGTGTATATTTTCTAACCTGAATTTTGAGTTCTTGGTAATCTTTACAGTTTTCTCTCATCACAGCGTTGACAGGAGCCATCGTGGAACTACGGCACTGCATGTTTGGGTTGTTACATTTTGTCGGTGCCTTGATAACGTATCTGTGTTCATATTTGCCCTCAACTAGTTGGACATGCTGACATTTGAGACATTTATAACTTTTACAGTACTCCAACATCTTGGATTGTGTCACCCGGACAGCTGTACCTAAAAAAATATATTAAATATTATTAAAATCACATTTATAATCACGATTTCATATGAATTGAGTTATACTGTCTCAAATATTATTATTTAATGATTAATAGTCTCGTTTAATGCAATGTTTCTTTAACCCTTAGATCCTTAAGTAAACGTTACTCTTCGCTTCGCCGCACATTCTTCGCCTGCACATTTTGAAGAAAATGTCACTTAAAACGATATTTTCTTACAAACCAAATCATTATAAGAGATCTCAGATCATCTATGAAAGTAGGCTGACTTTTCATGAATACATCGAGAGGATTTGTGACATTGCACTGAGGATGTTGGGCTTCATCGTCCGGACCAGAAGAGTTTTCAGAGATCCCAATGTGCTCAGAGTCCTAGACAATGCGTTGGTTCGGTGCAGACTCGAAAGTGGTTCTGTAATATGGAGTCCTCACGAGGTGAGATATTCCGTTATGCTGGAGAGGGTTCAGAAAAAATTTCTTAAGTATGGTAGTTATTGGTGGCTCTATCCCATGGCATTTCTTTTGGGAATGCTCGGAACCAATTCTTTACAGCTTCAAAGAGATAGGCATCTAATAACCCATTTCTTTAGATTAATCAGGGGATATTTCTAAAAATCAGCCATGATGGAGGATGTTGGTCTTTTTGTCCCTGATAGATATCTCCGACAGCGCCAGCACAGATTGTTTTACTTACCAGCCGCCAGAACCACTGGTGGAAAGAGCAATTAGTCTGCTGAACGCGGTCTCCTCGGAGATCAACGTCTTTCATATCAGTGAAAGTACGTTCAGGGGACAAATATTCTCGACTTTAGAGAGCATCTTGTCTTCCTAATGTCGAACTATCTCTAATGCGTTCCTGGATATGTTGAATGTATAAAATATTTCACCTGTACTCAATAGATGCCTTAAACATTTATGCTGTTTGTAATGTCTTTTGAGTAAATAAACTGATTTGATTCGATTATAGAAATAACTGATTATATCAGTATCTTCCTCGAATATTGAAGAATCAATAAACAAACTCGAGATCCTTATGGGCATGACTTAATCTTACTAAAGTTCGTTGTAGCGGGCGGTATAATGATTTAAGATATAAAAACCGTTAAATTAAAACACGATTATAGAATATCACAATTGATTTTATTTATTTTAAAATTCTTGCGACAGCTGTTTTGCTAACCAATGTTAGCATTAAATATTTTTAGTTGATTGTAACACCTGATGATGCTAATATCGGTTAGCGAAACAGCTGTCGCGACAAATAAAATCAATTGTGATATTCTAAAGAATGATTAAATGTTATGTATGGTCTGTTCTACTATATGACTGCGAAACCTCGACTCTGAAAGTGAATGTAATGAGCCGGTTGGAAGCGTTCGAGATGTGGATATACAGCAGAATGCTCCGTATACCGTGGATCAATAGGGTCAGTAATGCAGACGTACTGCAGAGACCCAGAGCCAATAGAGAGCTGTTGTCAAGTGTGAAAATTAGAAAGGTCTCATATTTGGGTCATGTTATAAGGGGAGCAAAATACCACCTCCTTCGACTGATATTAATGGGTAAAGTGGAGGGACGTCGGAGACTTGGTAGAAGGCAGCTGTCCTGGCTGCGGAACATCAAAGAGTGGACAGAAATTACAAGAGTTCAGAACCTGTTCCAAGTGGCGCAGGATAGAGATGCCTTTGCTGCAGTGATGTTGTTGCAGATGATGTTGCCAACATTGGGGGGACCTGACACGGCACCGAAAGAAGAATATTGATATTCTATAACAGTGTTTTAATTAAACAGTTTTAATATTGAGTTTTCGCCAAAACAATGGATTATCTAAAATATTACTAATAAATAAATCTTTTGAATGTAATACATATTGAATTTTATCGATTAAAATGCAATATGCCAGTTCGGTCCAAAAGGAATTCTTGAAATCTAATCATTTTAGACGTTATACCTGAAAAAAAATTCACTAAAGACGAGACGAATAAATTAAAAATGAGTATTTATAAACCTGTTACTTTCAGAAAGCATCCCAAATCTTTATTTTTTGGAATTGCGTTTCTGTGAAGTTCTGGACAAACTGGGAGCCCGTAGAATCTCGCATGAACATTTTTCTTGACAGTGAATCTTTTTTTACCATCGAGAGATTCTTCTTCGATAATCCTATCTTGGGCTTTTATTAAATCATCATCACATTTTGCTAGGGTGTGCTTGGGATTGCACAATACACCGTCCCCTGTATTTGGGTCCGCTTCAAATAAGTTTAGGAAACTGAAACAAAAATTGATCGTCTATTCAATAAATACATTATGAAAACAAGGAGTCTTTATTGTAAATATAGCTTAAATCATTCGCAACTTACTCAACATTAATTGAATAGCTGTTAAATAAGCCATTGTCTGATAAAATCTTCAGTAAATCATCGCGATAAACGGTCAAAATGTATTCAAGGAACATTTCAAACCTTTGAAATAGTTTGTTTTGCAGTTTCCGTGTCCGGTTAGTAAATGAACAATAATAAAAAAGGAAAACTTAAATGAAAATTATATATAAATTTAAATAAATAACATGAATAAACGTAGTTAATGTTTTTATTTTGAATAAATGTCACGAAAAAGCGCGGAACAAGTGACAATTGGCGATGGCTAAATGGCTATTATAGTCTATGGTCACAATTGACGTTTACATAGATACATTCAGAAATGAAATTTATTTATTTAAATATATGCCTTATGCTTATACGTTTAAAGAACATTATAGCTTACATTTAATTATTAAGAGGCATTAAATATTCTTGAATGGGGCTAGTTGAAAAAATAATGTGTATTAAATTATTGAGAAATATAAATCCGCAGTTTGATTCAAAATCAAACCGCGGATATTCACCAAAGGGTTGGTTTTGGTTGGACTGCTTCCGTGAATAAGACCATATATGAAAAAAATCACGAATCCCTATTAATCTTGAATTTAAAATGTTTGAATGATGTGTCCTACTGGTGTTATCTTATGGGTTTGAAACTATAAGAGTACGGCCACATCGAAGTGCCGGGGTCGGAGGCTAGGTAGCCACCTGGCGAACCAACATATGGCGTACTATGGGACCGGCGGCCACACTATAGGATTAGGGCTTGTGATCACAGGGCGTGATCACAAGCGAACTGTCTCTTGACTCCTACCCAGGCACTCAGGTGTGGCCGTACCCTAACATTGCCTCAGAAAAGCGCAAATAAATTGAGAATTGACCAAAAAGCTATGGTAAGAGCAATGTTGGCGTTCATTATAGCGGACAGGATGAGAAACACCAGTATTAGAGCCAGAACAAATATGTCGGACATCATCAAAAGAGTGGCACCGCTAAAATGGCGCTGGGCAGGCCATGTCGCTCTCAGCTTTGACAATAGATAGACAAAACGCCTCCTTTGCGGTGTCCTAAAACTGCGACCCGAAACTCAGGACTTAAAAGAATGACATTAAAGAGACCGCCGTGTTGCCCAGGATCGGCAGACATGGAAGCAGATAGAGGAGGCCTGCGTCCAGAAGTGGATAGATGTAGGCTGATAATGATGATGATAAATCTTCTTCTTTTGAGGTCATCAGGTCTTTTGACCATTTGTTTCGGCTTGCTATTTTCAGCGTTGCGGGTCTGCTGATATGGAATAATCTCCTACAGGCATTATTAGGGATGTTAGATTTAAGAAACTACTGAAAACCGTATTGTTTAGTTAACCTTTTCCTAAGAAGAAATTAATTTCTTAAACAAGTGTTCTATCTTATGCCAACTGAAACAACATGCGTACCCCCTCCCAAGTCCACTTTGTTCTCCAAATTTTTCTGATTATAATACATTGGAGGAATTTCCATTTCTTATCACCCAAGAAGTGAATCAGATGCAAAATATTACGGACCTTAATGCTTTTCAGCAAATCTCCGCTGCAATTATTTTTACTCAGGAAATTTAAATTGTTAATCAATTCTTCTCAAGGTATTTGGTGCATTTTCTGCTTAAAAATTCAAATGCCTCTAACTGGTTCATAATATATGTTTTACCTAATCCACTACACCACCAATGCCATCGAGAAAATGACATTATAAGGTCAAGACGGCATTAACACAACCCATTTCGATCTTGCTTTTCACCTCTACACACATGAGTCTACAGACTTATTTGTACTGCACGGGCATTTGAATTGGACTACCATCTCCAAAAAATAAGTTTATAGCCGCAACGTCATGCTAGTAGCCTTGCCAAATGCAATCTACCATATATTTTTGATGAATTTTTATGAATTAAAAAGCTGTTTTTTCCACTTTCGAGTTTATTTTTCTCGACATGTTTTGAAAGCTTACACCTTCATCATTGGGAGAACGATATAAACTAATATTTTTGGTATTAATATTTAAGCCTAATTCTTTTCCCAAGTTCTTGAAGATTGTCAATTATTGGATTACCTGTGAAGACTTGCGGTCAATGCGGAATTTATATGCTGCCAGAAAAATAGCAAAAAGTAGTAGTTAGCAATGGACAGTACTTTGAATAATTAAAATGTTACCGTTCTTGTACAATAAAGACCAAAAGAAAACCCATTAAATCTTATGTGTATCCTGATATTTAAGAAAACAAAGTACCTATTGAAAATGACTTACTAAAATATTGAATGAGTGAATGCTGACTTATCCACCTCTAATGACAATTGTTATTTTACTTACCTACAGCCCATATGACAGGGGGAGGAGGGACTAGGAGTTTACCTGTAAGTACTTTTTTACAGTACCTAAGGAAATTGTAAAAAGGACGTTGAATATACTTAAAGTTGTTTTTAAACAATGTGTCTCAAGTCATCGTCCTGGCTGCCTTTTCTACCTCACTTATTGTTCCAAACATATCCTTCAAGATGCTTCCAAACAGTGGCGGTACTCTCATAGAAGCCCAGAAGCCCGGCTTGCGTAAGAAATTTTGAAGCAAAACCTCTTCTGGCTTACACAGGTTCAGCTCTTGTGGTTATTCCTCTTACGTCTTGATGGGAACATTGTTGGAAGGTGATTTGGTGGGTTGTTGGTTTATGCGGGGGCACGATTACTTAGATTTGGCGGTTTTGATTAAAAATTTCTTACGCAAGCCGGGTTTCTGGGCTTCTATGGGAGTACTGCCACTGCTTCCAAATTGCTTCCAAGTCTTTTCCCTGTTGGGATGAATTTATTTATAACCTTTGTCGTAAGTTAGGAAACAATAATGAAACAAAGGAGTTATTAAAGAAGTCTTTATTCACAAAATTAAATGCATTGGCTAGATTTTATACATCTTAAACAATAGATAAAAGATCAAACCTTAACACTAGAGGGAAGGAATACAATTCAATTAAAATAATCTAATTATACTATTACATAATTCAATTCTATTGTGTTCAGATCAAAAATCATATATTTAAGCTTGCTAATTGTGACATCAAGATAAATCAGAGTGTTAGAATTATTCAGTCAAAAAAACACAATTAAAATGGTCTTTACCCATTAAAATCAGAAAAATTAAGAAAAGTTTCAAAAGTGAGGATTTCGTAATGATTAATAAAACACACACGTAATACTTCATTTACATATACATATTATAAGAAATATATTTTTGTTTGCCAAAATTTCAACGCATATAAGTACTTGCTTTGCTCAAGAAAATTCTATGATACTTAATCTGAGGTAAAAGCAATAGTTCCTAATTAAAAATAAATGCAATTTTCGCAATTACAAAACTGTGTTCAGTAAAAAATAAGTCATTTATATTTTTATTCCATGAAAACATATTTGTTTCCTTCATAGGAAACAAGTAGGTAAGTGAATATTTTTTTTACAAGATGAAAACTACAATTTCAATAGACAATTAACAACACCTATTTTTGACAGCGCACCTGTCAAATAACAGTAATGTGTTGTGAATTGTGTAGATTTGGTAGGTCCTTATATTATTCACATCCCTCATGTGTCAAAACATTAAGGTAAACAGTACCAATTACACAAAATATAATATGTATATGAGTCCCTTAAAACTAACCATACGTAACTATCAATTTCTAATTCGAATAAACATAATATTCATTTAAAAGCATTTAAATGTAATAATTTAAGAATAATTTTGTAATAAAAGAGGTACTAAATATCTTATGCAAATAAAACATTAACTTAATTTTCGAGAAAACATTTAGGTACAATATCAAAAAATCTTGAGATTGAGATACACATTGTGAATGCAGATAATACTGTGACGAGTAAAATATTTAATATATTGAGTTATGTATTATGTTGATACCAATTACAATCTTAATTAATTTGCTGACAATAAAGTTGTACATACTTTTTGAATTATGCATGTTCTTATCAGCGAATAAATTCATTGAATTGGTTTTAAAACTAACATAAAACACGTCCCAAAAATAAATATTGTGTATGAACAAGTCAGAGTTTTGTATTCACAATGAGAAATGTCGGATATAAAATACATGCTGACACAGTAATTAATTAATACATATTACGCAAACATTAAAGGTATTATTTACACATGGTTTAAAAACATTAATGGTCATAACATAGGTAAAATACATAATATTCAAAGGGAGTAAATCCATTTTTATAATATACACATCATTTTCTTAGATTCTTAGAATATGGTATATGATTCTGTCTATAAATATGTACACAAAAAGGTCAAAAAAGAATAAAGGATTCACAGATAAAAAATCTAAAATGATTGTTTCATAAAATGAGGAACAGAGAAACATAGGAAACATTTTTATAATCTAACCATAAACAAAACAGTTTACATAGTGATGTCACCAGATAGAAAATGAAGTCACAGTCCAAATACGGAATATCATAGCTGGTGTAGATAAAGAAAGAGTATTTCAAAATAATCCCCGTAACATAATTTTAGAGAAAACAATTGCTAAAATGTCATATTATTCCCAATCAATTATGTAGTTATGGACACAATTGGTGGGAGTAGAATAAATCAAATTAATTCTGGACTTTTAGTTTAAAAAAATATCACACAGAATAATAATTCAAAAATCACTTATTTTAGTCATACATAAACTATGATGCATATAACTGGGGTACTTTTGTATGTATAAATGTAAGTATTTAAGTAACAAACTGGCTTTAGTGGCACGGTCTCAAAAAACAAAAACAAAAAAAACAGGTGACAAACACTTGACATTACTCATATAAGTAAATTTGTAATGCACGTTTAAAACTACACAGTTTCATTAAGGTACAAGTAGTTGTACCAATCATCACAGTTGAACTTTTTCTCCTTTACAGTTTCTTGCGATTGTTTAAGTTTGTTTTTTGATTCACTTGATCAGTCTTATTACTGATATAATTAAACCCGGAAACACACTAGGCACAGATAACTCGCAGCGTCCATTTAATAAATCGATTACGTAAAGTGAACGTCTTAACATTTAATGTGTCGTTATTAACTAACAGTCTTTCCCGTTTTACATGTTAATATTTACAAGCAAATGCTTTCATTAAACGTCACTGTGTTTAGCATTTCCATTAACTTTAAGACCATTCATAACGATTGTTCCATTCATTTTGGTATTAATTATACCGTTCATTCCGTTAACTCCGTTCATTCCATTAACTCCGTTCATTCCATTAACCCCGTTCATTCCATTAACTCCGTTCATGCCATTATGGCCATTGGGCATGGAGTTAACTTGAGTCATGAGGGGGTTCGTATGGGCTTGGTGAGCTGGCGGAGTGTTCTGCCCGGGAGGCGTGGTGGGAGTTGTCGGGTGAATAAGCTCCAGTCGGTCATCGAATCCATTTTTCTTCATGATATTGTTGGAAGGAGCATGAATCTTGTTGCTTTGGGGGTGAGGCAAAGCATATCGCAGCTTGTCCCAAAACCATGGATCGCCCCACTTAATGTATGTGTTCATGGAGAGGTATGTCTGGAGTTCCACATCCAAATTGTCAGTAGGTCCAATATCTCCATACAGAATGACAATGACTCTCGCTCTTCCTTCCTTCAAGGCACGGCTATGCGCCGCTCTAAATTCCATTCGACCCCACACGGATTCCAGGAAGTTGGGAGACAATATAACTAAAGTCCTCCGAGAATCTTCCACAGACCTTGCAATTTGCGTGGGGATCCATTCGCCGGCCACCCAGTCCCGGAAATGAACGCAAATTTTGAAAGGATTAGCTCCACCCTCAAGCTCCGGAACCAGCTTGTTTGCAACAAAGTCTTCATCTTTATGAGAAAAGGAAATGAAGGCGTCGTACAGTTTGTCTTTGTCGAGCTCTTTTTCTGTAATACACCACAAGCAGACGTTGTGAGCAAACATCCACACCTTGATCTCTTCTTGGTACTTGTAATACAGAGCAAATATGATGCCGATCATGAGTGCAACAAGAGCAAAAACTACGCTGATGGCAACTACCGCTGGGGCCGTGCCGCAGAGATCTCCAAGGGTGATGGTGTCGGCTCGCTGGCCATCAGGGCAGGTCAACTGGGATAGGTCCTTGATCTGAAAATACACAAAAGTTAAACACTATTAGATTAAGAATCCATAACAAAATGTATCAAGGGTTAAGTAAACAACACAATAGCAATTTAGAGTTTGCAACGCCTCAAAAACTCTTGCCCGGCGCCGCTTATTTCGCACTTGGCGGGAGATTGGATTGACATTTTTCACGAAACGGGTTGTCGCGTGGACACTTCTCAACGTACTGACCTCGAACCGATCTCGTTGCGGAGGGGAAGGGTCAGGCTACACGGAAGTGTAGCCAACATGTCGAAAATAAAATCCATCCGGTCATGAGAGCCTCAGTATACTTACTTTCTAGATGTGCCTCGTACAATATATATAGAACCCTTTAGATAGGTTTAAAAAGAAAAAAATGATTTAACTGAAATCACTTGATTTTTTTTTATAACTACTTCCACATTTGTCTTTATTTCGACAGCGACCAGTTTCGCCAGGCTCGCTGGCATCAGATGGACCAGTCTGTCGATGCCAGCGAGCCTGGCGAAACCGGTCGTTGTCGAAATAAAGACAAATGTAGAATTAGTTATAAAAAAATGTCATTTTATTATTTTTAAGTATTTTGAAAATTATTTCAGTTTATGTTTACCTTTTTAAAATTGCTTTGAAGGAAAGAAAGGAATGGATGGTTCTCGCAGTCACAGGCAATTGGATTTCCCGATATCCACATCTGTTGCAGAGTGGTGGAATTACTCAGCATGTTACTGACGGAATCGTTAATGTGTACTAAGTTGTTATTCCTCAGATCCAACACCTGGAAAGACAAAACAAAATGTATTATTATAAACATCCCAATGTGTGAATAATTAAGTTGCATGCAATCCAATATAAAGTTGCGTGCAATCCAATATAAAGTTGCGTGCAATCCAATATAAAGTTGAATGGAGAGGATACAGCACCCCTGAGGTGATTTATTAATAAAACACAGTGTTATGTAAATTAGCAAAAGTTGTTATAATTATTTAGATCATATTCGGCAATCATATTGACATCAGCTATGAGGCATTTAGAAAATTATAGATGTAGCAGATAGACTATTGAATAATTTTTTAATAAAATACATAATAACTGTCATATATTACATACCTCAATTTTGTCAGGAATATCTTCAACTGCAAGTGAAGAAATATTGTTTTGTTTCACATAGAGTTTTGTGATTTGGTTGTATACATTTCCATCAGCAGAGAGGTCTGAAAGACTCTTCAATTTGCTGTTCTCAAAGTGCATTTCAGTTTTGCTGAAGTTAAGTTTTTGGATATCCGGCAAAGTAATTGGATCAGTGATAAACGAAGTTGAACAATCTACAATGAGGGTCATGTTATACGTTTGAAGATCACATTTGCACCCTGTAGGACACATTGGTGGCATTTTGCTTTCCGGACTGTCGAGGGGACAAAGCATTTCATGTGGTTTGAGATTGACAATTTTCCTTCCCTTAAGTCTGTGTGGGGAGGCACATTTTGCATCATTCGGTATCACATTAACCAGTTTTTTGACATTGGGGTTGAGGTCTCCTGACAAGTAGCGTACAAAGTGTAACAGCACGCAGTCACAGTTAATCGGGTTGTTATCAACGAAAACATTTATTTTATCTGTAAATGAATTCAAGTCTTGGGCAGCGGCAATATTTTCTGCGATGTTGAAATGCACTTCGGATATTTCATTGTTCCGGAGATCCAAATTTAAATCTGTGTTCAAAATGTGAATATCATTGAACTGCAAAAGAAAAGGAATACATGAATTATAAGATATAAAGAACAGTGAGTTATTAGATACAAATGATGCAATGATCATATGACATAAAAGATGGAGTGTAAAAATACTGTGTAAAAATTGAGAATAAAAAATCTTATTTACCGATATCTTTCGTATTTTATTGTAGCTTAAATCCAAAATCCTAAGGGATTGAGTGGAATCTCTCCAATCGTCAAATATCTGTGTTATTACATTGTGACTAAGGTTCAAGGTGTTCATTTTCTCTAAAACACGGAATGGTGAATACAGGAACTTTCCAGAAACTTCCATTAGTGATAAATTATTATAGGCCATGTTTATATGCTGCAGTTGACCATTAGAGTTGAAAGTGTTGTCGGCTATTTCTTGTAGTTGATTATTTTTGATGCTCAATGTCTCGAGGGCAATGAGATTGGCAAACATCGACCTGAAAGAAAAATTGCTCATTATTATTATGGTTTTAAATTGATCACAATTGACATAAAAATACTAGGATACATTTCATAATGTTTCTTAACAGTGACTTTGAAATTCTCAAGATCTAAAGAAAAATAACAAATGAACATTTTGTAAACTTACAGGGTTAATTTTTCTAAACGATTTTGATCCAGATTCAAAGTTTTCAAACGCCGTAGAAAGCGGAATGCGCCATCAGCTATGGATTTTATTAAATTACCATTCAAAGTAAGCACAGTCAATTCTTCTTGGTCTCTAAATAGGTCCTTGGGTATTTCTGTGAGAAGGTTTCCTGTAAGATCTGTGGTATTGATGTTGGTAGAACCCCACATCAAAGATTCTGGTAGATAAGCGATTTTGCATTTCATAAGATTAACTTCTTTCAATTCTGTAAGGTTGCTCAGTAAAGCTTCTGGGAGTGTTTGCAGGGTTTGCTTATTATCGTACAATTTCAGAAATTTCAATTTTGGATTGAAATTGAACAAGCCTTCGGGAACCGAGCTCAAGTTGGTAGAGTATAAATACAAAAATGTTAGATTAGGTATTTTGCTGAAAACGTCCGATGGAAGTGTTTGGATGTTGTTGTAGCTGAGGTCCAACTCTGATAATGATTCCAGTCCTTCAAAACAGTCCCTAGACAGATTAGTAAGAAAATTATTCCATAGATGGAGTTTCTTCAATATCGTTAGGTGTTTGAACACACCCTCTGGCAGTTCAACAAGCTTGTTGTTACCCAACTCCAAAAGCTCAAGATTTGGAGTGTACTTGAAGATATCCGGGCGAAGATGTATCTTGTTCGATCGCAGGTTGAGCCATGTGAGATTCTTCATGTCAATGAATAGATCGTCGGGGAGATCAGTCAATCCAATATCACTCAGGAAAAGTCTTTCAATTCTATTTAATCCGGCAAAGTGATGTCTTTGCAGGGTGTTGGAGAGATTCCTTCCAAAGTTTCGGAACGTGAGGGCTCTGAGTTCAGAGACTTTGACATACTTGGAGGTAATATCAAAAAGAGAATTTATGGGCAGCGGGCAGTCCTTGAAATTGAAGGATTTCAGGTCACGGTCCAAGTTGGGTACCGAGACAATGGGAAGCGTGTCATAATCCTTGGGTTTGAAGTCCTGTTTGCAATCCAGCGTCACGTACTTGTTATCGCTCGACTTGAATTCCACGGTAAACTTCGTATTTTCTGTAAAAAAAGAAAACTCAATGTTATTTTTCGGAAGTCATTTTACAGCGATTATTCAAGAAAAAAATAATGCTTATATCATAATGAAAATAAAATAAATTGAAGTATGTTGTATAATTAAAAAGTGTCATTAATATAATTCTAATATTGCAAGTTCAATACGACTGGTTTCAGAAAATATTTGCTTCCATTATTTTGAGGCGTAAAACTTTTGAAGCCTACTGAGATGTGAATTTTTTTGTATGCTTACAAGAGAAATATAAATATTTCACATTTAATAATAATACGTTTAATAAAGACATGTTGTTATTGCAAAGATTTCTTTGTTAATTCAAAGTCAAATCCGTATTTTTGATGAATTATCTTTATATATATAATTCTTCTGAACGGGCGTATGTAGTTGAACTCCTCCTAAACGGCTGGACCGATTTAGATGAAATTTTTTGTGTGTGTTTGGTGGGTCTCTGGATGGTTTAGTTCAGAGGTTCCTAAACTTTTTTGTCCAGTAGACCCCTCGTCGATTTTTTCTATTTTGTGTAGATCCCTTGCTTTCCTAAAATTGATTTTTCGAAGGAGCTAAAAAAAATTGGTGGCTGCCGAATTCTACTGGCCGGAAGTCGCTGTTGAGCTAAAAAAAAAGGTCGCCAACGATTTCGATATTCGTTTTCGTTTCAATATTCGACTTCAATTTAGTTGAACCATCTCGTGGACCCCTGGGGGTCTATATAGACCACTTTGGGAATCCCTGGTTTAGAGATTCACAATTGGACCCGGTAGGTGACCACCGGTGGTTAAAACCATCTGGATGAATAATTGACTCTCTGAGAATAATTCATAGTCATGTTTGATTACCATAGATGGCGCTAATGTCGAATTCTGTGATAGTTTGATTATTTATATTGCCAGCTAATACCAAAGCACTATTACGAACCGCCGAAATGAAGACACTCCGCGCTATTCTGGGCAAAACACTGAGGGACAGAATCAGAAACGCGGTAATACGTGAGACCTGCGATACCGAATATATTGTCAGATGGGGCAGGAAAAGAAGACGCTTCTGGCGCAACCACGTAGAACGAATGAGCGACGATAGACTCCCCCAAGCAGCCGCAAACAACGTGCCAATGGGAACTCGCCAACCCGGAAGACCTGCGAATAGATGGCGAGACAGTTGGAGTTCTGTGTCCCAGGAGACCTCGACGTCATAAAAACAGATCCACAGATCTATTAAAAGAAGAAGAAGAAGCCAGCTAATACCAGGCAAGCCAAAGTTCGGTCAGGACAACGTCTGTTGAGTCCGCTAGTATCATATAAATACAAAACGTTAACGTGAAATTCGATTTCGCGAGAGTACGTATCACATTCCATCGAAAGGTATTTATTAATCTAAATGACCGAATATATAAAGGGAGGTCATAAATCAAGGCATCTCACACCTCCGCAGTGGGAAGCATTTGAAAAGCGTTCGCCACCCTATTCCCATCCCTCATCATAAATCCTCCGCCCTGTAGACATAAAGGTTTACTCTGTAAAATAACAGTGCCAATACAATCAAACGGACCCTTGCAAAAACAATCGAAGAGCTGTTCGGATTAAAATTAAGGTTAAAAATAATATTTGTTTCGAAATGTATCGAAAATTAACCATTATTTCAGATTTTCAAATGTATAATTTTCTAGTCAACGACCATACGTGCTTGCATAATCCTAGTTAGTATAGAATCCTTGGTAATGAATAAAGCTAGGCTCTGTTTTAGGTATCTGGCTCTAATAAGCTAAAGGCTACAACGGACAATTAATTCAAGGATTTTTTATTATTTCACATTACACAGTTAAATATTTTTTTAACAACAACAATAACAACAACAACAACAACAACAAGAACAAAAACAACAACAACAAGAACAACAACAACAACAACAACAACAAGAACAACAACAACAACAACAACAAACCATCACGCCGTTAACCACAGGGCTAGGCAGAGAGAATGGACCGCCACACTACTCTATCCTGACAGACCTCTCTAGATTCCTCCACATTCATATAACGAGTCATACACGCACGTCGATTCCTCCGACTTCTAACATGACCAACCTTTAAAATTTGATTAATTTGGTCATGCCATGTTTTCCTCGGTCTACCTCGACTCCTTACTCCATTTACAATGTTAACGAATACTTTTTTAACCATTCTTTCATCACCCATGCGCTCCATATGTCCGAACCAACGCAGCGATCCTTTCATAATTTTGTTCATAATACCTTCTTTCGCTCCACATTCCTTCCTAATATCAGCATTTAAGATTCTGTCGTACATCGTTCTACGACACATACGTCTTAGGGACGTATGTGTCGTAGAACCTACCGCATTTATTCTGCTATCGTCTTTCTTCTGCCAGTTCCATGCTTCGCTTTCATCCATAAGGGTTGGGACCAAAACTCCACTGTGAAAATATTTTTTATTAAAAGTAATATTTTTTTATAATTTATTTGGATGTTTCATTACGAGGTATTACAAAGTTTTTAAAACTACATTTAAACGAAATTCACGATCTCTTAAACAAGATGATAATGTCTATTTTTTAGAAGATTTATTATATTTTATGGGAATGAGGTGTTTCGCCTAATTATATAATTATAAAACTTTATTTGATAATCGTAATCGAAATGTTTTTATCTGTTACAACTTTTGAAATACATCAATATAGATAAACATATTTAATTTAAACAATACTAGTAAAAAAATGCAACCTTTTCCATAAAAAACATTAAAATTTTACAACATAATCTGTCATCTTATATAAATGTAAAAGGCAGATTGGCGATGATACAAAAACATACTCTTATGTATTTATTGTTTCTTCAGCATCGATGTAAAACTCTATAATAAATATTAAAGGTAACACCAACCAATTTTATTTTGTAACAATGACATGTTTCGCCTTGCCAATTGGTATTATCAGAATAAGAAAACCGTGGCTAGAAAACCTTTGAAAATGGTTCAGTTGCAACACAACATCCCTGTTTAAAGCTGCTATATCAAAAGTAAAAAAAGCCTTGATGGTACCCAACCCCCGATAGGAGAATAACACGAAGAAGGAGAAGAAGAATGACACTAGCTGTCACTGTCGATGTTCAAATAATCACACGTCACAGTGACAAAGTAAGGCATGACATAATAAATTAAATAAAAATTGCGGGGTGTTGCGATAAGAATGTCTTTAACCTTCACTGTGCGGCTGGCTTCATTTGCAGTAAAAAAAAATGAGTCAAACTGCGTTTCGCTACATTTGCAGATCAGACAGAGTCCCAGATCATCATAATATTACCTACTATTAAGTAGTGAAGAACTCACGTAAACATATTTACAAAAACTAACTAACTAACTATCACGCCGTCTCCCCGAAAGGGTAGGCAGAAAGAATGGATTGTCACACTTTTACCGATGTCACATATTTATAAGATGTAGTATATTAAAATATGAGCTGCAAATGTAGTTTGTCGCAGTTCTAAATCATTTTTGTTGGACTGCAAATGAAGCTAGCCGCACTGAAGGGGTTAAGGAAAAAAAGTAAATTCATGCCATTTTAGAAGTACGGCAAAATTTATAGTAAGGTGGCAGGTATTGCAACCCCTATATAAAACCGTAATCCCAGTACGAACCAGTCCACCATTACCATCGTGTTGTCTTTATTGACTGTTATTGTTCAGGACAAGAACAATGGGCGGTGGCGGGGCGAGGGGGAGGGACTAGAATGTCAGGGGTGGTCGGGGAGGGGCGCGAATTGGGATATAGCCGGACCATTGTTTTCCACTGCCCTTAGAGCGCACAATTCCTCATACAAAATACCGCTAAACAAGACCAAACAGGGTGGAATTGGAAATACATAAATTAACATCTTTCGAAAATCGTTTACTATTTTAATTTTATGGAAAGTTAAGGCGTTAACACTGTGGAATTCTATTGTAAAAACATTGGAATTAAAAAACAACACTGTATATTTTCCACTTTAATTTATTAATAAATATCTTTACATATTATACTAAAAATATAAAAACACGACAATGTTTCGTATGTGACCTCCATCTTCGGGTGTTAATATAAAACTAAAAAAGTTTTTTAGTTTTATGGTGGACATGGTCGTGTTTTTATATTTTTATTATTATAATAATAATAATAATAATAATAATATGCTAACTTTTAAAGCGCCGTTTTTGTGATGTAATCACCTCAAGGGCGCATTAAGACGTGTTTTAAATCTAAAAATCTAAATGTGACCGCTTAAAAAACGATCGGTTTAAAAGTATAGTAGAACAAAGTATAAATGTTTAAATTGGGTATGAAATATGAAAAAGATGGGTTTTCAATTTAGATCTGATATCTGTCGGATCATTTATGCATCTAAGGTGTGAAGGGAGATTGTTCCAAGCTGATGGACCGGCTACCGCGAACGCTCGATCCCCGAAATTTGTACTGGGGCAACGCTTCGGCTCAACTAATCTTCCTATTGCTGAGGAGTTTGCCGAGCGAAGTGTGGATTTCCGTGAATTTAGGCTGTCCGTTATACAGAGTTCAGATATATAACTTGGCACCATTCCATGTAGCGCTTTGAAGACTGTCCAGCAGAGTTTATACTGGATTCTTTCTGGACTTTTAAGCCAGTGAAGTTCTTTGAGATGTTGTGTTATATGTGACTTTTTTGGAAGGCCTTTAATGAGCCTTGCTGCTGCATTGAACGCAGATTGAAGTTTGTTTATTTGTTGTTTTGGAATGTTTGCATAAATTCCATTACAATAATCAAGTCGTGACACAACGAAGGAATTTACAAGAGTTTTGAAAGTGTCATGGGGAATACTCCTTTTGACGGATTTTAATCGTCTTAGGTGGAAGAAACTAGCGCTGACCGTGTTATTAATTTGGGATTTTAGAGACAGATTTGCGTCAAGATAAACACCAAGAAGCTTTGTTGAGTTTTTGGGAACGATATCATTGTCAGCTGTTGAAATTGAGGAATGATCGATAAGATGTTGACGCTTTGCGGAAGAAGTCCAGAGAAATTCCGTTTTGGATGGATTTAGTTTAAGTTTGTTTGATGCCATCCATCTGGATATGGCATCAATGCAGTTGACAGTTATTGACGTAAGATGTTTAGTGTCATCAGGGTTGCAGAAAAAATAAAGTTGCTGATCATCAGCATAGCAATGTGAGAGGAGGCCAAAGGATTCGATTATTTTGGCTACGTCATTCGTAAATATAATATATAATATATAAAGATATTTTTAATAAATTAAACTAGAATATAGAGGGTTGTTTTGTAATTCCATTGACATGTGATAGATAGCTAATTTATCGCCATTTCATTGAAACATAAAATCTACACATAAAGACACGATAATCACACTGCCATCACCGAGAATCGAACCCGGGACCTTCGGTGTGGCAGTCATAGCTATTGCCACTCTGCCATGAAGATCTAAGCTTAGTGTAGTAAGTCTCGCATCCGCACAGTAGCATGCTACACAGAGCAATTATTATCGTATCCTACACAAAATAACCGAGCCGGATCTGTAGGCCAAGCACGCAGGGATATCAGGGACCTTCCTTTGAGTCTACAGCAAGTCCTTACAGACCACACGCTGTAATGCAAAAAGGCATTTCGGTATAGAGCGGAATGTCACATAATATACACCCACAATATAACATACAAGTCTTTCCTTGTAGTTTATACATACAAAAAGTGATCTGTACTTAGTAACAGTTCAAGAAAAGCGGTTAATTAAATATGTACATTTTTAAAGCAAGAATGATTAAATGATGACATAGTATCCCGATGAAGAAGGTGTAAAAACTTCGAAACATGTCAAATCTCCAAAGTTATATTATGTAATGTATTTTATAAATGGAAAAAATGTGTAATAAATGTTAAATTAATCATTTTAAGCGCATATTGTTAAATCAGTTTTCAGTTTAAAAACTTTAATGAAAATCTGTGAAAAGCTTTTAATGGAAGACATAAAAATGGAAAATAAATAAGTATCAAAACCATGAAGTAATAATTGATCCGGATAGAAAGTCATTGAAATTATGAACACAAAAACAAAAGTCTCTGAATGACACATTGATTTCAATAACTTTATTAAATTAATATAAATTAAGCGCATTTTGGCTTAACACAATTATACTCGTAGTTTTAACAAGCGGTTAGATGAACTCGTAAATTTTGTTAACTGGTTTTAAAACTCTCGGCGATTTTAAAAATATATCTTCTCATTATTCATGTAAATCTGTTATGTATTATATATGAGATGTGCATGCATGTGTTTGTGTATATAGGTACGAATATGTTTATATATGTATGAATGCGAATGTGGGAACATGTGTATATTGAACAGAAAATTAATAATAATGCTATTGGAAATAGCGAAGTAAGTAATTACTGAAATTAACTTTCTTAACACGTATTCGATTTTGTGTTTTCAGACTTCATACCTTCTGCAATCATGTAAAATATATAGGCATAAAATATATCTTTTTTTATGATATTGCGATTAAAATGAATTTAATTCAATTTGATAATATATTTTTTCGTCTCTCAAAATACATATTTTTTTATTTCTCTTTAGTATATTGATAAAAAGATAATAAAATACTGAAACGTTGTCGGAGGTTTTAGTTCTAAGTCTATATTTTTACTACTCTCTGAATATTGTATAATAACTGTAAATGTATATATTGTTTATCATTACTTTGTCCCATATTGAGTAATCCTCGTGGGAATAAAATAAAATATTGTATGTTTGTAAAATAAAAAACAAAAAAAAATGTTTATAAATTAAAAATGAAACAGAAAAAATGTTTCAAAAGGTGAAACATTGATATTCTTATCACGAGAATGTCATAAATATTATTTAGTTAAATTCTTCACGTCTCTTTCTATTAATTGATTAATTGCTATTATTAGTTATTATTTATTTGTTTAAATGAAATAAAACACCGTTTTTTTTATTTGAGACTATTTTAATCGTCATTTTTCAAAGGATTTATACCTTGACTGCTGAGAAAATGAAATATTATATTATTATATATATATTATAGTTATAATTCACGATAAATTGAAATAATTATACAATAATACAATAATAATAAAGTATTGTTTACTATAATTTAAGGCGTTTAAAATTGTGCAATCCGATAACGAATTTTTCGTGAATAAAAACACTAATTTTTACACTCTTCAGTTCATCTTTCTCGGCATGTTTCGAAGGCTTTGCACCTTTATCATCGAAAAAATGATATATAATATTGAAAGTGTCATTAAGATATCACTCAATGATGGTGCTTCTTTGAGATTTTCCAACATGAGATTTTTTTAGCTCGAGAAAAATAAACTCATAAGTGAATAAAACGGTGTTTTAATTAATAAACAAAGTCGCAATTAAGTGTTTCATAAAAAAATCATTGGCCACCACTGATACCGATGATGTTGTTGATATACACACATACTTGTCAATAATTTCTCAGTGTAGTAACGTAATATTAATGATTATTAGAAAAGTTTCCGCTTTACCTCGTATATTACCCCTGTCACGTAGTGTATTATACGTTCTACACGTGCTGATAGCGGGCAGTGAGTGGTCCATTCAACAGAAGTCATTAATCAATATCAGGAAGCTGGCGACTACCCCCGTTCGTTTCCTGGCTGGACCAGCGCCATTACAGATATTTGTACTTCGCGGCGAACCTCTCGTTTCGGTCCATCCAGTCTAAATCGGTTGATGAAACGACCCTCGAGTCGGCGGGGCTTAATTACTCCGATATGGTTCTCGAATAGAATATTTGAAGCTATAAGCACCCTTATTTAGTACTCAATACTGATGAAAACGTCGATTTATTGAAGTTTTATCATATTAAATATATGGAAGTGACATGTTTCAAATCAAATCAGTTTCAAAAGATCGGCATCACCAGACGAAAGTTGTTTCGCCTTGCTGGGGCAATATCAAACGTGACAAACATTAAATGAAACACGCATATCAAACATAGTTAAGTTATTACATTTAAATTTTAATTGTATCTCAATAGAGACGAAGACGTAAACTGTAAACTGAACATGGATGATCAAGGTGTTTAAAGGACTTATGACCTGTCATTGGTTGGGTTAAGCGCACGCTTTATGTAATTACAACATTCCCCATTCCACCTTTGTTATTTGTGATCATGCATGACAAATTTTTGGAAGATGTATATATACTTCAAAATCCATATTTATCATCACGTGGCAGTTTCAGTCAGCCATCTATGTAGATTTGGTTGCACTAGTGAATTTTTTTCAAGAATCAACCTATACAACCGACCCACTAACGCCATCTATGGAGAATGATTTTCGGCATTTAGCAAACTACCTTATTAACACAATGTGAAGGCTGTTGACCAACATATTGTTAGAAGCCGCTAGGAGTATTATTCCATTCTATATGCCAAAGAATTTTGACCAGAATATTTGAAGACCAAATATTTGTGAATGTATACTTATACCTGTATACAAATCCTGGATTTACACCAAAGGGTGGTTAATTCAAATTTTAATTGTATCTCAATAGAGACGAAGACGTAAACTGTAAACTGAACATGGATGATCAAGGTGTTTACAGGACTTATGACCTGTCATTGGTTGGGTTAAGCGCACGCTTTATGTAATTACAACATTCCCCATTCCACCTTTGTTATTTGTGATCATGCATGACAAATTTTTGGAAGATGTATATATACTTCCATTTAACTAAATGAATATTTAAAAATATAATTAAAAAAAAACGGACGTTTTCATAATATAAAATTTAAACCATAGTTGTTCAAGAATCACATTAAAATTATGATACATTACAAAGTGTTTTATTGAATTGAATATGTGTTAAAATTAATCTTAAACACATATTCAATTTAAAAAAAGAGTACATAAAATAATGTTTCTTGAACAATGAAATAAAACCCCATATTAAATAAGTAATACAAATGAAAACGTCCGTTTTCTAGAAGTTTTTTTATAATTTATGGGAATTACATGTTTCGCAATGTCCGAGGCATTAGAACATTTGATATTGCCTTAGATGGGGCGAATCACGCCATTCCCATAAATTATATAAAACTTCTAGAAAACAGACGTTTTCATCAGCATTAATTACAAAAATTGCGTAGGTAATGTAACTTTACGATAGAGACTAAACCATTTCATATATTGTAGAACAAACATGGGCGAATCACGCCATTCCCATAAATTACATAAAACTTGTAGACAACAGACGCTGTCATCAGTATTAATTACAAAAATTGCGTAGGTAATGTAACTTTACGATAGAGACTAAACCATTTAATATATTATAGAACAAACATGGGCGAATCACGCCATTCCCATAACTTACATAAAACTTATAGAAAACAGACGTTTTGATCAGTATTAATTTCAAAAATTGCGTAGGTAATGTAACTTTACGATAAAGACTAAACCATTTCATATATTATAGAACAAACATTGCCTGGTGTGAAAATTATAAACGACCTAACTTTATCAAATCATAAAATTAAAAAAATAAAATAAATACTACATATATATTATAATAGGAAAAAAACTCATACATATTATTTAAAAAAAAATGAGAAAATTGAATAAATGTTTATTTCCATTAAGTTAATACGAATTATATGAAATACGAAGTCCCTTTCATGGCTACAATACATGTGTAATCCCGTTTGAAGCAGAAATCGCGAACGTAGCAAAGTAGCAACGTAGCGACGTAGCGAATCGTAGCGAACGTTGGTCGTGTAACGGGATTCCATTGTCAGATGCCAAATTCATCCATCTCAATTTTTCTATTTGTCCCCCGGGAGGACGATAAATCTTGCTATGTCAATTTTCATGAAATTGACCGATTACTGATTGGTTTTTGAAAATCGGCAAGTGAAGTGAATCAGAATTGGAGGATTATCCGAACTAGTTCACCAAAAAGGGACCCTTTGTGCTAAAATGCGTCATTATGTATTGATTCTTTTATGCGCTATTCTTTAATAATATACGCATTTTAAATGAATTTACACTTGTATGTGATATTTTAACTATAGTTGATGAATGTATCCACAGAAGCAAAGATGGCAGTACACAATGGAGTGCTAGTGCCAACCCTCATGTATGAAAGTGAAGCTTGGAGCTGGCAAAAGAAGGATGAAAGCAGGATAAACGCCGTAGAAATGAGATCACTAAGAATAATGTACGGGAAAACGTTGTATGATAGAATACCGAACGGTGAAATAAGAAAGAAATGTAAGGCAGATGACTGCATCATGGATAAAATTAAAAAAGGATCCCTGAGATAGTTTGGACATATGGAACGAATGGATGAGAGTAGAATGGTTCAAAAGTTGTACACAAGCAGCGTGAGTGGAAAAAGAAGCCGAGGACGACCGAGGAAAACATGGCATGGCCAAATTAATCAATTACTAAAAGGCGGCCACATTCGAAGTCGGAATAATCGACGTGTGTGCATGGTACGATGTATGTATGTAGAGGAATGCCGAGAGGTATGCCAGGACAGAGCATTGTGACGATCCATCCTCTCTGCCTACCCCTCAGGAGAAATGGCGTGGTGGTTAGTTAGTTAGTTAGTTAGGTTTAATAATAATCTATTAAACAACAAGTCATTTAATTTTTAAAATGGAAACGCGTGCTTCAAAAAATTCTTTTCCTATTAAAACGTTAAACTGTGTATATTTTGTTTTTAAAAAGAACGTAACGATATAAGCACAACAAAGTAAGACAAAAAATTCTGAAACAAAGTTGCGAACTTAAGTTTTAAAAACAATATTTTATGAAAAGGCGTCTCGGTGTGGAAAAATTTCTGTTAGGGGATACAAACTATTATAAAATAAAATGTTTTCAAAGCAAAATTAAATGGTTAGTTAGAAATATTATACATATGGTTTATTTCCATAAATCGGGGAAGCTTAAAACTGTCTTAGTTAAAATCACAATAATTAATTAATGATAAACAATGAAAGGGTCATTAAGATGGTTCGAACACATGGAAAGAATGAATGAAGAAATAAAGATAAAGAAAGTATACGTTAATGACGTATGCGGAACAAGGAATAGAGGAAGACAAATATTAAATGTAGGCCTCGTGAGAAGTCGGAGAAATCGACGTGCGTGCATGACACGATAAGTGATGTTTTTTCTATTAGGTTTGTCGGCTCTCGTAATGAGAATAGTAAGTAATCATAAATCTTATAAAAATAATCAATTAAAAATACTTTCATATTCATAAATTTAAAAGCATGATTTTTCAATGAAATAAAGTGTTTTTTTCGCCATAATCACGTTTACGGTATTTCAGTGTTTCCTTAAGCTTATCAATGATTATTACAAATAAAAATATTCTTTATGATATACTTAAGGCAATGTGTGGCAACACAGAAGAATACTTCGTATAACGTGAACAGATTTGGTCAACAACTGAGAACTTCTGAGGAGAGTTAGAGAGTAGCGGAGAATAATTGAAATACATTAAGGTCGTAAAATTTTCTATCTTAGTCACACCTTGCATGGGGGAAGACATGAGATTATCCAACAACAATCGGGTGGTGGTCTAGGGGATAGAACTCTTGGCTCCTGAGGTTGACCCAGGGGACATGGGTTCGAGCCTGGACACGACCAGATTCCTTCTTCATAATAATGAGCTATTTTCTGCTCATATTAAAGGTTGTAAAATAAATTCTAATGATAGTGGGCAAGATTGAATGACGACCTAGACCTGGCAGAAGATAAACGTCTTTGCTATGCAATATTAAAGATGAAACTTAAAAAAGGAGCGCGGAGGTTGAGTTTGTAGAATTGATAGAAATGTCAGAAAAACCCGATATGGCACAAAAAGAAGAAGAAAATGATTTTGAAACATGTTGAATATAGATAAAACAAGTCTCAACAAGGTATGGATTAGCATAAAGTGAAATTATAAGAAACGTCGTGCGACCCGCATGAGAAAAAAAACATATGTTCAAATCGATATACGAATGTATACCTATGTAATGTATAAATACGAACATTAGTTATTAATTCATAAGCTTGGATACGAATTTATTAATAATTAACGAATGTATGAAAAGCATAAAGCGCTAATGACGGAGGGAATATAATTTTTTATATGAAAAAAATATACTATACTCGTAAGTCAAGGACTTTTTGGCGTATCTATTGCGTAATATTTCCAATCAAATTCTAAATTATAAATATGAATGAAAACGTATGTTTTTTTTACATTTTATACGAATGAAATGATTCACCCTGCTAAAATTTTATTCTTTAAATATGTCGATTGATTTGAAATTACAAGACATTGGATAATGGATTTGCAAAGCGAAACATGTCATTCACATACAATATAATCAAACTTCTAGATAAAAATACAATCTTCATAGATGGCGTTAGTGTGTAGATTGAATATACTACCATGTAAAGGGTGGTGTTGGAGATTAACATATATACAACTTCCAAAAATTTGTCAGACATGGTGGTCATAAGAAAAAATAAGGTGGAATGGGGAATGTTGTATTACATAAGGCGTGCGCTTAACCCAACCAATGACAGGTCATAAGTCCTGTAAACACCTTGATCAACCATATTCTGTTTCCAATTTGCATCTTCGTCTCTATTGAGATACAATTGATTCTTAAAACTTCTAGAAATCAGACGTTTTCTTTCGTATTCATTATTTAATATGGAAATTTCCATCATTGTTCAAAAAACCACAAACACTCTCTACCTGTTTTTTGTTTGAATATTTAATAAAAGCTTATGTCAACAAGGTACGAATTTAAAATTTCATCAGATTTTCAGCAATATAATCTTCGATTCCTAAATATATCATATATCATAACATCAAAAATATCTTGACTGGCTCAAATGTCCTGAAATAATTTAGTATAAACTATGCTGGACAGTCAAAGGACTTCACGGAATGGCACCAGGCTTTATCTCTAATCGTTGTATTGCTGATATCCCTAAATCCAGTTAATATATTATTCTTCAGGCAGGTCCTTCCGTCTGGAATAAGCTCCCTGCACGCCTCAGATACATTTATAATACAACAACAACAACAAACAATCACACCGTTTCCCCGCAGGGGTAGGCAGAGAGAATGGACCGCCACACTACTCTATCCTGGCACACCTCTCTAGCTTCCTCCACATTCATACATCGAGTCATACACGCACGTCGACATGACCAACCTTTAATATTTGATTAATTTGGTCATGCCATGTTTTCCTCGGTCTACCTCGACTCCTTACTCCATTTAAATCGTTAACGTATACTTTTTTTAACCATCCTTTCTTCACCCTTGCGCTCCATATGTCCGAACCAATGCAGCGAACCTTTCATAATTTTGTTCATAATACCTTCTTTCGCTCAACATTCCTTCCTAATATCAGCATACAATCCGATTAATTTTATAATCAACTTATTAACTCACTTTTAAAATGATTCCGTTACATTTAATTAACCAATGTCATATTAGATCCAATGACTAAATAACACTGTAAAAGCGCCCTTTCAAAATTAGCCTAGTTATATTATTATTAAATAAGTTAAAAAAATAATCAAACGCTAAAAATATAAACAAAAAACTATTCGTAAATACAAAAAATATTATATGCTGTATTCACACATAGAATATCTACATAACCATTTTTATGTACTTAAGTAGATAAGAGGCCATTTATGTAAAACTTCCTTTGTATAACTGGAGAGTTCCTCTTTTCCTTTTATAGACACAAAGAAATTGAATTTGTATACGCTTTTGATAGTATGAGAACCTTTACGGTCAAAGGATTTTGAGAGTATAATAAATTATTAGATATGTAAGAACTACCAACGTAGGTACTGTAGTACATATATAATATTATTTATTAAATAAATGCAGTTATTTTGTTTTTTTGAAAGTAAACAAATACTGTATTTGTCTACAAGTATTTGTATACATTCAAAAAAACAAAATGTTGCATAAAATCTGGTCAATGTTAAAAGTATATAAAAATTGGAGAGTTTTCTCCAGACGTTGTCTAGTAATGTGTGATAATTGGGTTGATAGCCTTTCACGTGACATTAATAAAGATTTTATGCTTAGTGCTTACATCTAGTCTCAATAGATGGCGCTAGTGTAGATTGAACTAAAATATGTGAAATGTTTCTAAACATGGTAGCATAAATACAACTTTCAAAAATAATTGTCAGACGTGGTGTTCGTAAGAAGGCGAAATGGGGAATGTTGTATTCCCATCATCACAGAGATCCAATTTTAATTTTATCCATGATGCAGTCATCTGCTAAACATTTCTTTTTTATTTCATCGTTCGGTATTCTATCATACAACGTTTTCCCGCACATTCTTCTTAGTGATCTCATTTCTACGGCGTTTATCCTGCTTTCATCCTTATTTTGCCAGCTCCAAGTTTCACTTCCATACATGAGGGTTGGCACTAGAACTCCATTGTGTACTGCCATCTTTGCTTCTGTGGATATATTTCTATTTGCAGTAATGACTTTGAGTGTGCCATTTATTTTATTTCCAGTACCAACCCTTCATTCGATGTCTTTCTCCATTCATCCGTCTCTTGTAAACCTGCTATTGTGTTAACAGTTGTGTTAAAAAAATAGTAAAAGTTTTTTTTTTCAAAAATGAGGTTAAATGGATAACTACAATATGTAATTTAATATTAAAAATAATAACATTGCTAAGGATGAAAGTACGATAAATGCTGTACAAATGATATCACCAAGAAGAATGTGCGGGAAAACGATATATGATAGAATACCGAACGACGCAATAAGGAAGAAATGTAAGGCAGATGATTGCATCATAATTAAAATTAAAAAATGATCCCTCAGATGGTTTGCATATACGGAACGAATGGTATATAAGCAGTGTGAGTGGAAATAGAAGTCGAACGTGCATGTTACGATGTATGAATGTGGAGGAAGCAAGAGAGATATGTCAGGACAGAGCTGTATGGCGGTCCATTCTCTCTGCCTACCCTTGCGGGGAAACGGCGTGATTGTGTTTTAGATAGTTAGTTAAAACATTGGTTTTTAATGTAATACTTTCATTAGTGCGTAATGATACCTCAATTATTCTCAGATCTCTAATTCATGAAATGATCGAATATAATTTGTAACACGTATCAAGAAATTATTGATTATAACATCCGTTAATATAATTGCGGGAAATAATTCTAAGAGTGAATTGATACACTAATGTATATCGTTAAGTATCAATATAGCAGATCAAATTATATTAAAATATAATGGTGCCTCTATAAATGTGTGTTATCCATCTGCTTCATAACGAAGGTTGAAGTTTAAAATGATAATATTGAGTTATTAACTGTTGCTTGAGCAATAATATTAAACAGAACTAACATACCATCAAGTCGTTTTATAGGAGAACTAAGATATGAGAGAGAATGTAGGCAGAGAATGTTGAAGTGCTATGTCTGGTCTGTATTACTCTATGGCTCGGAGACTTGGACCCTGAAAGTGCACACTATGAACCGGTTGGAAGCATTCGAGATGTGGTTGCACAGGAGAATGCTTCGCATACCGTGAACAGATTTCGTCAGCAATTTGGAGGTTTGAGGAGAGCCAGTTGTAGTAGACAACTGCTAAAGGACGTTAAGGTCCGTAAGATTTCATATCTGTGTTACATTCTGCGAGGAGATAAATACAGTTTGCTCCGACTAATACTGATGGGAAAAATTGAGGGGCAGTGTGGTCCTGGTAGAAGGCAAACGTCTTGGCTGTGCAACATAAGAGACTGGACCGGGATGAGACATGTGGGGGAGCTGTTCCGGGTTGCGCAAGATAGAGAAGCCTTCGCCGGTGTGATTGCCAACGCCAGGGGGACCTGATATGGCACGCAAAGAAGAAGATATGAGAAATAAACAAGTTCAGTGCGAATGATAGCGTAATGAAAAAATAATAAAAGGTTCAATAAAATGGTTTGGACACGTGGAAATAATGAATTAAAAAGTATTTGTTAACGATTATAGAATAAAGTGGCACTATATAAGTAAGGAGTCATAGATATCGACATGCGTGCATGACACAATGTGTGAATGTTGAGGAGATGAGAAGTATGTCAAGAAAAACAGTGTGGCGGTACATTCTTTCTGCCTACCTCTTCGGAGAAAGGGCGCAACGGTTAGTTATTTAGTTCAAAATATTAACGAAGCAGCTTTATAGAGAAGTAATTATCCTCGAGGTGCAGGCTGGTTTTTCCGCCCTTTTGCGTAAAATTAACTTAATTAATACTACATTAGAATAGACCGATCATTATCGACACAAGGTTTCCGCAATGCGCCAAGCAATCGAATAAAATTAAGCAACTCAGAAGCGATCATCCCGGAAGTTTCCCGCCAAATGCTTATTGTCTGTTTGAATTTGGAATGAGAGAGAGAAATTATTATTGAGCAATCATTGGCGGGTGGGTACCTACTCCGATCGGTGGCTTAATGGCCCTTAGTAAGCTAAATTTTATAGATACATTCGTTCTTGAGACTAACAAACATTGTCTTGTTGCTATAAAATTGTCGGGATTTTGAAACTTGAGATGTTAGTTTTATTGGAATAATATTCATGATATTTGTGACGTAAATGCTGTATTGTGATATATTTCCACTTTTAACCTGATAGAAAAATGTACTCAAAAGTGTATTGATTCATAAAAAAATATCAATACGGCATTCCACAGTGATAACACCTGATATTTTTTAAAATTCCATAATCAATTTAACTGTAAACGCTTGGCCTTACTATAGCACCATCAAACATAAACAAACATTTTATAATGATTTAGCAAAGCGAAACATGTCACATTATAAAATAGAAAATGAATGGCGGCGCTAGTGTAGATTGGACTAAAACATGTGAAGTTTTCCTCAACATTGTAGCATATATACATCTTCCAAAAAATTGTCAGACGTGGTGGTCGTAAAAAGGGTGGAATGGAGAATGTTGTTAAAATAAAGCGATCGATTAACCCAACCAATGACAGGTCATAAGTCCTGTAAGCGCCTCGACCACCATATTCTGTTCCCAGAAAACAATTTACATATTCGTCTCTATTGAGATCCAATTAATCCTTATAAGAATATAATTTACCCGCAATGGGTAAAATCCACTATATGTCTACAAGTATTTGTATACATTTAAAATGTAGAAAATGAAATTTTTTGAAAACTGGCGTTTCAATAAATTATTAGTTAACTATACGTTGAGCTATAGTTTGCACACTCGAATATGCATAAAAAATTAAATGTACATAATTTACAATCCATGTTAAGTCGATAAATGGGAAAAATAGAAAATTGTAAAAATGAGAAAGAAACTAATAAAAAACTTTTAGAGAAGATAATGCAATTCGAATTAAAGTAGTATTAAAAATTAAATATTTAAGCTAATGGAACAAATTACTATAGAAAGTATAATCGAAAGACGCAAATGGAGCACGAAATTTATAATGCTAAATTACGGAACAATTGACGATCGAAAATGTGGATCAGACAATTGAACTTACTAACCATCACGCCGTCTCTCCGAAGGGATAAGCAGAAAGAATTGACCGCCACACTGTTCCATTTTGACAAACTTCTCTCGCATCCTCAACATTAATACATCGTGCCATGCACGGCCGTCGATTAATCTGACTCTTCACGTAGCCGACATTTGAAATTTGATTGATTAGATTGTGCCAAGTTTTCCTCGGCCTTCCTCTATTTCTTGTTCCGTTAAGATCGTTAATCTATACTTTCTTCGTTCATTTTTTCCATGTGTCCAAATCATCTTAAAGACCCTTTCATTATTTTGTTCATACCACTTTCATTCGCACCGTATTCACTTCTTATATTTGCATATGAAGCACTCACTTTGTGGTTTGACATTTAAAAAAAATAGAAAATAAACAAAACACTTTGTATTTAACCATGGTATGCTTATTATATTTGATGCCAAATAGTTTCGCTTGGACCCAAGATTCATCAGGGCTAACATTCAACTAAACTGTTTAGTTGTTATACTGCCCTGATGAAGCTTGGGTCCAAGCGAAACTATTTGGCATCAAATATAATATCCATACCGTGGTTAAATATTTCTTTTTCTTCTTCTTCCTTGTTGTAGACCTATGTGGTATGTTTTCCAGAGTGTTGCTCCTCCTATGAGGTAGATTCCCAGCTGTCCTTTCATATTTTAGGAGGTCTTCCACGAGGACAAGTCCCATGAGGCTGATTATGCAATGCGATTTAGGGGAGTCTGGTGATGTCCATTCTTTGAACATGCCCGTACCAGTCCCCTTTTCGCTGTCTGCTCCATCTTATAATATCCCTCAACCCTTATGGTAAAATACAAAGTGTTTTATTTATTTAAAATTTTTTTCATACATTTGCTTTTGACACTCTCATCATATATAGATTTATCACACATTCGTCTAAGAGATATGATTTCCACTGCATTTATACTACTCTCATCCTTCTTTTGCCAGTTCCATACAAAAAGGTCGGCACAAGAACAGCAGATATTTGAAGTATGTGAGTATTAAATAATATGTCGGTTTTTGTCTTGACTACACTTGCGGAAGGCGTGCTTGTAAATAAAGTCCCAGGATTAAATAAATGTAGTTATATTGATCACATCACACCGGAGATGCATTTTATTGAAGAAATATATCGCGGAGATAAATGTCTGCTGAGAGAGCGATGCTTTCGCCAAACGCCTATCTAGTTTCCCGACCGCTAATACGTAGCAGGACTAATGTTGCATGCTCAAATCCCCTTTTCGTTAAATCGTCGGATCGGCTAGGAAAATATAGCCGGCGGCGTTTCGGCGCGCTGGCAACACTTTAAAACGCAAAGGGAGTAAAGTTTTCTTATTCCAAACTCAAACGTGAATTCGCGCCACGGTTTAGTCGCCGCTTTTAAGGCTGTCTGGCACGCCATTTTGAATCGTATTCCAGTCTTCAAATAGTGGATTTAAGAGGTAAACAACGGTAAGTACAAATAGAAAATACAACATTTTTAAACTGTACACATTTTTATGTTTTGATACGTAGCCATTACTTGGTGGTTTGACATTTAAAAAAATAAAATTAAACACTTTTCACTTAGTATAAACAACTTTATTTGAGTTAGTAGCGCCAACCGGATTCACTCTGTAGCGAGCTATATAAAAACTGTATATGTATAGCCCCGAAGAAGCTCGCTACAGAGTGAAACCGGTTGGAGCTATTAACTCAAATTAAGTGATTTATATGAAGTGAAAAGTGTTTAATTAAGTTTTTTTACATTATTCTGCGTTGTACAAAAAACTATTAGTTGAAGATATCAAATCGAAGAGACATAATTTTTAAATGTAATTTTACATTCTTGTTCATACAAGAATGAATACTTATTTATTGTTTCTTGAACAATGGTGTAAAACTCCAAATTAAATAATTAATACTAATAAAAACGTCGGTTTTCTAGAAGTTTTATTATATTTTATGGGAATGACATGTTTCGCCCCTCTAAGGCATTATCAAATGTGACGAAACTTCAACTCGTTGCAGTTTATATACACTAGTAAATGGAGCAGAATATGGTATTTAAAGAAAATTACCATATTAACGTTATTAACCATATTCTGCTCCATTTACCATATTGACGTTAATTACTATATTCTGCTCCATTTACTAGTGTATATAAACTGTATATAAATGTATATAAACGAGTTGAAGTTTCGTCACATTTGATAATGCCTTAGAAGGGCAAAACATGTCATACATAAATATTATAATAAAACTTCTAGAAAACTGACGTTTTCATTCGTATTAATTAAAAATGAAGACGTAAATGTAAATTCTGACAAGTAATTACGACAAATAACATATTTAGTAAAAGAAAACCATCAACTCAATTAAATTTATGAGAGAAAAACTATACACCGTTGGTGTTAGAATTCGGAAGAATGACTCGGTGAATAAATGTGGAGGAACCTGGAGCGGTGTGTCAGGTCAAGTAGTGTGGCGGCCCATTCTCTCTGTCTACACTTCGGGAAACAACTTGGTGTTTTGTTGTTATCACTGAAATAAAATAGGGAAAAACGTGTCATTCCTATCGTAGTTGCCGCGTTTTACCTCTAATCAAGAGAGTATATGCAGGAAAGTAGGCGCAACGCTCTGTGGTAGGTACTATAGCAAGTATTATTTTATGTCACGATATTTCATGTTTGTATTATTTATTTGTACCCCGTAATTACCATTCCATACATTAAAGCGTTCACCAGAAATTATAGACTCTGAAATGGAGTGTGCAAAATAAATATCGAAAATGCTGATTCGACCATTTCAGTGTCAATAAACTGGTCCGTACCCAATGCGAGTGGAATAGAGTTAACCTGACAAAACGCATATATCAGAAAAATATGGATGCCGTGCTTTAAATAAAAAAATTGAAATAAAATTATTCTTAAGTTCAAAACTATTATAATTTTTTAACAACTATTTTAAAACATTGTATATTCACTACACTTTTTTTGCACCTTTCACAAACATGAAAATAACCTCCATATTTTCACTCGTCATTTGGTATGCATTGACTCTGAAGAAGGGAAGTCTGTGTCCCGAAACATGTTTGTGAAAGGTGCAAAAATTGTTGTGAAAATACAATGTTTTCAAAAAGTTATTCAAATTTAAATCCACAGCACAAAGTGATGGCGAATACAGAAGAAATATTTTAATTTTAATCAGAAACTACTGGTGATGCTTATAAAAAATAAAACATGTTACTCAAAGGAAGAAAAAAATTCACAAAAACCAAAACGCATGCCATGATTGCGCATTATGGAGTTAAAACATATTTATAAAAATATTATATTTTAGATGGAATTATGGTATATTTATTTTATTAATTTGTCATGCATCTTATGTTTCTCGCTCTTTTTATTAATCTATTATGTATTACTTATTATTGTGTTTCTCTAACTTGTATCTTTAGTGTATTGGAAAAAAAAATCTGTAATGCTTTAGATATGTTTAAAATAAATAAATGAAATAAATGAAATAAATAAATAAATTATCAAATATCAATATTTTATATGCCTTAGAAGGGCAAAACATGTCATTCCATCTTAATTATAATAAAACTCCTTGAAGATAGACGTTCTCATTCATATTAATTAAAAATAATAGGTTTAAAAAAACATTACCACATAAAGGTATAAAATAATGGGTGTATCATTTGTCATTTCAATGAGAATAAATCTTTATAACTTTGTGCATATTTTATGTATATTTAGAATTTTAAAATACAAAAGGGAGCTAATTAGTTAGAAACAAGGGTGTTATATTCGTTTATTAAGAATTGTTGTTTGTTTACAACATGTGTGATTTGAATTTATATCATGAAATCAAACGCAAAGCCATTTAATTGACATGTGGGTTATATACTCGTATATGGTATATCACGACAATTCAGAATTTATTTAGGTTGAATTTATGAAACCAAACAAAAATCTTTGGTGAAATATTCGATTAATGTAAAGTTAAAATAATGTTTTAAAAAAACAATTAAAAAAGAAACAAATTGCGTATGGGAATCGATGGGTTAAGCGAGAAAGCTTTCGTGTGTTCAGAGGTCGTAAGAAAAATGATCGAATAAAATCGTGAAGTTTATGATCTTAACCCTTAACGTACCGTGTTCAAAACAAAACGCTCGCTCCCATGTGGTAAATTCAGTTTACCGCTAAATTTATCTAAATATCAAGCATATGACTCGATGAATCAAAATTTAATTTATGTCATCTTGTAGGGAATTTCATTAGGAATAGATCGATATCTATAACATACATGGATTATTTGAAAAACATATCATTATTAATTTTTTTCTGGAACCATGCGATTTCTGATATGGAATGCGTCACGGCATACGATCGACTAAAATCAGGTATAAACAAGCGCCGCGCGGCGCGGCCCACTAAAGGCACCTAGGTAAAATGTATAGTACGTTCAAGACAACGAGTACGTATTAATATTTGTCCCTTTTGGTAAAGTGTTAATATTTTCACAGTTCTGATATTATTAAGTTGCGTCCTGCGTTTCCGTCCACAGTCGGTATTAATTCGTACATATTGAAAAGGCCAAAGATATAATTTATAATACGTTCAAAACAGCGAGTAAGTATTTGTCACTTTTGATAAAGTTGTAAATATTAGCAAAACAAATTCTACCTTAACACGAATGAAGGTGAGGGCAGTCTTAGAAAATATTTTTTTTTGGGATGAAGGAAGTAATTTTTTGCTTTTTTTTTATTACGAAATATTGAGAACACTTCAATGGAGGATTACAATTTTTTTTATAATATTAGGGTCCATAGGTTTTAAGAAAATCAACTTTAAATTGGCAGTGGAAACTCAATTAACCACATGGCAACGCGACGGTTAAGGGCTGTAAAAATAGATTTTTTTTTACACATATTAATTTAACATGAAGTTAAATAGCAATGGATAAGAATCGGTAGGTGTGAAGCTTAACGTTCAATTTCTATAATGCGAAGAAATTGCTACATGAATCAGACGATTTTCTGTCACATTATTGATAAGATATCTCGATTGATAAATAACGGCAAATGCAAAATTCATGCTCAATTACTGGGACGACGGGAAATTATAAACTACTATTTCTAAACGATATTTTAATTTCTCTCCATAAATTTAGAAGATAAACCAATAAACCAATAAATGACGACGTTAAACACGAACGATTTCAGAAAATAATGATTGTCGTCATTAGGTGAATAACAAATACATATAAATTTATAAGTAATGTTTGACCTATCAATAAGAAAGATTTTGAAGGCATTTTCCAACATATATTGTTGAGTAGGTAAAAAGAGAAATTAGCTGATAATAAAATTGTTAAGTATCATCAATAGATGTCGTTAGTTATTTATATTCTAACATAATCTGGGAATATTCGAAAAATAATGATGGCGCCCTAAACGTGGGGCTATACGCTATCTGACTCGGTATATCAGGCTTTCATTATTGGGGCAGTACGCACAGAGTGGATAAGAGTGCAGTTATGAAGATTGTTTATTAATAGGAGTAAATTATTTTAGATTTAACAAGAAATTAATTTTTCGCCCTATATTTAATTATGACAAAACAATGATTATAAGATTATTTTCTAAAAAAGTTTCCACACAGAAGACATTATATTATAATAAAATTTAGTTTTTATAGTATTTAGTTTTTATAGAGTTAATGGGTGATGAAATATTTGTAAAGTCGGGGTAAAGGTAGGGTACTTTTATGTATCCATATTCGTTGCATTTTTATAATAACACAAAAATAAGTAAAACTCGTGATCAACAATGGTGATCGCCTTGAAGAGGATACAGAAAATATCGAAACCAGTAGTATTTGAAACCAATTTAAATATAAATCAAATTAAAGGAATTAAATATGACAAAATAAAAATAACATTTATATTATACCTCATGAATAAACCAGTTTAAATTTAAAATTTAAATTTAAAATACAATCTACAATATTTAGAACGCGTTCGATAAAGTTGAAATTTAAAAATAAAAGTAAAAATTATTTAGAACGCGTACGGAGTTAAAAGACATATTCCACATTAAATCACAAAAATATAACGGTTATAAAACTTCAGATAGCGAAAATGGGGCGTAGGACGCCTTAGCGAAGCTTGAGGCATTGAGACGTAAATCCCAATTTCAAACTTGTTCACATATATTATTGAAAACAGAACACAAGTTCGATATTTTTGAAAAGATGCGCGTTCCAACTTTGCGGGTTGCCCTATCGCAAAAGTTTTCCTATGTTGGGGAAATCTGAATTTGATAACGCCATTTTCTGTTCGAAACTTGCGTAATTTTCTGCTAAGGGAATATCTATATGTGAGATAACAATAAAATAAGTTTTTTCATCATCGTAAATACACCGCAAAAATTTACACGCAATTGAAAAAAGAAGACACATCGATGTAAAGAAAAATGCCCATTTTTTCAATCACTTTAATCCTTACCCACGTAAAACCTTGCAATAGTTCATTACAAAATCTTGTTAAAACCTTTTAATTAAATAGTGATGGGCACACTGATCGATAAAACTAAAATTCTTAGAAAAGTATTCTAAACCGTAACTTACACGATCAATTATACCAACAATACAGTAAGTATCATATTGACAATAATATCGATTCTGTAAGGTACTCGTAATAATATAAGTATTGAAGCGATATTGATGAATCCGGATTTTCTGATCTCGAGGAGTCAATATGTAAAAGTGGAGTGGATATTGTCAATACAATATCCTGAAGAAGTAAACGACTGTATCAATAATGAAAACAAAAAAAAATATACAAAATTTCATTATTATTTTGTATTTAGTGTGCTTCCACTTGTGTTTATGTTCGACCGGTTTCGGCAGCTTGCTGCCATTGTCTGGTCTGTCACCAGACGATGGCAGTAAGTTACCGAAACCGGTCGAACATAAATACTAGTGGAAGCACACTAAATACATAATAATAAAGAAATTTCGTATCAAACGTTTTTGTTTTCATTATTTAAAATAAACTTCTACCAAGAAATTAAAAAAAAACATTGACTGTATCAATATTATTGACATATCTACCAGAATATGGCTGCGAGCTGCCGAAACCGGTCGATGACTAAAACGTAAGTAAATTTTAACTAAATATACACTTTAAAATGATTTTCTTATTATTTTTACATTCATTATATAATAAGTATAGGTACTTATATATACATTATATATAACCACGAACAACACTGAGTGTACGTTAAAATTGTAATGTATTGAGAAATAAAAAACACTGAAAACCAACTTAATCGATTGAAATTGAACTCAACAAAATATTTTATAATACCCATCACTAGTATGGAACAGCATCTCACGGTTTCGATAATACAGCTTTTAATTCCGAGTGCACGGGTGTAATGGTATTGTTCTGATGGGGGTTTTGTGATTAACGCCTTTGTGCTGCCATTTCGCAACTCCTGACATCGTTAATGGGCTTTTCTATGTATTTCCATTACAGCTAATTTATATCTGCCAATCACTTCGCAGTTACTCGGGAAGCGGTGCCGGCTAGGGTAGCCCGTGAGACATAATTGCTATGGGAAGACTAGCCAATATTTTGACCGTACTATTGCGAGTATAGGTTTAATTACGTGGGAAAATTACGTATTTTGGGCGTGCGGAATGCGGAATTAATTATTATCTGGAAGTAACCATACATTTTGGAACAAATTCATTATGACATGAGCGTGTGTTGAAAATAATTAGACAAATTGATTATAAATTAAGATATTCACAGCATGAGAAAATAAATCGACCAACAACAAGACCACACTCGTGGTAGAATGGAGAGAGCTACATCTAGGTTCGATTCCCGGCGATGGCACTGTGATTGTCACACTGTCTTTGGTCTGGTGAAGACTTCACCACATGTCATGAGAATCAATATAATAGCAAAAAAATACATACAATAATTGGGTTCAAACGACCTATTGTAGTTGTGAAGTTGTGGATTTTTATCGATTATGGAAATAATTTATTCTATAAGTTAAATTAAAGTAACGAACAAATATGAATGTTGTTATTTAGTTATGATGAAAACGTATGTTTTCAAGATGTTTTAATTATTATTGAACGCTTAGGCATAACATTGTGGAATTCCAAAGTAATATAATTAAAATTGAAAATAACTTTGTTTAATCCATTAAATATTTAAAAAATATTTAAAAAAAACATGACATGTTTCATAATTAATAATCAGATTCCTCCTTTTACTCATTTCTCCTTAAATACTTTGTCTACATTCAATCTCCCAAGCTCCCTTCCCAATCAAATGCAAAATAATCAATTATTAATTTCTATATAAATTATGTCATTTCAAATGTACGTTTTTTCTGAATTACAATTTTATATATTTTATATTATCATCATGTATTGTATTATTATTGTTTAATATTATTTATTAGTTCTTACTGATAAAAAATAATTAATAGTATTTATAACAAATAATAGCCCAGGTAATTTTTAAATTTAAATTACAATTTATTATCGAATTTTAAATGCGCTTTTTATATTAGTCTTTCTTTGTTTAATTTTAATTATATTTTTACACCTGAAGATGGAGGTATCCTCCAAAACATGTCGTTTTTTAATATTTAAAAAAAAATATTTTGTGGATTAAACAAAGTTATTTTCACTTTATTAAGTTTTAATTATTTATTAACGGAGTGATATATCTCGCATTGCTAAGGCATTATCGAATGTCCACGAATGTGAAATTTAAAGAATAATAAAAAAAGTTATGCAATGTCACTATGTATGAGCGTTCGTAAAATAAACTTGTTGTTACTAAGTATTTGATGCCAATTCTTATGATAATGCCTAAGCAAGGTCTAACATGTCACTCCTATTATATTTGTCAACTAACTAATTAACCATCACGCCGTTTGTTCGATATACTTCTTGTTCTTTCCTGAGATACTTCTCTCGATTCTTCTACGTTTATTCACTGTGTCATGCACGTATGTCGATTTCTCCGGTGACTCTTCACATGACCGACTATAATAACTTTAGCAAAATGTTTTTACTCTACGGCGTTTAAACTGTGGAATTTCATTGCTAATTTTGAAGTCATTCATTCATTCATTTCTCGGCGCTACATCCCGGTGTGGGACTTGGCCTCCTCCACAACGTTCCTCCACTGACTTCCATCCCTGGCCATCTCTCTCCATCCCCCAGCTCCATCAATTTTCTCCCAATCTTCTTCCACGCAATCCGCCCATCTTTTCCTCGGTCTGCCTCTTGGTATCTTTTCGCGGGGCACCCATCTGGATATAATTTGTGGTGTTCTACCCTCTGGCATTCTTTCCACATGGCCAGCCCACCGTAGGCGTTGAGATTTATGTTAATTTTGAAGTACAATTTTAAATAATATACAATTAAATTAATTTGTAAACGAAGTTGAGTATACAGTGTTAACATTTTTAATTCCAAATCAAAATGCTTTCGTTTTTAATTCAGATAAAATCTCATGCCTAAAGTCCATTTAAACTTACGGTTATTTTAATATCCACTCGGAAAACTCACGGCATAACGTTGATACAACAACGTTAACCAGCGCTTAACATAACGTACATTGAAGTTACGCTTCAAAACAAAGTTGCTAATAATCATAATAAAACCGTCAATTCACGTGTAATAAAATACAACTTCGCCGAAAGCGTTTGAATAAGCCGATACTATATTTTATGGATGATAATAATTTATAGGACAGGAAAAGCATTAATCCAACGACCACTCCATTCCACACAAAGTGAGCCCGTGAAAGAACACCCATTCCTAATGATCGCGTTTCTCCTACGTCCCGCAGCGACAAGAAAATCGGTATCGTGACAAAGCAAACGGACCATTAGGATAGAACGCTGGTTATTTTAAGCATACATACTTTTCCCAGTCCAGAAACCGGGGGCACGCCCTTTGTAGTTTTGCCAATACAACTTTATCTGGGTTTTGAAATGACCCTTTTCCGTGCTGGTAATGTCTTTCTTTAAGCCCCCATTAGGCCGTGGATGTCGACTGCCCTTATTACAACTATTAGTCCCCACTATTCGAAGGGGACCACTTAGGACCGCAAGGGATACGTGACAACCTACAGCGGAATAATTTTGATGCTTTCGATCGAATTTACAAGTTTCGGTTCATGAGTTCGAGGGTTCTTTGACGGGCGACACAATAAAATGGAATTGCAGAGTAGCGTCGTATGTTTAATTGTATTTCAATATTTTATTTATTTATATAAAGCATGTTTCTATGATCGTGCTTTCAGCGATGCGGGTCCGTTGGCGTGGAATAGCTCCATGTTGGTAATAAGTATGAGGATAGTGACGTTAAATTTAAGAAACTTCTGAAAACTGCACTGTTCGGTCAGTCATTTCCTAGTGCGCCCTTGGAGTAATTGATTTGACAAAACGGCGCACTTAAAATACAAATCATAATAATAATAATAATAATAATATATATTTATCAAAAGAAATCATATTGTGAAGCTAATCAAGTAAAAACTTGTAATATTTCTTGTATTATAAAATATGATGAAGTGATTTTTTTACATTAAATCAGTTCCAAATATATATATATATTTAAGCATGTAAATTAAATTGTTTTTAGGCACACATATTTCGCCTTTCCTGGACATAATAAATAAAAGTTAACAATAAAAACTAGATACATAAAATGCGCATTTGATAAATCTGTATTTTTGCTGTAATCATATAAAATTCCATATTAAATATTTAAAAATGATAAAAACGACCGTTTATTAAAAATGTTATTATATTTTATAGAAGTTACACGTCTCGCCTTGCTAGGACATAATCATTGTTTGATTAATGCTTTAGCAACGCATAACACGCCAATCCCATAAAATATAATAACAAATCAAGAAAAGTGATGTTTTTGCTAGTATTAAGCGTTTATTATTTTTTTTTCTACGGAAGGAAAACACAACGAATTAAGATTATTTATAGTGTAATATCAATAGTCCAATTGCACTAAGCTGGGCAGCTTTCGGAAACATGAGTTACATCGTTAAAAACCGGAAAATACCGATCAACCTTAAACGAAAAGTCTATGAAGCCTGCGTTCTACCAGTTGTTACTTATGGTCTTGAAACTGTTACATTGTCCAAACAAAGTGCCGAGAAACTACGAATGACCCAAAGAGCCATGGAAAGAGCCATGTTAGGAATAAGCCTAAGAGACAGAGTCAGAAACGATACGGTGAAAGAAAAAACAAAGGTCACTGACATCATCCACTGGATGGCGACTCTAAAATGGCAATGGGCAGGTCACGTAGCCAGAAGATCAGATGAAAAGTGGACAAGGAGACTGCTGACTTGGAAACCGTGGACGGCGAAGAGAAGTGCAAGGCGACCGCAACTACGGTGGAAGGATGATCTAAACAGACACGTCGGAATAACCTGGATGCAGTCTGCACAGGACAGAATGACATGGAAGCAAATGGAGGAGGCCTTTGTCCAAAAGTGGACGGGAATAGGCTGAGGAAGAAGAATAAGAAAATCAATATATTCTATACATTTATAATACAAATTAATATGCTTGTATTCATGTTGAATGTTCACATGCGTTTACGTCATTAGCTCCATTTAAAATAAAATTAAAATAATCGCAATCATTCGCCAAAGTCCAAGCGTGCACTAATTCAATACAAAACGAAACAAAGGGGAAAGTTTGTGCCGCCATTTTAAAACTCCTCATTCGGCCATTTTATTAATAAAGGAAATATGTTAATAAATTGTGATGGTATCGTGATTGAAGAGAAAATAATTATACGTTCCCTTTACACGAAACACGAGTTTAAATGAATTGAATAATAATGGCCCTGCCTGAAATATTACTCAGATTCTTAAACGCTATTTCGGCCAAAAAATATTAATAGCTGCACTTAATTCTTGAAGCGCTTTTATATAAACTCATTTGGCAAATTGGCGAAAAAAGCCTTGAACAAACATACTGATAAGAACTTCTTCTTATCCTTTATGTAGTTAAACTCATTTGGTAAATTGGCAAAAAAGGCCTTGAACAAACATGAGGATAAGAACTTCCACTTATCCTTTATGTAGATAAATCATTTGGTAAGTTGGCAAAAAAAGCTTTAAAGAAACATACGGATAAGAACTTTTTCTTATCCTTTATTTGGTAAATTGGCTAAAAAAGGCCTTGAACAAACACACGGAAAAGAACTTCTTCTTATCCTTTATGTAGATAAATTTATTTGGTAAATTGGCAAAAAAGACCTTGAACAAACATACGGATAAGAACTTTAAATATTTTCTGTAGAAAAATTGGCAAAAAAAGACCTTGAAAAAACACACGGATAAAAACTTCTTATCCTTTATGTACATAAACCCATTTGGTAAATTGGCAAAGAAAGACCTTGAACAACAAGGATAAGAACTTTTTCTTATCCTTTATGTAGAATAAACTCATTCGGTAAATTGGCAAAGAAAGGCCTTGAACAAACATACAAATAAGAACGTCTTCATATCCATTTTGTAGATCTTGAGATCAGTTCAGACAGGATATCAAATTTCGTCCTGTGATGCAAACGTCCAACTTTCTCTCCATCTCTGGTGGTCGACAGTCCTCTGGTGTCTCGAGCATCACGATGTTAGGAATCTTCGCTGAATCCATCCTCTCGATACGGTTCCTCCAGATCATCTTATCTGCCTGCTCCATCTGACTAACTAAATAACTATCACGCCGTCTCCCCGAAAGGGTAAGCAGAAATAATGGACTGCCACACTTCAACCGATGAGGAACTGCATCATTCTCTTTTCGCCCTTGCGGGAGACGCGGTGTGATGGGTTGGGAATCTCATCGCCACCAATACGCATCTCCCGCAAAATATTTATAACGTTTATTTAGTTTTATTCCACTTGAAATTTAGTTTCGACCGGTTTCGGCAGCTTGCTGTCATCTTCTGGTCTAAAAAAGCTAATGGTATGACCAGAAAATGAAAAAAAGTGTTTGGTTCAACTTTTCTGCGAGAGTGATCTGCGATATTATCGTACATTAAAAAAAAACATAAATTGAACTCTTTAAAATATTACTATACTTTAGGTTGATTTAGTTTAAACTATACTTTAGGTTGATTTAGTTTAGTTTAAGTCCACTTCAATTTGGATTAATTAGTCTGTATTGTTAAAACTTATAAACATTTATATTTTTGGTAGTAATTGGGCTTATTTCATTGTTTCTATATGTTTTTTATGTATGCAATACAAACGCGGTTTGTTACCCTAAATAGATAAAATAAAAAATAAAATTGAACATTTTATTTATTTTTAATTCATATATTGCAGAGATTTTTTTATATGAAAATTCTGATTAAACATGAGTAAAAAACGTAGATTCGTTTATTCGAAAGAATCCCTTTTCTTGTCTATGCTTACTCAAAGACAGCGGACATTCGAATACTCTGCACGGTACTTGTACATTATATTGCGTAAAAGTTACATGCCTTCGGATATTAGCCTTTATGTAAGGGTCGTCCATATTTATTAGGGCTATGTGAGCCGTCAGAGAATTACTATTTCTTTTTCAGTAAACATATTATTGTATATTAGGAAACATGTGAAGATCTTGCGTTCTCAAAAAGATACAATACATATCCAAAGATAAGTATATGTTAGTATATTAATTAAGCTATGATGTTGTCAATTTCAGGAAAAATGTTTTTTTTTTGTTTTAACAGTTCACTATTTAAAAAAAAATAGAGATAAGGAATTACGAATGATTTTTTTAATATCTGCAACTGAAACGCATATTTATTACAAACGTTTTTTTATTGCCGACTAATTCCATAATTCTCATAAAATATATATCACCATTACACTCTAAACAGAAGACAGATATGGTGTTTATCCTATCTGCCTACTCTTTAGGTTGCATTGGTGTAATGTTAAGAAAATTTGTAAAATAGCAATGTTAGGTAAATAAAAGTTTTACTTGTAAATGCCTTATTGTTTTCTTCTACTTTCAGTGCCGTGTCAGGTCCCCCCAACGTTGGAGATCACTGCAGAAAAGGCATCTCTGTCCTGCGCCATTAGGAACAGGTTCTAGATTATTGTCATTCCTGTCCATTATTTTATATTCCGCAGCCAGGACAACTGTCTTCTACCAATTCCCCAACGTCCCTCCACTTTAACCTTTAATATCAGTCGAAGGAGGTCCAATCTTGGATGTTTCGAAGCCAGGAGAGCTGGCTTTTGCCGACCCCTCTGTGGCCTTTTATCTTCCCCTTCATGACGACATTTCACTTTTTTTTACAATATATATGTAAAACTGTAAGGAAAACTTTGTCATCTTTATATAATATATATAAAATCAACAAATAATGGTGTTCTTCTACCGATCCTTATGTATGGAAGCGAAGCATGTAACTGGCAAAATAAGGATAAAAGTAGAATAAATGCAGTAAAAATGAGATCTCTTAGACGAATGTGTGCATATTCTGTGTATGATAGAGTGTCGAATGAAAATATCAGAAGTGAATGCGGTGCGAATGATGGTGTTATGAACAAAATAATGAAAGGATCATTATGGATGGTTTGGACATATGGAAAGAATGAATGAAGAAAGAATGGTAAAAAAAATATGTGTTAACGATGTAAATGGAACCAGAAATAGAGAAAGACCGAATAAAGTGTGGCACGATCAAATAAATCAAATATTGAATGTCGGCCACGTGAGGAATCGGAGAAATCGACGCGCATGCATGACACGATGTATGAATGTTGAGGAATCGAGAAAAAATTGTCAGGAAAGAAAAGTGTGGCAGTCCATTCTTTCTGCCTACCCCTTCGGGGAGACGGCGTGATGGTTAGTTAGTTTTATCAACAAAAGATAATAATTAATACGAATGAAAACGTCAGTTTTCAAGAAGTTTTATTATATTTAATGGGAATGACATGCATCGTCCTTCTAAGGGATTATCAAATATCAAATCTAGAAAACTGACGTTTTCATTCGTATTAATTATTTAATATGGAGTTTTACATCATTGTTCAAGAAACAATAAATAACAAAAGAGAATGTCGAAAGTTCTTCTTTAAGGGAAATTTGAAAATATCAATCAAAATAATAGTTAGATTGTTATTTTAATTGAACAAAAACTTAGGAACTTACGATAATCGATCAAACTTAGGAAAACGGGGGGTTCATTGTGAAGGGTAGCTGTGTAATTATCAGGACTCCGGGCCCCCAAATCGAAGTAGGGCATTAATGTCAAACCTATTACTGTAATGTATTTTACGACTTTTTAACTAAAGTAAAAGCTGTTAAGGATATTGGACGCTTCAGACTTTGGGGGTGATAATCGGATTCTTGACGAGATTCTAGAGTTAATGGCTCGGTGAAGGGATACGCGTTAAATTAGGAAACTTGTTTTAATTCAACTGTTTCACTTGACTTTATTTTTCAGATAATTAATCAATTTGAATAAATTACTCACTTAAGAATTCTTAAAAAAAGAGATCAGTATCGAATTAGAATATAATTACAAGTAACCAATTTTTTCTTTTCACAACGATGTTTCGGATGAGCAACATTGCTATTCAGTGAGAAATTAAACGCAAATATAAAACCGTTTTTTATATGCTTAGTAAAAAATGTGACGTTAAGTCTTGATGTATGGGTAATTGTTATTCAGTTATGTTATATTTTAATTTATGATATTTCTATTTTTGTATTTTCACTGTCACATTTCTTAAATATATAATCACTTTCGATAAGGTTAAAAAATGCGTAGAAAAACTATAGTTAATTAAGTATGTCTTTAATTCTGATGTTTGAAAATGCGTTGATTTATAATCACAATAATCAATTTATGAGAATATAGAACGAAGCATGGAACTGGCAAAAGAGGTGTGAAAGTAGAATAAATGCAGTAGAAATGAGATGATGTGTGGATACTCTGTGTATGATAGTGTCGAATGAAAATATAAGAAGTGAATGCGGTGCAAATGCTGGTGTTATGAACAAAATAATGAAAGGTTCATTTAGATGGTTTGGACAGATGGATAGAATGAATGAAGAAATAATGGTAAAAAAAGTATACGTTTACACAATTGAAATGGAACTAGAAATAGAGGAAGACCGAGGAAAACGTGGCACGATCAAATAAATCAAATATTGATTTGTCGGCCACGTGAGGAGTCAGAGAAATCGACGCGCGTGCATGACACGATGTATGAATGTTGAAGAAGCGATAGAAATATGTCAGCAAAAAAAAGTGTGGCGGTCCAAATTTTTGTCTTCCCCTTTCGGGGAGACGGCGTGATGGTTAGTTAGTTGAAACGAATACGCTTTTTAACAGAAATAAGAAAACATGATACGAAAGAAATCATAGTTAAGGACAATTTAAAATAGGTATAGTAAAAATTGAAATGGCAATGGGCTGGGCACTTGGCTAGACAGGGTGGCAACCCCAAAAAAATAAACAATAAAATAAAAATAAAATATCAAAAAACAGGTATAGTAAAAATTTAAATGGCAATGGGCTGGGCGCTTGGCTAGACAGGGTGGCAACAGATGGGCACCCAGGATACTCAGTTGGAGACCATGGGCAAATAGGCGAAGTGTCGGAAGGTCACCGATGAGATGGACCGATGACATTGTCAAAAGGGTCGGAAAATCTTGGATACAAAGGGGGCAGGATAGACACGAGTGGAAGAAATTGGAAGAGGCCTATATCCAGCAGTAAAGGGAAGAAGGCTAGCAAAGAAGAAGAAGATAGTAAAAATAAATCAAATATAATATTCAATCAAATAAACTTATCTTCGTGTTCAATATTTGATTCGTTTCCCTTGTCCCACAAATCTAATTAAATAACAATTAAGCCTACATTTAGACTCAATTCCTCCACCCCTCCCCCTTTCATTTAGTATATGAGTAACATTTATGGCTCATTTAATTGTTAACATTTATTCACTGACGAGGGGCGTCTGTGGCCTGAAATATGTTTGTGAGAAGTGCAAGAAATGTTGTGAAAATACAATGTTTAAAAAAAAACTATTCAAATATGGAATCACAACACAATGTGATGACGAATATGGGATAAAATAAGATAGATTTGACTACATAATGTTGTTAACCTCCATATATAATATACATATTTTAAAATGAACGTTTTTAAAATGACTCATTTAATATTTTAAGGGTGTGATATATTTCATCATATAAAGGCACCATGAAAATATATAATAGTTTTTTCCGAATCATACACAAGTGAACCGAGTTACAGATAAGTAAAAAAATAGCTATGCATATCTCTCACGATTTTTAAGTAATCTAGATTTCGAAACAGCCTAATATAAAACGAACGTGAAACTTAACTTAAAATTTCACAAATTTTTAAAGAATTATGACCGTTCGGGGCCGTAAACGTCAAAAGCTTTTTTTGGCAATTTACATAAAGTCACGGAAAAAGTTTTCATAATTTACGAGTCGCTAATTGATGGCATAATATTACGGGAGTACGGTGCCTGGCACTAACGCCAACACTGAACAGTGTACGGGGGACGGCGAACACAGACAGATTACTGCGACAGTCTTGCACGATATCAAATAAACAATTGCGAAGTAATTATTTTGGAGTTAAATAACGAAATTATTTATTTCCATGGTACTAGCTCTGCACCCCTTTTGCGGGTTAAAATATAATATCTTATTCATTCGCCTAGCCTTTTCCCGTTATTTAGGGTTGGCTCTCCTAATCATGTGATATACAACGCGTATGTTCGGAGCAGACTCGAAAGTGGTTCTGTGATGTGGAGTCCGCACGAGGCGAGATATTCCGTTATGCTGGTGAGGGTTAAAAAAAAAAATTTCTGAGGTATCTCTACACGAAAGAGTATGGTAGTTATCCGTGGCTCTATCCCACGGCATTTATTTAAGGAATGCTCGGAACCAATTCTCTACAGTTTCGAAGAGATCGGCATCTCATAACCCATTTCTTTAGATTAATCAGGGGATATATCGAGAACTCGGCCGTGCTAGAGGGTGTCGGTCTTTTTGTCCCTGATAGATATCTCCGACAGCAACAGCACAGATTGTTTTACCTACCGACCGCCAGAACCAATCTGCCCCTGGTGACACCAGTGGGAAGTGCAATTAGTCTGCTGAACGCGGTATCCTCGGAGATAGCTGCTTTTATATTAGTGATGGTACGTTCAGGGGACAAACGCTCTCGACTTAAGAAAATATCTTGTCTTCCTAATGTCGAACCATCTCTAATGCTTTCCTGGTATTATGTTGTATGTATATAATATTTTACCTGTACTCAATGGTTAGATAGATAGATATTTTGGTTTAAATGTATGTGTGTTAGTACGAAAATACGGGTTTAAATGTAATAGAAAATAAAGGAACAAGAGATGTATGTAGTTGCCACGATACAGGCCATGCCTAGTGTGACAACTACAGTCCATACAGTTTTTTTTGTTAAATTAATGTGTAACATGTAAAAGTAAAATAAAAAAATTAATGTAGAGTAAGTGAGAGAGGTGTGTTATGATAGAACAATGTGGCGGTTCATTATTTCTACCTACCCCTGCGTGATGGTTAGTAAGTATAGTTAGAAATAGTTTAACAAAATATAAATATGAACACTTTTAATCGAACTGAAGTATTTTTCATGCATGTCGGGTTTATTATGCCTTAATTTCATGAAGTTTTTGATTAAGTAGCCTAAATAAATAATTCGTCATCAAGCCGTTTACCCGAAAGCAGAATGAATCGATCGGGATACTAGTTTCTTGACACACTTCTCATGATTCCTTCGACCGTAGATTTCTCCACGTGGGCTTACTCATTAACTAACTAACCATCACGCCGTATCCCCGAAGGGGTAGGCAGAATAAACGGACTGCCACACTTTTAATTCCTGACATATTTCTCTCACTTTCTCAACATTCATACATCGTGTCATGCACGCCCGTCGAATACTCTGACTTCTCACATGGCCGACATGCAATATTTGATTTATTTGATCGTGCCACGTTTTCCTCGGTCTTCCTCTATTTCTGGTTCCATTTACATCGTTAACATATAATTTTTTTACCATTCTTTCCAAATGTCCAAACCATCTAAATGATCCTTTCATTATTTTGTTTATAACACCATCATTCGCACCGCATTCACTTCTTATACCTTCATTCGACATTCTATCATACACAAAGTATCACACATTCGTCTAAGAGATCTCTTTTCTACTGCATTTATTCTAATTTCATCCTTCTTTTGCCAGTTTCATGCTTCGCTTCCATACATAAGGGTCGGTAGAAGAACACCATTGTGCACTGCCATTTTAGCTTTTTTGGATAGGTTTTTGTTTGCGATGCCAACTTTAAGTGCACCATTCACTTTGTTGGCTGCCCCAACCCTTCTTATGTGTTAAGGGGTTAGGGGCAGTCAGAGATATGAAAAAATAAGTATTTTCAATATATTTTTTGTCAGTAATATTTTTTTTTATAAAACTAACAATTATTATATTATATTTTCAATTGATTTGACCCTTATATTTTCACTGTGAAAAAAAAATATATGAAGTTATCGCCATATTTGTTGGACTCTGTTCCATAAATGGGTGCTTTGCGGTGACCATCATAACTTACATGTTCATCTAAAATTATTTAAATATAAAAAAAATATTATTTCAATACTTAATTTAGTGCTTCATCGAAGCTTTTTTTTACTTTTAAAAATAAACAAAATGCCGGCCTCTGATAATTTACTTACGGATTTTGTAGGAAAAATGCAACAAATTGAAAGTTAAGGCATTAACACTGTGGAATTCCATAGTAATCTACTTTGGGAATTAAAAAAACATTGTTTAAACCACTTTTAAAATGTGGTTTAGAAAATGTTTTTTAATTCCCAAAGTAGATTAAAAATGCAACAGTTGATTGTTTATAAAGAAATTAAGTTTAAAAGAAAAAAATCCCTCTATCAGATTAACTATTAAAATAATGTATTTTTTTGATATATTTGAATGATTTAAGATGAACCTGTAAGAAGTTATAATGGTCACTGCATTATGGAACAGGGTCCAACAGATATGGCGATAACTTCATTTAAGTTGTTCATGTCAAGTTAAAACATAATATTAATAATAATAATGATAATAATAATAATAATAATAATAACATGCTCACTTTTAAAGCGCCGTTTTTGTGACGTAATCAGATCAAGGGCGCATTAAGACGTGTTTTAAATCTAAATGTGAACGCTGCATCTGATTGATATTCGCGATCGATTACAAAGTATAAACAAACAAAACAAAACAAAAACCATCACGCCGTTTCCCCGCAGGGGTAGGCAGAGAGAATGGACCGCCATACTACTCTATCCTGGCACACCTCTCTAGCTTCCTCCACATTCATACATCGAGTCATACACGCACGTCGATTCTTCCGGCTTCTGACATGACCAACTTTTAATATTTGATTAATTTGGTCATGCCATGTTTTCCTCGGTCTACCTCGACTCCTTACTCCATTTACATTGTTAACGTATACTTTTTAACCATTCTTTCTTCACCCATGCGCTCCATATGTCCGAACCAACGAAGCGAACCTTTCATAATTTTGTTCATAATACCTTCTTTCGCTCTACACTCTTTCCTAATATCAGCATTTGAGATTCTGTCGTACATCGTTCTACCGCACATACGTCTTAGGGACCTCATCTCTACCGCATTTATTTTGCTCTCATCTTTCTTCTGCCAGTTCCATGCTTCGCTTCCATACATAAGGGTTGGAACCAGAACTCCATTGTGAACGGCCATTTTCGCTTTCATTGATAAATTCTTGTTTCCAATAACTACTTTTAAAGCTCCATTCACTTTGTTACCCGCACCAACCCTTCTTTCAATATCACTGTCCGTTCGGCCATCCGCTGTGAACATGCTACCTAAATACACAAATTCGCTCACCTGTTCCAAGTTCTCTTCATTTACACTTATATTACAAACTGTCATTTGCTCTTCCCTTTCAAAAACTAACACCTTTGACTTTCCGACATTCATCATTAAATCGTTCGACTTGCATACCTCATACATTCTCGACACCAAGACTTGTAATTCGTCCGCACTATCCGCAACGAGAACGGCGTCGTCCGCGTAAAGCAGACAGTTTACAGACAGATCACTCATCTTAGCACCAGCATTTATACCTTTAAGTTCTTTCATACACTTGTCCATATACAGATTGAACAACCAAGGGGACATCACGCAGCCCTGCTTAACACCCTTCGTGATATCAAACCAGGGCGTGATGTCCCCATTTACCCTAACACTGGCAGTGCTCCCTTCGTAGAGAGAAGCAACCGCCCGTATCAGTTTTGTGCTCACTCCGTATTCGGACAAGATTGACCACAGTTTTTCTCTGTTCACTCGATCATAGGCTTTTTGCAAATCGACAAACGCACAGAAAAGCTTACGGTTTTTGGCCATAAACTTCTCCGCAAGCGTTCGAAGTGCAAAAATCTGATCCATACAACCTCTTGCGGTCATAAAAGCGCCTTGCACATCCCATACTCTTTCAGTCGTCGTCTTTTTTACTCTTTCTATTAAAATTCGACCGTAGAGTTTACCAACGGCGCTTAATAGGCTTATTGCCCGGTGATTTCCACAGTCCATACGAGACCCATTTCCCTTATAAAGAGGCATGATAACAGCCCTCCTCCAGTCGAGCGGCGTATATCCCTCCTCTAAACACTGGTTAAAGAGTCTATATAACCATGCTGAAACCACCGGCCCACCGTTTTTGATAAACTCTAAGGCTACACAGTCATATCCGACAGCTTTTCCACCTTTCATACATCTTACAGCACTTACTATCTCGTTCAAATTTATTTCAGTAATTTCACTTCCGCTGTTCGTGCAACTCTCATTTGTAAAGCTCATTCTTATTGAATCTTCAGTCATTTCTCTGCCATACATATCTTTAAAGTACTTCATCCATCTTCCTTGTATACTTTTGAAATCAGTAATCATTCTTCCCTCACTACTTAAAATTGCTTTCGCACAACCACTTTCGGGAGGATTTCGGGCTTTTTTGACTTCCTTCCAGAACATTTTTATGTTGCTCTGGAAGTGATTTGTCATCTTAAGTCCGTCATCCTCCTTCATTTTATCCTTTTTCGCTCTCACTTTCAACTTGACGTTCATCTTGCAAACTTTGTACGCTTCTTTCGCTCTTTGATATTTCACACAATCACTTTTATCCACAGACAACATATTTAACCATGCATCCTTCTTTTCTTTAACAAGATTTTTTATACAGTCATCCCACCAAGCATCTCCATTTCTCCTCCCTTGCACACATGTACCACATACCTCTTTCGCTGCTTCACATAGACTTTCTTTCAGTTTCTTCCAGGTCTCATCTATGCTTATACATTCCGATTCTCGATCACTAAGCCTATCATTCACTTTCATCATAAAACTCTCTTTTACGCCATCGTTTTGTAGTTTTTCAACTTTTACTCTAGACGGGGCGGTCACTGTCTTGTTCCTCTTGGTGCGCCAGCCTCGGAACAAATTTACCTTTGTTACCACCAAAAAGTGGTCTGTTCCGAGTTCGGCCCCTCTGAACACTCTGGTATCTACAGTGTCCGCCCGTAATCAAGAGTCCACGATGACGTAATCGATCGTCGTCCTTTCATTTCCTCTCTCCCATGTATATTGGTGGATCCTCTTATGGTCAAACATCGTGTTTGACACAAAGAGGCTCCACTCCAGGCACACACCAAGCAATCTCTTTCCATGATCATTCGTTCTACTATCACCATACTTTCCGAGACATTCTTCATAACCAGCCCTTTGAATTCCTACCCATCCATTCAAATCTCCTGCTATAATAATTCTTTCGTTCGCATTTTTACTCGTTGCTATCTCGTTTACTCTATCCCAGAACTCATCTTTCACAGCTTCATCTTCGCTATTAACAGGAGCATACCCAATTATGAGTAGTACTCTTGTCAATCCAATTTTGAAGCGGATCCACATTAGTCTAGGATTCACACATTCGTATCCTTTCATGCATTCTATCATCCTAGGAGCTAAAATTGCTGCCACACCCTGGCCTCCTCTTTTTTCTTGTGGTACCCCTGACCACAAGACAAAGTATAATAGAACAAAATATGCAGGTTTTAAATTGGGTATGATATATGAAAAAATATATAACAATTTTATATTGTTGGTGTTATTAAAATACTGCCAATTTAAAAAAAAATTAAAATACTAGTTTTATCATACCTCTGACTGCCTCAACCCCTTAAGATAAATTCGTGCAATGCAAAAGAGTGGGAGACCGCGTTAACGTGCTCAAAAATAAGCCCGCCGCTAGATAAGGACCATAAAACTGGAATATCTCACTGACCTGTCTTGGGACACACCATTTCGTATGTTCCGGCTCCCGAGGTGCTGCAGAGACAGTCGACCTCCGGACACCGGAAGCCGTCATTATACTGCGAGGATACCGGAAGCGGAGATACAAGGGCGGTTATGACCGCGGCCAGCCAGAGACCGGGGGCGGTCCTTCCCGTCCGCAGCGCCGCCATTTTGAGCTCGGATCTTGTTTGAATTTCGCTTTAGTTGTCAACTAGGCGAGTTTCTCTGCTAAACTTTCATCTGCCGGGCCTCTGAGTTGGCTTGTCTGTTTAACATCTGTAACAATACAACACCCCATTAGTCTACATTGTAGTTCAAATAAAGCATTAAGCGGGTAATCATAAAATATAGTTTATAAAGTCACTTGCTAAGAAAAACTTAACACGAAATTTTATAAATTAATCACTTAATACAAAATCAACAACTATTTTCTAGAAGTTTTATTACATTTATTTTTATTTATTTACTTGAAATAGTATACACGTACACACCACATGTTCTTATAAAAAATAATTAAACATTCAATTATAATAATTTGGTTAAAATATAAGGTTATCTAATGATTTTACTGAAATCTCTTGATGGAAGTTCATTTTAAATAATAATTAAATAAAACGATGTTTTTTTAACTACTTCCACTTTTGTCTTTATTTAGACAGCGACCGGTTTCGCCAGGCTCGCTGGCACCAGTCTGTCGATGCCAGCGAGCCTGGCGAAACCGGTCGCTGTCTAAATAAAGACAAAAGTGGAAGTAGTTAAAAAAACATCGTTTTATTTAATTATTATATAAGGTTATGTTTTGTTTACATATTTATTTAATTTATTCAAAGAAAATTTATGCTCTGCACACTTTTGACATCCTCCGTTATATCTTCATAAATTTTAAATGCTTTATACATAAGGGTATTCTGAGATTTGTTTCTTTTTCTGAATGGGAGCCTTAGTTTATTTTTATTTCTTGTTTTATATTAATGTTCATGATGGTTGCTTTTTATCTTCATTAAAAATTCTTGGGAGGTGTGCCCATTAACAATTTTGTTTTATTTTTTCAATTTTGCTTTATTCTGGAGAACAGTTAATCTTCGCGTATCTTCTTCATTTGCCAAAAATAATATGCTGCTACAGTAATTCATATGAGGGAGAATGATTGCATTATATAAAGTCTTGCATGTTTCTGCGCTGATATATCGTCTAATCCTGCCCAGAAGTGATATTTTTTAGCCATCTTCTTAGTATCATATTTTGTATATTGTGAAAAAGTTAGTCTGTTATCTATTAGGACATAACAACAACAACAACAAACTATCACGCCGTTTCCCCGCAGGGGTAGGCAGAGAGAATGGACCGCCACACTACTCTATCCTGGCAAACCTCTCTAGCTTCCTCCACATTCATACAACGAGTCATACACGCACGTCGATTCCTCCGACTTCTAACATGACCAACCTTTAAAATTTGATTAATTTGGTCATGCCATGTTTTCCTCGGTCTGCCTCGACTTCGTACCCCATTTACATCATTAACGTATACTTTCTTAACCATTCTTTCTCCATCCATGCGTTCCATATGTCCGAACCAACGCAGCGATCCTTTCATAATTTTGTTCATAATACCTTCTTCCGCTCTACATTCCTTTCTTATATCAGCATTTGAGATTCTGTCGTATATCGTTCTACCACACATACGTCTTAGGGACCTCATCTCTACCGCATTTATTCTACTCTCATCCTTCTTCTGCCAGTTCCATGCTTCGCTTCCATACATTAGGACATCTTATAGTATATTAGTGTAACATGTTTCGTCTTTCAAAACAAATGTTTTCACTTGTATTTATACTTTAATATGGAGATACACATAACAATATATATTCAAGAAACAATATATAAATTAAAACTCTTTTATCCACATAGGTAGAAAAACATGTTTTAATTCATAAAAAATCTTCTTAATGAAATTCCGATGTTAACAATTTAAGTTTATTAAAAAATCATCATATTCTGACTTACCAGAATAAACGTGTTAAGGCTGATTTATTATAATTCGTACTTTCAAAGAGCAAACGTTTCTCCGGAGAGCGAGAGGCCGAGAGAATAGACCGGCACATTCTCTATCCTGACAAATCTCTAAAGTTATCTTCACATTCATACACGCGCGTTGATTAGGCCGACTTTTGAAATTAGATTAATTTGGTCATGAATATTACGTCATTATGACATTTTAAATAGCAAGAAGATACAAGAAACCGTAAAATTAAATAAAAACTAAAATTAAATGTGAATTCAGATATTCTTGTGCATGGATACTGATGGATCTGAATGCAACTAACAAATAATATATTTCAAAAGTGTATTGTATATATTTAAGATACTTTAATATTCAAATATTTTAATTATAGAGTAAATAAATTTAGCATGGTATGTATAGGTAGTCGAAATACAAATATACTCGTATTTAAAAACACAATTATGATTGAAAATAGTTTCAAGACTTTCCTTCGCTCAATGAAACGACGAATGTGAAGCGACTCTGGTGTTGTTTCATGACTGTAACTTGTCATATCTTAAATAAATAGCCGATTGTAGACATAACACTATCATATTTTTATTTACTAATATGTAATATTAAAAAGTTATTGCTTCTCACGAAAACAAAATGATATAATACAATAATTATTCGACATAACAAATCACAAATTATTACATTATATAAATAATTGCGCTAAAGGCCGTGTAAGTGACAAGAAAAGTAATAAAATATAAAAGAGCTGCAAACACAGACAAAGAAATGAGCGTAATAAAAACTGAAATAATTTTTGAATAAAATTGCGAAAATTTCTCACATTCTGAAGCCTATTACTACAGCCATAAATTCGCTAATCACCATTTGTGTTTTAAGATGGACTCGCACAAAAGACCATTCAGAAAAACTAAAAGTCTCATAACAGACTACGAGTGTTCGGCTCGAACCGTGTCACCGCTATTAGAAGGTCCCATAAAATATCGGGAGACAAAAAAGGTTGAGGCCACGCCATTATATTTTTTGGATTTCAATTTGCGAGCCATTTGCTCCTGGGAAAATAATTTGGTTTCCATTTTATTGAAAACAATGGACTATTCCAAGCATACTAACGAGAAGACAAAGACAAATCAGTGGGAATACGTTGTTTTATAAACTCTGTTAATGTGTAACAAAACATTCTGATGTGTGACAGGTTTATGGGCAGTGTACTCGTATCTGTAAATATTAAGCGAAAGAGAAATTATAAAATACGATACTTTCGTATGCAATAAAACACATTCTAAGGTAATTTTTTTAAAGAATCGTTTTTTTAAGTTAAAGCCTTTAAGAATATGACCCTAAGAGGATTTTCTGAAATTCTGAATATTTTAGAAGTTACAGCTATTTTTGTGACGCACCGACTAAATCAGTCCTCCCGGGACGAATGAACAAAGCCAGTAGGCAAACTCTATCTGGTATAAGCTAACTAACTAACTAATCTGGTATAAGCTCACATTATAAAAACTATTTTGTACTCAATAAATCATTAGAAATCGACTCGACCACGGAAGGTCGAAAATTGTAAGTATAACACACAATTTTAAGTAATAATATTTATAGTTTTTTTTATAACGCCCGAAAAAACACTTAAAAATCGGGCGTCTCGGCTAGAATATCCGCTTAATATGTAGTGTGACAATTAAACATTTTTTCACATTTTGGCCAACCTATAATTATCATAATATGCGAAGTCTATTGCTATTAATAATTCTTATTATAATAATAAGTTGAAATAAGATGTTATAAAAAAAATAAAGAGATGGTATAATTGTCAATCGATTGACATATCAAAAAAGGACTAACGTACAATGATAACTGTTCACTTATTCTTCTAGATATATTTATAAAAGAACTTCTGCCTTATGAATGTATTAATCTTTTTAGAGTTCCATGTCTGGTCCCCTCGAGATCGGCCATCACAAAATAAATATTAATGTAAGATAGTATAAAATAAAAACAAAAATAACATTGAAATGAATGAGATATTGATCAATTTTGTTTCTTGTTAAAAAATATTAATGTACGAACTGTCATTGTTATAAGCGTAAGGAAAAAAATACCGTCACTGGAGAATAGAAACGTACACAAGGCCGTTTCACGTGACACATACAGTAGGAAAACACAGGCTTTTGATGAGGTGAAGGCAAATGCTTTGACTATATAAATACTATAAAACAAAGCTTTGAAAACTCGCGGGGGATCGAATGACAATCAGCTTTGAAACGCGATATGTGAATAATGGGATTGTTTCTTGGATATACGGAAAAAATTATACACAAAATATTTCATTAAATATTTATAGCAGTGATATGGATCTACTCTGTTGAAATGATTAATAAAATGAGAACATTATTTTGCAACAATGAAACTTATCTGTCTAGGGGATAGAACGTTTGGCTCCTGATCCAGGGGACATGGGTTCAACCCTGGACACGACCAGATTCCTTCTTCATAAAAATGAGCTATTTTCTGCTCACATTGAAGATTGAAAAAAAAATTCTAATATCATTGGTTAAAATCCTTGGTATTAGTCTTAAAGAAATGTAATGAACCGGTTGGAAGCGTTTGAGATGTGGATATACCGCAGAATGCTCCGTATACGGTGGACCGATAGGGTCAGTAATGCAGACGAACTACAGAGAGCCAGAGCCAATACAGAGCTGTTGTCATGTGTGTAAATTAGAAAGGTCTCATTTAAGTGAAGAGACGTCGGGGAATTGGTAGAAGGCAGCTGTCCTGGCTGCGGAACATCAAATAGTGGACAGGAACCTGTTGCAAGTCGCGCAGAATAGAGATGCCTTTGCTGCAGTGATCGCCAACGTTGAGGGGACCTGACACGGCACCGAAAGAAGAAGAAGAAGTGATGTGGATGGACCGCCACACTTTATTAGCATAAATATTAATAATAATAATATTTATGCTAATTTTTATAGCGCCGTTTTCGTGAATAACTCACCTTAAAGAGGCTTTGGCAATGTTTTTTTTTCAAGTCATGGGAGCAGCATCCAACACTAGCAATCGGATAATAGTTCTAAATTCATAAATATTCAGAGTAGCAACAGCTATGAATGCCACTGCTCCGAAAATTGTCCGGGAGTTGCGCTTTGGCTCAACTAATTTGCCTATTGCTGAGGAGTTTGCTGATCGAAGCGTAAATTGCCGTAATTTAGGGCTATCAGCAACACAAAGTTCAGATATATAGGCTGGTGCCATTCCGTGAAGCGCTTTAAAAACCATCCAGCATAGTTTATACTGGATTATCTATACGTTTAAAATGTATAACCACAAAGGGAATGCTTTATATTTTATTAAAAAAAAAATGTAAAAAAAACTTCTAGAAACGTTGTATGATAGAATACCGAACGATGAAATAAGAGAAAAATGTAAGGCAGATGACTGCATCACGGATAAAATAAAAAAAGGATCCTTGAGATAGTTTGGATATACGGAACGAATGGATGAGAGAAAAATGTTTAAAAAGTTGTACACAAGCAGCGTGAGTGGAAAAAGAAGCCGAGGACGACCGAGGAAAACATGGCATGACCAAATTAATCAATTACTAAAAGGCGGCCACATTCGAAGTCGGAATAATCGACGTGCGTGCATGGTACGATGTATGAATGTAGAGGAAGCCCGAGAGGTATCCCAGGACAGAGCATTGTGGCGATCCATCCTGTCTGCCTACCCCTCCGGGGAAATGGCGTGATGGATAGTTAGTTAGTTTAACTTCTAGAAAACAGACACAATAATTCGTATTAATTATTTAATTCAATTCAATTCAATTTATTTTTAAATCATAAACATTACAGTATATAACCAAAGCGCTTATGACTAAACAGGTAGGTAAAAAAAAACTATTTTAAACAGTAAATACAATAAAGAAATTTAAAAATAGACAAAAACACAAAAAACACGAGATAATTAAAAAATAAAGACCAAATAAGTAATTAGAAACAATAAGAAGAACAACACATTATTTAAGAGATAGATGTTTTCTGAGGGAAGCCTCACTATCGTGGAAGATGTCCACATCTCTATATGGAGTTGTATATCATTGTTCAAGAAACTACAAGTAACAAAACCTATATTTATTACATACTGAGTTCCCAGACTGCATTATGACTATTACGATATAGATACACCGTAACAGTCAATTGTCGGTGTCTGATACGTTCATTATCCATGATTATAGGATGCGCGATGGAGTGGCTACAGAACACAGACGCAACTCGAGTGGCTTGTTTATCGACTGAACCGGGATCAGCCGGGAACAACAATGGGATGAGTTATATCTTCACGCCGGCTAATAATGCCTTGCTCCAGACATATTACACGGAATTACGTCATATTATACGCTATATACAATAGATTGAAGGGTGAATTGGAGTTACATTCACTACAATTTAATTATTAGCATTAATAACTAACTAACTAACGGAGGATGGATCGCAATATTGTTCTATCCTGACATAATTCTCGAGTCTCTTCTACATTCACACATTGTGACATGCACGCTCGTCGATTGTTACTAGTTCGAACATGGCCGCCATTCAGTAATTTATTAATTTGGTCATGCCATGTCTTCCTTGGCCTTCTTCGACTTCTTTTCCCATTCACACTAGTAGTATATATATTTTTAACCATTCTTCCCTCATCCATTCGTTCCATATGTTCAAACCATCTTAGTGACTTTCGTATTTCATCATTAGATATTCTATCATATATTGCTTTTCCGCACATTCTTCTTAGTGACCTCATTTTTACAGCATTTTTCCTACTTTCATCCTTCTTATGTCAACTCCAAGCTTTACTTCCATACATAAGGGTCGGGACTAGAACTCCATTGTGCACTAACATTTTTGCTTCAGTCGATATATTTCTATTAGAGGTAATGACTTTGAGAGCACCATTTATTTTGTATCTAGCTCCAACCCTTCTTCCGATATCTTTCTCCATTTCTCCATCTCTTGCAAACATGCTTCCCACGTAGACAAATTCGGTAACTTGCTCTAATTTCTCACCGTTCAACCTTATGTCACAATCCGTCATACATTCTTCCTTTTCAAATACCATAAACATTAAACAACAAGAACAACAAACCATCACGCCGTTTCCCCGTAGGGGTAAGCAGAGAGAATGGACCGCAACACTACTCTATCCTGGCACACCTCTCTAGCTTCCTCGATTCTTTCGACTTCTAACATGACCAACCTTTAAAATTTGAAATAATAATTAAATAAAACGATGTTTTTTAACTACTTCCACTTTTGTCTTTATTTAGACAGCGACCGGTTTCGCCAGGCTCGCTGACATCGACAGACCAGTCTGTCGATGCCAGCGAGCCTGGCGAAACCGGTCGCTGTCTAAACAAAGACAAAAGTGGAAGTAGTTAAAAAACATCGTTTTATTTAATTATTATTACAAATGAACTTCCATCAAGAGATTTCAGTAAAATCATTTGATTATTTTAAAATTTGAATAATTTGCCATGTTTTCCTCAGTCTGTCTCGACTCCTTACTCAATTGACATCGTTAACGTATACTTTCTAACCATTCTTTCTCCTTCAATGCGCTCCATATATCTGAACCAACGTAGCGATCCTTTCATAATTTTGTTCATAATACCTTCTTCCGCTCTACATTCCTTTCTTATATCAGCATTTGAGATTCTGTCGTATATCGTTCTACCACGTAAATACATATCGCACCGTGAGTGTTAAACCGAGGTAAGTGCAAATATACATTTTGGAGATATGGGAGTTTAAAGACTTCATATTGCTTGAAAAACTGTTTTTTTTAAATAAACCAATGATTTTCGGTTTATAGTAATATACCTATAAACCAAAAATCATTGGTTTATTTAAAAAAAAAAGCAGTTTTTCCAAGCAATATGAAGTCTTTAAACTCCCATATCTCCAAAATGTATATTTGCACTTATCTCGGTTTTACACTCACGGTGCGATATTTTTGGTAATGGCTTGGAACCCTATTTAATTAAAATTACATCGCAAAGGGAATTTATCTCATTCTAGATTCATATATGAAATCATATGTGAAATTTAAAATAATTATATTGAACTTAAAGCGAGCGTTTCATACGAGTTATAAAAATATTATAGCTTCAGTGCCGGATTCTGTTTATTTGATACGGGGTAATGTAAAATACAAAAGCTTTTTCAAAATGTAATTCAATTTATTTGTAAGGGAAACTCGTATTCCTTGTTATACCCAAAAGGATTTTCTTAACAATGCATAGAAATCACAGGGTGAATATAACGTAATTGTCTTGTAAAACACGTTACACCCGCCACGTGAGGCGTGCGTCACGTGAGGCGGCGTGTTTACGGTAACGGGGGGAGTTGTTATATGGCGGGTCCCGTAATGATATGTCGGGGTCTCAGGGGCACGTCCGACTGGAGTCAAAATGACACCACGATTAACATAAAATATTTTTTTATAGCTACGTATTTCAATAATCAAAAATAAAATTACGTGATCCTAAGACGAAATTAATGGTGCTAATGTCGAAAGATCGACCAATTTAAATATCTTGGCAGCATTTTTACTAAAAAAAATGCGGAGGGCGATTCAGAACAAGAGGAGAGGCATGCTGACAAAGGGAGTTGTTATATGGCGGGTCCCGTAATGATATGTCGGGGTCTCAGGGGCACGTCCGACTGGAGTCAAAATGACACCACGATTAACATAAAATATTTTTTTATAGCTACGTATTTCAATAATCAAAAATAAAATTACGTGATCCTAAGACGAAATTAATGGTGCTAATGTCGAAAGATCGACCAATTTAAATATCTTGGCAGCATTTTTACTAAAAAAATTGCGGAGGGCGATTCAGAACAAGAGGAGAGGCATGCTGACAAAGGGAGTCTGTCTGCTGCACGACAATGCCAGACCACACACGGCCAACGCCACGGAGGAACTGCTCGTCTCGTTTAAATGGGATGTCCTGAACCATTACCTTTACCGCCCTGAAGCTGAGCATGGGTGTAAAAAGGTTTTCAACCGACGAGAAGGTAAAGAAGGAGGTAAACGAGGAGGTGGAGAAGTGGACGAAGGAGTTGGCGGAAAACTACTTCGAGAAAGCCATCAAAAAGTTGATACCCCGCTTCACCACCTGCATTGAGAAGAATGGCGACTATGTCGAAAAATACCTTACATATGTATTATATTTACCCAGATATCGAAACAAAATTAAGAATTGAATTTGCGTGAGCTGCATTTAATAAAATGAGAACCTTCTTTTGCATCGACAATCTAAATCTGAAACTCCGACAAAGAATGATTGAATGTTATATATGATCTGTTCTACTATATGGCTGTGAAACTTGGACACTGAAAGTGAATGTAATAAACCCGTTGGAGTGTTATAATCAAATATCATTAATAATAATGTCGAAAATCGAAAAAAGATATACTCGTATTTTATTAACTCACAAAATTCAATAAATTATGCGCTTTATTTTAATACTTTACAACAATCCCTTTTCACCTTCATATCCTATTAAAATTGTAGCAGACACCTTTCCAAATAGGAAACAATGAAAACTTATATCGTTTGTATACAAAATAGCGGTTTAAGGTAAGAAGTTTTAATTGCACTTTAAGAAATGAAATTACGAAGAAACGTAAAATTTTGATTTACTGCTATATGATAATTTTGCACCCTCGTAAAAATAAAATTAACGATGCCATACTTTGTAGCGTTTACAAGAAGTTAAGGTTAAAGTTGAATAAATTTGTTTAAATTTTGAATAATACATTAATTTAGTAAAATAATTAACAAAAAAATATATATATTATTAATAGATGGGACATTATATTATTGCTAAGTAATTAACTCAAATATGTTTTTTCCATATGTATAATATATCGCAGGATTAATAGAACACTGGCTTAACTCAAAAAAGCAAGTTTTACTCAATCTGAAATGAGTCGGTGTTTTAACAAAACACACGGTCGAAAAACGCGGTCGAATGGAGAGCGTTAACATTGTGAACGATTATCGTACGTACGAATGGATAGCGTTAACATTGTGAAAAATAGATGGATAGCGTTAACACAAGCCTCTGTCTAATGTTAACTCAATTATGACCTAAACCATAATCGGTCAGTTTACTATTAAGCGTGCGATATATCATCAAAGTGATAATGATAAATCGAAAGAAACTGGTTAGCAATACATATGATGATAGAAGTTAAAAACAAAATTACAAACAACACAATTTACTTATGTTTTAATTTTTTTTTTTAATTTATAAAAACAGAGTTTTTCACGCAATACGTTGTTCATTTATGTCGAAAACTTATGAATTATCCTTTCATATAAACTCATATAATAATTAAAATGAAAACTGAAATGTCCAGAAAGGATACAATACAAGCTCTGCTGGACGGTCTTCTGCGACAGCTTATATATCTGAACTCTGCATCAACGAGAACCTGAATGCCAGACAGTCTACATTACGATCAGCTAAGACTTTTGCGATTGGAAGATTGACTGTGCCAAAACGGTGTCCTAGCACAAACTTTGGCGACCGAGCCTTCGCGGTAGCCGGGCCTTCAGCCTGGAACAATCTTCCAGCAGACCTTAAGTGAATTGAGAAGCAGTCAGAGTTTAGATCGAGACTCAAAACGCACCTTTTCAAATTATCCTTTCCTGATAAGAAGGGTTGATCGACTGCGTTAGTTCATAAGACGGAGTATTTTCTACCGCGCCCTTGAGATGAGTAATTCATAAAAATGGCGCTCTATAAATTATCAAATTCATTATTATTATTATATTATACGGAATTATTGAATAATATTATGTTTTAAGCAACGATGTAAAACTGCATTATAAATAATTAATACGAATGAAAACTTTATTCTTTAGAACTTATCATTTCATAATGTCTTAGAAACGCGAAACATGTTATTCCCATAAATTGTAGATTTCGGACGAATTCCATCATGTTAAAATACTCGTGTATTAAAATCACAGACATACAGACAACAATATTCCCCATATTATGTGAAAGCTGTTGAGACCTTTTACATTACATTTATAAAATGAGCTTTATTCGTATGAAATATTGTATAATAACATAATATTGATTTCAGTACGCCGTTCACATTGTAGTTACCAAGGGCTTTGTCCTTAGAAACTGTGGAGGTACATAAGAATATACGTAGCAAGTATATCATGTACAGAAGTAATCCCTGTAATACAATTACACCCCTGAAGGAAGGGGCGGTTAAAATAGAAAGCACTTCGATAATAGTCCGGACTGCTACCTAGCCGGTCTAAGTGCCGGGTTATTGGCACATACATTACATTCCACTCCTCTCATAATTGAAGATACAAGGAGCACAGCTTTCGTACTCCTGAGTGGTATGAATTATTCCGTATGATGTCGATAGCTCCGTTTAATATTAGAATAGAATTTCACGAAGCGACTATTAATAAATGTAGGGGGTGGAGTCTTTATATAATGTCAAAAGATTCAATAAATACTATTATTTTGGCTACAATATTGATGAAAATGTCCTTTACCGAAATGTTGTATTGTATTATACGGGAGTGGCATTTGGTGCTGACTGGTGATAGTGCAGATGATTTAATAGAGATGTACAAGGAATTGAAGGATACAGTAGCCCGAATTGATTTATAAGTCAATACACATAATACCAAGTGGAACACAGAGTTCAAAAAAGCCTACGAGCTGGAGTCTCCTTGAAGACGTTTTTAAAGTCCAAGCTTATTAGTATTCAGAAACATCATACTGCATATTTATAACACCATCATCAAGCCAGTGGTGACATATAGATCAATAATAATTTTATTGAAGGAATAACTAAAAATGTTTATTTTAAAATTAGGCAAACTGAAAATGCAGGAAAATTTAGTAAAAGTTGTTAAATATGTGATGAGGAAAAAACTTTGTACTTAAAAATTTAAATATTAAAATTTCTTGACATTTAGAAAGTTTCAGACGTATAGAATCAGGCGTTCGTAACATGAAAATCGTTTCAGCATTCATTTGGAGCATGTGCATTTTTAATCAATCTTAATAGAATACGCAGAAAACTTTGCGCCATATATCCGAAGCATATGAGTTGACGAAAAATTAAAAAATCTATAAAAGTTTTAAGAGAGAATTTGTAAAATAAATTTGTTAACATGTGTATAAGAAAATGAGATATTTAAATAATTATACAATTATTTAAGGGTGTCTGTTTTTAAAATGATACTTACGATTAGAATGAAATATTTTTCGTTACTGGGATAACTAAATTAAAGTTGCAATGGGATGGACCCATAGCAAGACAGGGCAATACCCGATGGACATCCAGAATACTTTTGTGAAGGTCTTGGACAAATAAAAGGAGTGTCAGGAGGCCACCTAAAAGATGAACTGACGATTTGCCCGAATAGCTGGAACGACCTGGATGCGGAAGGGACAATACAGGGACGAGTGGAAGAAAATGAAAGAGGCATGTATCCAGCAGTAAAGGGAAGAATACGAAGAATAAGAAGGCCGAAGAAGAATACGAAGGGATAACTCTGAAATCATAAAATTTCATATTAAAAAAAAACTCATTTAAAAAGGAAGCAACATCATTAAGTGATATTCAAAAAAAGAATGACCAAGAGATTAGATGATTCTTTCTTCAGTCATTTTTCCTTGTGTACATACAATCTTAATGACACTTTTAATATTATATATCAATTATCCGATGATGAAGGTGTAAAACCATCGAATCATAAAAATAAATATAACTAAAATGCGGAGAAAATAGTATTTTAATTCATAAAAAACGTCATTATGGAATTCTATGGTGTTAACGTCTATTTAAAAAAAAAATTAATTTGAATATTTTGTTCACAAAACTTTCATTCGCACTGCATTCAGTTCTTATATTTGCACTTAACACAATCATATACACATTTATACACATTTGTTTAAGAGATCTCATTACTCCCTGCATTTATTCCACTTTCATTCTTCATTTGTAAGTTCCAAACATAAGGGGTGTGTGCTATTTATATTTGTATTTTATAATGTATTATAGTAGGTTCCAAGAAAGGTATAGGAATAATGAAAACGAACGCTTTTAAAAGACTTTAAGGCAGAAGAGTATGAAGCAACTCCGAGGAAACAATTTAAGAACATCCATTGTAAACATAGCAACTAAGTAAAATTAACGAGTGAGTATCCATTTACATTACGGCGAGCGGCGGAACCGAGTAAGAAAAATCTCAACAAGAGATTCGGGGCGGCATTTCATTTTAATTATAATAAAAGGACTGCCGTTTGAATAAGAAAATAAATAGGGACATCAGAAGACGAGCAATTTGTAGTCAGGCAAAGGGTTCAGTCGCCATGGCAACACAGGACGGCCCCAATTTACCGCCAGAGATTGTCCGACAAAGAAGGCGAATGTTATTTATAACCTTAATCTAAAATTGTTAAAACGTGAATGTTGCCGCGAGAATTGAAGACAGCAGAGTATTTCAAAATGATACACAAAATATTATTTTCGTAACACTTTTTAAATCTGAGCTAAGAATGAAAATAAAATTAAATACAGTGTTACCCTTCTTAACTAGCCTGATCGGGACTTATACTTTATTTCGCACCGTGAGTGTAAAACCGATGTAAGTGCAAATATACAGTTTGGAGATACGGGAGTTTAAACATTTCGTATTGCTTGGAAAAACTATTTTTTTAAAATAAACCAATGATTTTCGGTTTATAGTAATATATCTATAAACCGCAAAATATTGGTTTATTTAAAAAAAAACAGTTTTTCCAAGCAATATGAAATCTTTAAACTCCCATATCTCCAAGCTGTATATTTGCACTTACGTCGGTTTTACACTCACGGTGCGATTTTATTCTATTTATTTTCGGTACACAACTGGCAGTACAGCTGTATTGTATCACCAACAAAATATTAATGAAAGATAAAGAAACATATACACTTAGTAAAACAAGGTAATGAACAAATATGAAATATACAAATCAGGTAAAATAAGACAATAGCACGAGACAAAGAAAAAACAAACAAACCAAATAAAGTAAGACTGCACATGAAAAATAAGAAATATTCAAATCAAGTAAAATAAGGCAATAGAAAGAGACAAAAAAAAACAACAAACCAAGTAAAGTAAGACAACAGCACATGATAAAGAAAAAATATCCAAATCAGGTAAAATAAGACAATAGCACGAGACAAAGAAAAAACAAAAAAAAAACAAGTAAAGTAAGACATGATAAAGAAGAAATATCCAAATCAGGTAAGACAAGACAATAGCCTTCATATAAAGAAAAAACAATTCGCAAAGATTCAACTGTAATATATTAAGTCTTAAATTTACAACACTGTTATAATATCACATTTTTTATTTATTTGAGAATGCCGTGACGGCTGTTTCGTCATATTCGTCGTTATATGCAATTAAAATAGAATGTCAACGCCCTGTCAATTAAAAATAAAGAGTGTAAGTACTAATTTAAGGGCTAATCTGAATGGATAATAACGCAGCGCCGCGCGTAACAATGTTGTATTTCTGTTGATTCATTCGCTTTTGAAATTAGCTTTTACTTTTACTAAAAATGATTAATGATCAATAAGAAGTTCAAAGAGCATTGTTAGCGCCACGAACTACGGCAAAATGTATGAATAACTGAATAAATGTTTTATTTTTACTTTCTCGAACAACGGGAGCGAACACTTTCTATGAATGGAGATAATTGACAAACATTAGCATTTTATTTGCACGTTTATACATTTTTTATTTTTTTGGTATTTTTTAAGATCGCATGCAATTAATTATATGTTCATCGAGTTAAACCATTTCAATAATAAAATAAAAATATTTATAACATACACTTAGTTTTACATATACTTTTCATTCTAGTTTAGATCGATTTTGTCAGAACTTTGCCTTCTTCCAATGGAACCACATTTAACAAAATATGAAGAATAAAAAGTTTACGTTATATATTGTATATTGTTTTATATTGTATTTTTGACTTAGGAGAGTATCTTGTATTCCTAATGTCAAACTATCTCTCATGCGTTCCTGGTATTATATATTTTTTAAATTTTACCTATTCTCAATAGATGCTTTAAAATATAATTGTTGTTTGTAATATCTTTTGAGAAATTAACTGATTTGATTTGATTTGATTCCACTAGTTTCCACCAGGAGATGGCAGCAAACTGCTGAAATAGGCATAAACTACAATATAAGAATAATGTTCTTACACTAAATATATATGGTATTGTATTATAAAGAACATTTTATATTTTTATTAGAATATTTACAATGAACTATACCAAGAATTTAAAACACAAAGAAAATAATCATTGAAATAACTAGAACAAAATACTACACTTCACGTCTCGGATGGTTCTCATCCTTCGGTGTAAGGATTAACGACCTACATGGCATAGTGATATTTGACGGCCTCCATGGTAATATGGTAAGAGATCTTACTGCCACACTGAAGGTCTCGGGTTCGATTCCCGGCGATGGCAGTGTCATTGGTCTGGTGTAAAATTTACGTGACAATAAAATGTCGATAGATTGGCTACCTATCACATGTCATGAAAATCAATATAATAGCTTAAAATAAATTGTATTAAGTCGCTAACTTCTTGTTTCATCGTTTCCTTATTACTGAGGATCGTGATCTATGGAACTACCCGTTCCAAAAACAAAACGCCTCCAACCCTTTCTGTTCTCCGCAGACCGAACCGCCGAGTAGAGGTTTCCCCCGGCAACTCCTTAATCTGGTCACACCACCGCGCAGGAGATCTGCCTTTACTTCTTTTGCCTGGAACACTTCCTGTTACAATACTTTTTTCCAGGTTATCAAGCTCCCTACTTATATAAAGTAATTGGATTCAAACGACTTGTTGCATAAAACAAAAAAATATATACAACGAAGAGAAATGAGACCCACCAAAACATCTTTGTAAAGAGTGAAAAAAAATGCTGTGAAAACACGATGTTTTTAAAGATATTCAAATCTGAATCCATAATAGAGAATATATAAGAAAACTAAATAGTCAAGTTAACTAACTAACTAACTACGGAGAGGGTGGATCGCCACACTGTTATATCCTGACATAACTCTCGCGCATCTTCTACATTCACACATCGTGACATGCACGCTCGTCGATTGTTCTTACTTAGAACATGGCCACCTTTCAGCAAATGATTAATTTGGCCATGCCATGTCTTCCTTGGCCTTCCTCGACTTCTTTTTCCATTTAGACTACTTGTGTATATATTTTTTACCATTCTTCTCTCATTCATTCGTTCCATATGTTCAAACCATCTTAGTGACACTTTCTTCATTTTATTTATCACGTATTCATCCGCCTTACATTCCTTTCTTACTTTATCATTAGATATTCTATTATACATTATTTTTCCCGCACATTCTGCTTAGTGACCTCATTTCTACGGCAGTTATCCTACTTTCATCCTTCTTTTGCCAACTTCAAGCTTCACTTCTATACATAAGGGTCGGCACTAGAACTCCGTTGTGCACTGCCATATTTGCTTCAGTCGATATATTTCTATTTGCGGTAAAGACTTCGAGTGCACCATTTATTTTGTTTCCAGTTCCAACCCTTCTTTCGATATCTTTCGCCATTCTTCCATTTCTTGTAAACATGGTTCCCAGATAAACAAATTCGGTAACTTGGTCTAATTTTTCACCGTTCGCACTTATGTCACAATCCAGCATACATTCTTCCTTTTTAAATACCATAACTTTAGACTTTGACACGTTCATTACAAGATTGCATACTTCGTACATTCTTGACACTAGGACTTGTAGATCGTCCATGCTGTCAGCGATAAAACAGCATCGTCTAGCAATAGTCTCTAATAATAAAGTTGATATTAAAATAAATATACACGCAGAAAATATTTGGTAAATGATATAATTATAATATGGTTTATTTTTTTAATCCTATACACTTGAAAGTATTCTAACAAAATAAATATTTGAAATAGCAAAGACCTTTGTTGTACGACTGTAGTTGGCAAAGTGTATTTTTTTCAAAGGAAACTTTATTTTACACGCGCAAATGTAAATATAACAAATCCCATTTAAAGTCAGATTCTATAAAAGATTTTGTTTACTCGTGAACCCTAAAATTTATTCACAAATACATTTTCTAAAAATACGGGTCTAAAAAAATCCGCGTAGCCGAAACTGTTTCAAAGACAATATTATGTTTTGGCGTTATTTCGGGCTTTGTATTATTTACAATAGAATACGAATTAGATGATTTACATACGTGTCAGAAAATATTCAGTGCCACAAAGTTGCAGGTAAATAAGAAAATTCCAATTGATATTCCATCGATGCACCTTTTCTTCTGGTGCCGTGTCAGGTCCCTCCAATGTTGGCGATCACTGCAGCAAATTAGTACGGTTTCATGAAAGACTCCTGTGTGCAATCCTTTTTGACTAACTAACTAAATACTCACACCGTCTACCCCTCTTAGGGCGGGAGATAGAAGGTTAAAATATTAGATTAAATATTGGCCTGTCATCCTTAACTTGATGACAAGGAAATTAACGTAACGTATGTCCCGGATGGACGGGATCAGGCCTAGGCAGTGCAGCGAGACTGACGAAAGGGCGTCGCTGCGTCCTACAACAGTCTCGGGTGGCGGTGGGAACCTTCTATCTATTCCCGGAGGGGTAGGCCTAAAGAATGGACCGCCACACTGTTCTGTATACATCGTGTCAGGCACGGCAGTCGATATCTCCGACTTGTCACGTGACCGACATTTAATATTTGATTGATTTGATCGTGCCACGTTTTCTTCAGCCTTCCTCTATTTCTAGCTCCGTTCACGTCGTTTACATGTACCTTTTTGACGATTGTTTAAAGAATTAAAACACTGTTCATCATCGGGAGAATGATATAAACAGTTTAAATCGTTATCCCAATGATGAAGGTGTTAAGCCTTCGAAACATGTCGAGAAAAATAAAATCAAAAGTAAATTTTCATTTTGTAAGACATTTGAATTTTTATTATTATTTATATTTAAAATAAAATAAAATCACTGCACTTTGTTTTTCACCACTATACGGTTATTCTAATTGCCGACTAGTTTCGCTTGTACCCAAGCTTCCTCAGGGCTTCGTAATAATCGAACATTATTAAAATAACCGCATAGTGGTGAAAAACAAAGTGCATTGTTATTATTTAATTTAATTTTAAATATAAATAATAAAAAAATTAAATCAAAAATGGAAAAAAAACAGTGTTTAAATTCATATTGTTTATTATTATTGTGGAATTTCACGGTGGTAGATAAATTATTTGCGATAAATTTATCTAAAATAACCCTTTTTCAATATCCAATATCTTGTAGAAGTGTATTTAATTATACAAAAGCAAAAATCTTAAAGAGAATTATATTCATCCGAAGAAAGCTATTTTGGTATCTGATTAAGCTTTCACAACGTTGTTATATATTTTTTTCGATAACATTCGAACGTAGGTAAACAAATTAACATTATTAACGCAAAATAAAAGAAAGGCCGAAGTTTTTTTTTAGTTGTAAGATCCCTTCTATAATACTTTAGCAAGGCGTCCGGAATCTTGGCAGTTAACAATGTTTGAAAGGAGTTTGATTAAATTTACGCGATACGATGTACGAGTATAGAACGGTGTAGTGAACAGTGTACAGGAAGGGAGAGATGGAAAGTAACGATAAGAACTTTATTCCAATTTAATTCTATGTTAGGAGTTAGTTTACCCCGGGTTGCGGAGCATCGCGCGATTTATTGTTCCAGCGAAAGCCTTTCGGTTTGGTATAATTAATGCACGCTTGATTTACAGTTAATTATAACCAAGAAAAGTAATTTACCATCTAGATGGGTCCCATTTTTAAATGACATCTTGCGAACAATTTGCTTGCGTTCATTTTGTTTAATTAAAATCGTTCTATTTACGTCTTGCGTAAACTGAAACTGATTACACTTCGAATAAAAATGGCTCTGACAACTCTATTTAAATACGTTGGACACTCTTGCAGTAAAAATATTTTTATGCTACAAATATTAATTAATACGGATGAAAACGTCTGTTTCATAGAAGTTTAGTTTATTATAGTTTATCGGAATGAACATAAACTATAATACAATACCAATATCACATTTGTCTTAGAAAATCAAAATATGTTTAAGCCAATAAACTTCAACAAATACTATAATACTAGACAAAAATACGTTTTTATTCGTATTAATTCAAAATTTTATAAGTCAAAGTCAAAAGTCAAGATATACAAGGCATGCGTTCGCCCCATCATGACGGATGGAATAGAGGTCAGAGACGATACCAATAGAACTAAGAAACTTCTTAGAGTAGCAGAAATGCAAACCCTATTCTCCATCGCAGGCAAAACCCTCAGAGATCGGATCAGAAATAAAACGATGAGGTCTGTCTGTGGTGTTGTGGACGTAGTGAGATGGGGAAGAAGCAGAAGGCGCTTTTGGAGAGACCACGTGGACCGCATGGAGAATACAAGAATTGCAAAAATTGTTAAAGATGAAAATCCAAGCATCAAGAGATTACCATGAAGGCCGCCAAAGAGATGGAGAGATGGCTGGACATCATCATCCCAGGACAGCCCACCGTCACAAACAGATCATACGACTAAAACTAAGAGGAAGAAGAAGAATACTTATTGAATACAGAGTTTTTCATCGTTGTTAAAGAGAACAAATTAACTACAAATATTGTTTAATTACGTAATAATGAAATAAAACGATGATTTTTAAGAACTACGTCCACTTTTGTCGTTTATTCGATAGACTCCGGTTGCGCCTGGGATAGACCAGTCTGTCGATGCCAGCGAGCCTTGCGAAACCGGAAGCTATCGAAATAAAGACAAAAGTGGGCGTAGCTCTTCATTGTTTTATTTAAAAATAACAAACGTCAAGAAACGTCAGTAAAATCATTTGTTTAATTATGTGTTTTCGTCATGGTATCAATTTTAAATTAACGTCGCTAGTATTTTGATATGTATCGGTTAACTCCAGTTATACTTCAATCATAATAACCAAAATTTTAAAATAGTGTAATTATCAATGGTTCAGCGCGGAATTAATTTTTAAAAACCATTACGCAATTCTTGATAAACTTCAAAAGTTATGCTTCGTGAATTTGATACATAATAATACTATGTTTGTGGAAGGTTACGGGTGTAGAATTGCTACTGCGTAAGCGCTACATAAATGTCTTGAAAATTGCAAATGAATTTGTCCATCTTGGATCATCATCGTTTTTTATATTTTATCTGTTCTCAACAAATGCCTTAAACTTTAATTTTCGTTTGTAATATCTTTTGATAAAATAAACTGATTTGATTTCAATTTGATTTGATAATGAAACTATACAATGTTATTTCTTCTGTATACGTCATACTTTGTGTTGTTATGATGGTTTATTTCTCTTTCTCTTTTTTATATATTAGGTCCTTACATATGAAATTGGCATTTTGTATGAGAGGAACATAAAGTTGATTTTTTTTTAATATAATATATTTATTTAATCAAAGTATGTACCATTGCTATCTATGCACTTTTGCCATCTCATAGGTAGTTCATCGATCCCTTTACTAAAAAAACCATTCGGACGGGAATCAATAAAATCTTTGAAGTCGGTTTGGACTGCCCCATCGCAGTTGAATTTTTTCCCTTGGTTCGGCAGGGTTCAGCCATTGCGATGAGCGCTTCCGATTATCATACAGGATCCACTTTTCATCACAGGTAATGATTCGATTCAAAATCCCTTCATCATTGTGCCGGTTGAGTAATGCAACGCAGCAGTCAACGCGCGTTTGTTGATTTGCTTCACTCAATTCGTGAGGTACCCACCTTGCAAGCTTTTTCACCTTCCCAATTTGCTTCAAGTGGATTAAAACAGTTTTATCACTAACACCGCAGCCTGCAGCTAACTCGGACGTGGTTTGCGATGGATCCGCTTCAACAATAGCCTTCAATTCTTCATTATCAACTTTGGTCTCCGGCCGTCCACGGGGCTTGTTCTGCAGGTCGAAATTTCTAGAACGAAAACGTTGGAACCAAAAACGCACTGTGTTTTCTTTTGCGGCACCGTCGCCATACACATCATTAATCCTTCGAGCCGTTTCTGCAGCACTGGTGCCACGGTGGAACTCGTACTCGTAAATAACGCGATATTTCAAGTTTTCCATTTTGTAAACTGAGTGACGCAAAGAAAAAAAACAATTGAGGAAAAAACAAATGAATTATAATTTTCGAAACACAAATACTTGAGTAAATAGCTGTATAAATTTGAATTTGGAATTCCTAACCAAAGAGAAGATATTTGAGATCAAAGTTGCCAGTACGGCAAAACGCCAATTTCATATGTAAGGACCTAATACTTTGTATATACAACATTTATATTTAAAAAAATTCAATTAAATAGACATGTTTCGGATAAAAAGTCCTTCTTCAGTGCATATTACAAAGATACATTTTTAAATATTTATTTCTAATAAGTCTTTAAAACATCTGTCAGATCATGTAAACAATTTTATAATATTTTTAAAAATGTATCTTCATAATGTGTATCACTGAAGAAGGATTGTCTGTCCGAAACATGTCTATGTAATTTTATCTTTTTAACCCTTAACGTACCGTGTTCAAAACAAAACGCTTGCTCCCATGTGGTAAGTTCAGTTTACCGCTAACTTTATCTAAATATCAAGCATATGACTAGATGAATCAAAATTTAATTTATGTCATCTTGTAGGGAATTTCATTAGGAATAGATCGATATCTATAACATACATGGATTATTTGAAAAACATATCATTATTAATTTTTTTCTGGAACCATGCGATTTCTTATATGTAATGCGTCATAGCATACGAGCGACTAAACATCAGGTATAAACTTGTCTGCGCGCCGCGGCCGGCGGGGCGAAGATAAAGGCACCTAGGCAAAATGTATAGTACGTTCAAGACAACGAGTACGTATTAATATTTGTCCCTTTTGGTAAAGTGTTAATATTTTCACAGTTCTGATATTATTAAGTTACGTGGTGCGTTTTCATCCAGTCGGTATTATTACGTACCTATTGAAAAGGTCAAAGATATAATTTATAATATGTTCAAAACAGCGAGTAAGTATTTGTCACTTTTGATAAAGTTGTAAATATTAGCAAAACAAATTCTACCTTAACACGAATGAAGGTGAGGGCAGTCTTAGAAAATATTTTTTTTGGGATGAAGGAAGTAATTTTTTGCTTTTTTTTATTACGAAATATTGAGAACACTTCAATGGAGGATTACAATTTTTTTATAATATTAGGGTCCATAGGTTTTAAGAAAATCAACTTTAAATTGGCAGTGGAAACTCAATTGACCACATGGCAACGCGACGGTTAATATAAGTGTTGTACGTATATCTACAAAGTATATAAAAAAAGAAAAAGAGAAACATACAATATTATTTTAAACCATAAAATTCCTAATTACGAAACGTTTTTTTTCTTCTAAAATAATATATTATGTAAATTAAAAACTCCATGCGCTCCTAAATACGTATGCCGAGGGGAGTTAAAATTTAAAACTTTCATTTACGTATACATTTTAGCCATGTAAATGCAATTACTGAAAATGCAGCCAAAAAACGAGCGTACAAAATGTACATTTTTTATCGCCGCATTTAGCAACGTGCAGCAAAGTCCGAAATATTCGCTAATTACCGTCGAGTATTCTCCTCTTGATGCTCGTGTGTTCTTAGGCGTAAATTAAAAAAAAAACGGATACCACACAAAGGAAGTAGACATTGAGTGTGATAAGCATAAACTTCGAGACATTGAGTGTGATTTAGGCAAGGCCGCTGATAGCAATTTTCAAATCAAATCAGTTTATAAAATATGGCAGTGCACAATGGAGTATTAGTGCCGACACTTATGTATGGAAGCGAAGCTTGAAGTTTGGTAGAAATATGATAAATGCCGTAGAAATGAGGTGAATAATGTGCGTAAATAAGTGTATGATAGAATATCTAATTATGAAGTAAGAAACGAATGTACGGCGGATGAATGCGGAATAAATAAAATTAAGCAAAGGGTTACTAAGATGGTTTGGACATATGGAGCGAATGGATGAGGGAAGAAGAGTTAAAAATAAATATACAAGTAGTAAGACTTGACATGACCGAATTAATCAATTACCGAAAGCGGAAAAACGACGAGCGTGCATTCCACGATGTGTGAATGTAGGATGTGTAAATGATGTTCTAGTCTTATGTATGGAAGTGAAACATGGAACTGGCAAAATAAAGATGAAATGAATGAATGCAGTAGAAATGAAATCTCTTAGATGAATGTATACTATATACTCGTATGTATACGATATAGTTTCAAATGCAAATATAAAGTGAATGCAGTGCGAATGAAAGTGTTCATGACAAAAAGGGTTCTTAAGATGGTTTGTACACATAGAGAATGAATGGATGTGGCAGATTGGTGAAGAAAGTATATGTAAACAACGTGAACGGAGCTAGAAATATAGGATGACTGAGAAAAGCGTGCCACAATCAAATCAATCAAATATCACATGTCGGTCACGTAAGGAGTCGGAGAAATCCACGTGCGTGTATGATACGATGTCTGAATGTAGAGAGACGAGAAAAATGTGTCAGGATAGGACAATGTGGCAGTCCATTTGTTTTGTTACCTCTCCGGGGAGAAGTCGTGGTGTTTGATTAGTTAAAACTGATAGTCGACCAGGAAATGAGAATTGCGTAAGCATCGGAAGCAAGGTTATATGAATTATTAAAAAATATGTTTTAATTCATGCATTCTCTCACCGTCTATTGGCTAATTAAAACAAACAATGGAATGAGAATATCATATAAATGTAATTCTGTTATTGTAGATGGAAATAATGTGTAAATGCGAATTTTTATTTATCTGTTTTTTTCCGCATTAGGATTTATTTTTCTAGACATATTTCGAAGGTATATTCGCACACGTGACATCTTTGGTTCATGTTTTACAAATGTGATATTGTCATTGCCCATTTGATTATGCCTTATACAGGCGAAACATGTCATTCACATAAAATATATTAATATTATGAATACAATAATACGAATGAAAACAGACGTTTTTATTCGTATTAATTATTTACGTTTTACGTTTGAAATATTTTTGGTATGACGTATCGTATAAATTTCCAGGAAAATACACATTTTTTTCCTTCTTTCTCGGAGTCGAAACTAACTAATTAACTAACCATCACGCCGTCTCCCTGGAGGGGTAGGCAGAAATAATGGAACGGCCCACTCCAAGTTTCACTTCCATACATAAGGGTCGGCACTAGAACTCCATTGTGCACTGCCATCTTTGCTTCGATATATTTCTATTTGCAGTAATGACTTGCAGTGCACCATTTTTTTTCCCGCTCCAACCCTTCTTCCGATATCTTTCTCAATTTTTCCATCTCTTGTAAACATGCTTATTATATACTGAAAGAATAAACTAAAAAAATGAATTAACATATAATTACGAGCATAAGTATAGTGTTATAAAGTAAATGTACGTTCCAGTGTTAAAAGTACATTCTGATATTATTGCATAAACTACCGATTTTCATTACAATGACTTATTCATGAGGTGACTTTTACTAGCTAGCACAATTTAATCACAGCACGAAGATTCGGCCTCTAGACACAGTTTCACTTTTAGAGAGCGCCTGTGTGGTGCCGGCTTTATGTACGGAAGCGAGTTGCAAAATTAAAAATGATTCGCAAAATAAATTTCCTTCGCCCGGAGTGTAGTTAAACTAGGCTATGGTCTGGTGAATACCGTGCTAAGCGTCAACTATTACTATAAAATGTAAAATAATACTCAAGTTTTCAGAGCAAAAGGGAAACTATTTTTTTAGTCAGAGCATAATATGATTAAAATATAGACCCACGTAAAGAAAATTTCATTCTTTGTATGTCTAAACTACAGATTACGAATAGCCAATATTAAAAATTACTTTTGAGAAACATTATATTCACAACAGTTAATTAACTTACGAGTCCAATTTTTTATATGTTACCGTTGCCCTACAATCCTTATTAAAAAACATAACCCGATATAGACTTAATTCCACCCCTTTTCAATAAGTAATGATGTTATTCAAATAAAATTATAACAATGAAGAAGGATAAGTATCATCTATAACATTTTTGTGAAGAGTATAAAAAAGCGATGTGAAGATTGTGAAGAAATTGAGGAAGGTCAAGGAAGTCATGGCATGATCAAATTAATCGAATTCGAAGTAAAAACAATCGACAAACGCGCATGTCACGATGTGTGAATTTAGAAGAGGCGCGAGAGTTTGTCAGGATATAACAGTGTGGCAGTTCATCCTCTCTGCCAACCCCTAAAGCGATAGTTAGTTTGTTACAATTAACTTCCATAAAGGAATTTAAATTAACAACATTTTAAAGCCTTTATTTTAAAACAAGTGGGATACGTATATAATATGAAAAAATATGGAGAGGAAGAAAACTTCAATTTAGTATACAATTTCTTCCATGCTTGCCATAACTTTGTGTTGTGAGATGTTCAATGTTTCTTTATGTACATTTAGTATGGTACACTCACTTTATTAAAAAATAAAAATAAAATACCAAACATGTTTCGGACTAATCAGCCCTTCATCAGTGATATTATATAAATATAAATATTTCAAATATTTAAAAAAATTACAAATGTGGTAAGTTTTGACAGATGTTAAAATGATTTATTTCGAAACGTTTATGCATTCGTTATAACAAATATTATGAATAAATTTAAAATTTAAAACAATAATTTAAAGTTCCTATTGGAGTTCATATAAGGATAATGGCGTTGAAATTTTGCATCACTGATGAAGAGTAAGTATTGTATACTAAGTATATAAATAAAATGAAATATTATCCAATTTATTCAAAATGATCCGCGAAATAAATTTTGACCCTTCTTCAGAGTTCACGGGCCATTTAGAAGTGCATTTGGAATTTATTTTTCATATTGGAGTACTGTATTTAATGGACCTATACCTTTTCTACCCTCCCTTCTCCGGCTTTAAATATTTGTAGAAAATTTATTTCATTTTATAGCAGTTCGTATTTTATAAATTCCTGAATGCGGGGACTGGGGACTCAGAAGAGCGTGTGTGTCAAACTTTGTGGGGAAAGGTATAGTTCCACCTGATCGAATTTGCATTCACACCGAGGAAAATAAATAATTATATTGTATTTCTATACTGGTAGTTCCACAGTTAGTGGTACGGTAGTTCCACACAGAATAACAGGAATAGATTTTATTATCTTCTCATTACATTTCATAATTATCCATCTGTTCATACAGTGGTCAGAGAAAACGCATCGAGTCAAACTCCAAAAGACTAACATCGATTGTGATTGCTGGAAATACTGCAGAAGACAGTCGTAGGTGGAGAATAACATAACATAAAGGCACGCAGGACTTCGAAGCATAGGGCAGAGATGACGCCGCAGTGAGGAGGAGGAGAAAGGAGAGACCACTGAGGGACGGAGACGGCTCCACTACCAGATTCCTTCCCCTGCCCCAGATGCCCCAGAATGTGTGACCAGAATTGGGCTCTTCAGTCACATGCGGACCCACAACCGTGAAGGGTAGTCTTCCTCGGATACGAGGGACAGCCAATGATGATGTTGATTTGATGATTGATGATAATTGCATTTTAAAAAGTGCGATGTTTCTAAATGAGTAACGTATAATAATGTGCGTAGATTGTCAGTTATTTTCTATAATTTTGCATCATCTTCGATCGTAGCAGACTCCATCTTCAGGGTGTTTCAACTTGACAAGGACATACCCAAGATTGCAAAAGATGGACACAAACAATATTTTCAAAATCATACATTAAAATATCAATTTTAACCTCTTGTCTGGCCACAAGATCTATAAAGTCTAAAGTGATTTTATAATGTCAGATGTTATGATTTTGTTTTTATTCAAACGGATACTTTTTGCTATATTTTATACTATGTACTGGGATATAAGACTATGATTTAAGTGAATACTGTACGTAAAAAGTGATATCATAACAGTGTTATAAATTTTAACAGTTAATAATGTTGAAATATCATAGTGTTTCGGTCAAAACAATGGACAATTTAACTCATTGACAACATAAAACGCACTTAAAACTTTATGGCTCACAGAATAATATATAATACATTGGTTTCGAAAAAAAAGTTAGCTGCATTGTTGTAGCTTATATACGTCAGTCTCAGATACAGAGTTGGTTCGGTTGAACTATAGGACTCTTCCAATTATAAGTGGCCACCTTCACAATGCACGAGGCGAGAGGGGCTAATAGGCATAATTGCGGGGAGTTTCATATGCAAACCATATTATAACGACGAGAACTCCGCTGTCGCGCTCTGGCATTATACATAATTAGTGTAATGAGAGCATTTTGACTTGCAAATCACGTAAAGTCTACAACTCAATTCTGTTTTCAAATAAAGAGAATTTTTTTTAACTCGATACAAATTGCCGGCGATTTCGTATGTTGTTTTAGTTCTAATCTCAGTAATATTTTCATGTTCAATAGCGCGATAAAATGTAAACAAGAATTTTATCGAATTAAACATTAAAAAACAAGTTTTCGAAGTAAATTATGTTCAATTTATTATAAAGCATCTACCTGAGATCAGGTAATATAAATGTACGATAGAGATCTATCAAAAAAAATAAGGAAGGTATATAAGGTAGATAAAAGCATCTTCAGTAAAATTAAGAAAAGGTTACTTAGATGGTTAAGGGTATAGAACTACCGGATCAACGAATACTAGTTAAAAATATGTATTGAAGCAATTTAAATGAAAAAGAAATTCAAGAATACCGGGAAAAATATAGCGTGACCAAAATAATCTATTACTGAAAGGCGGTCATGTTCAAAGTCGAAATAGAAGACAAAGGTATCACGATGTATGAACAAACAGGAAGCTCGAAAGGTATGTCAGGACAGAACAGTGCAGCGATCCGACCTGTCTGCCGAACTCCCTGGAGAATAGCGTGATTGTTAAATAGTACGTTGTATGTATAATATAATATTAATATAATATATAATATATTTTTAGGATAAATATAAATTCAAAATCCAAAAAAAAACATTTTCACTGGAGTGAACTATATAAAGCTCAAAGCATTGGGGAAAACCAAATTTTGTACAAATGTCCCCCACATAATGTCCGTAAATTATCGCTGTTGTATTTTAGGGGTGAGAGGGGTGACCTTAATAAGAAAACGTAAACGTAAAAATATACAACAGCACTTGATTTCGTAAAGTCGACAAATTTTCCTTCGTTGAAGGTATTATGAACAAAATTATGAAAGGATCGCTGCGTTGGTTCGGACATATGGAACGCATGGATGGAGAAAGAATGGTTAAGAAAGTATACGTTAATGATGTAAATGGGGTACGAAGTCGAGGCAGACCGAGGAAAACATGGCATGACCAAATTAATCAAAATTTTAAAGGTTGGTCATGTTAGAAGTCGGAGGAATCGACGTGCGTGTATGACTCGTCGTATGAATGTGGAGGAAGCTAGAGAGGTTTGCCAGGATAGAGTAGTGTGGCGGTCCATTCTCTCTGCCTACCCCTGCGGAGAAACGGCGTGATGATTTGTTTGTTTGTTTGTTTCATTCGATTATCTTAAAAAAACATAGAAGTTCTGAATCGACACTAAGGTAAATTGATCTACAAAAGCTAACCTAAAGAAAAACGGAATCAACATTTCGAAATACAAAAAATTCAACACACTAGAATAAACTGACAAATCCTACAAGGCTGAACGCGATAGTGAGTTCTTCTGTGGGGGTGTTCGTTATTGATTTAATAAAATAAAAAACTCCGAAAAACCCCTCATATTGACATTCAGAAGCTATTGAAACAAAAAATTTGCGCGGATTCGCACAAAAATGGCTTCAGGCAATATTTCAAATTGATAGCTTTCCAAATATCTGAATTTGCAGCGAATCCATATTTTCAATCTCCTGAATGTTGTTCAAAGTAATAAATCGTTTGTTTTTTCTATTATGTTGCGTGTTTCAAAACGCAGATTTCATTCAAAGTGACAATATAAAAAAAAAAAAACTAACTAACTAACCATCAAGCCGTGTCCCCGAAAGGGTAGGCAGAAATGATGGACTGCCACACCTTTCTTTCCTGACATATTTCTCTCGATTCCTCAACATTCATACATCGTGTCATGCACGCGCGTCGATTTCTCTGACTCCTCACATGGCCGACATTCAATATTTGATTTATTTGATCGTGCCACGTTTTACTCTGTCTTCCTCTATTTCTGGTTCCATTTACATCATTAATATATAATTTTTTTACCATTCTTTCTTCATTCATTCTTTCTATATGTCCAAATCATCTTAATTATCCTTTCATTATTTTGTTCATGACACCATCATTCGCACCGCATTCATTTCTTATATTTACGAGTAATTTATTCAATACATATTGGCATAAATTTGTTCAATTAATTCGAATGAAAACGTCTTTTGTATATAAGTTTTATTCTATTTTTTGGGAATGACATGTTACGCCTTACTTCAGGCATCATCAAATGTCTTTACTGAGCAACTGTAAGGCGAGTGTTTTATCTTACAGGATGTAGAACCAACCTGCCAATGGTTAAGCCGGTAGGTAGAGTAATATCTTTGCTTAATCGTGTCAGCTCGGCGGCAACGTATTTTGTGATAGTGTAGCTTAACTGAGAATCTCTAGTGAATTGGAAAACAATTCTAGGATGCTTTTGATATATTTAAATAAATAAATGAATTGAAACAAGTCATTTCTCAAATCAAAACTTCTAGAAAACGGAAAAATTGTTTATTTAATATACAGTTTTACATCATTTTTCACGAGACAATTAATATATTTATTCGTTACACTGATCAGTAATGTGCTTAATTAGAAAAGCATTTTCACGCTTTTCCGTCTGAATCGCGATAACTTTAAGGGTTTCGGAAAGAAACTCCGCGATCAATGAAGTGCAACAATTTGATTCATACATCCTCTGGCATTCTGCCAAATTACAAAGGCCTGTACACCCCCTACGCAGCAGTCGTCGTTTACACCCAATCTGTAATAATCTTGTAAGTTTTATCCGACGCTTAAATACTTATCGCTTTATGGAGTCTATATTAATTTAACGGTTACGTAATTAGTATGAATATATATTGTAATAGAATGACAAATTTATTGCGATAAGAGCAACAAAAATATAACTGTTATAATTATGTTCTAGGATTAATTGTATCTCAATAGAGACGAAGATGCAAAAATAATATGATGATCGAGGTGTTTATAGGACCTATGACCCGTCATTGGTTGGGTTAAGCGCACGCTTTATGTAATACAACATTCCCCATTCCACCTCTCCTACGACCACCATATCTGACAAATTTTTGGAAGTTGTAAGTAACTAACTAACTAACTAACTAACCATCACGCCGTCTCCCCGAAGGGGTAGGCAGAAAGAATGGACTGCCACACCTTTCTTTCCTGACATATTTCTCTCGCTTCCTCAACATTCATACATCGTGTCATGCACGCGCGTCGATTTCTCTGACTCCTCACATGGCCGACATTCAATATTTGATTTATTTGATCGTGCCACGTTTTCCTCGGTCTTCCTCTATTTCTGGTTCCATTTACATCATTTACATATAATTTTTTTACCATTCTTTCTTCATTCATTCTTTCCATATGTCCAAACCATCTTAATGATCCTTTCATTATTTTGTTCATGACACCATCATTCGCACCGCATTCACTTTTATATTTTCATTCGACACTCTATCATACACAGAGTATCCACACATTCGTCTAAGAGATCTCATTTCTACTGCATTTATTCTACTTTCATCCTTGTTTTGCCAGTTCCATGCTTCGCTTCCATACATAAGGGTCGGTAGAAGAACACCATTGTGCACTGCCATTCTAGCTTTTTTGGATAGGTTTTTGTTTGCGATGACAACTTTAAGTGCACCATTCACTTTGTTGCCTGCCCCAACCCTTCTTTCAATATCCCTCTCCACTCTCCCATCTCTTGTAAACATACTACCTAAATACACAAACTCAACTACTTGCTCCAAGTTTTCACCATTCACGCTAATGTTGGAAGTTGTATATATGTTAATATGTAACACTAAACTTCACATGTTAGTTTCAATCTACACACTAGCGCCATCTATGAAGATTGGATTTAAGCATTAAGCAGAATATCTTTTTATTAACGTAATGTGATGTTATATGTTCTATCCACATTTCCTTATTATTAACGCAATGTGATGTTATATGTTCTATCCATATTTCCTTTAATGTTATTTCTTTCCCGCCCTTTACATCCATTTAGCTAGCGCTGTAATGATGTAAAGAGCTATTCAACAAAATAAAAATAAAAATATTATATATAAATACATTATAAAAAAATGGTTACTACACGTGAGAATCAATCGAAACACGAGATATGTTAAAGAGAATTTAAATTCTAAATTTGAAGGGGCAAACGGAATGAAAGATCGAAAATAAAAATGACGCGTCTGTTTTTGCTTTCAAAAATGAAATATCGTTATGTCAATAAAGAGTAAGTAAAAAACTAATTGAAAAACCTACCAATCAAAATGTTGTTTCGTGCGCCAATCCTACAGGGTAGGAATCGTGATGGTCTGAAAAAAGAGAAAAAAATATTAATCAATCAAACTAAACAATAATGTCAAACAAACGTAGAAATTTGTGAAATAAAGTTAATTGATATTAGGAAACCTTACGTTATGTCGCAGACAAAACTTTCAGAGATTGGATCAGAAATGAGATGATGAAGTTTGTCTGTGGTATTGAAGACATAGTAAGGTGGGGAAGAAGCAGAAGGTAATTTTGGAGGGACTTACAAAAATTGTTCAAAATGAAAACTCCAGCAGCAAGAGACTACCAGAAAGGCCACTGAAAAGATGAAGGGATAGCTGGACGTCATGATCTAAGGACAATTCACCATAAAAACAGATCATACGACCTAAACCAAGAGGAATTAGAAGAAGAAGAAGATTAAAAATAAAATGCCTTTTTAACTACTTCCACTTTTGTTTTTATTTCGACAGCGACCGGTTTCGCCAGGCTCGCTGGCATCGATAGACTGGACTAGTCTTTTTTATATAAGTTTTATTCTATTTTTTGGGAATGACATGTTGCACCTTACTTGGGCATAATCAAATGTCTTTATTAAGCCTTGGTAAGGCGGGTGTTTTATCTTACACGATGTAGAACCAACCTGCCAATAGTTAACTCGGTAGGTAGAGTAATATCTTTGCGTAACCGTGTCAACATGGCTACACTATCACAAAATACGGAGGTCGACGTATTTTGTGATAGTGTAGCTTACCCGAGGGAAGCACATTATGTCTCAAACTGTCGATGCCAGCGAGCCTGGCGAAACCGGTCGCTGTCGAATTAAGACAAAAGTGGGAGTAGTTAAAAAATATCGTTTTATTTATTTATTATTTAAAATGAGCTTCCACCAAGAGATTTCAGTAAAATCTTTTGATTATCATAAAATGCCTTGTTTGGCCAAAATCAAATATCATTTAAAAATGAAAAAAGTAACACTTCTCTTCTTTCTCTTTGCCATTTCCCATCATCTGGGGTCGGCCCTCCTCGTACGAAAACGCCAAACTTTCCTATTTTCACTCATTTCCACTGTCAGGTTCTCGCGTTGGAGCTCCTTTTCCATGTTGGCCCACCATGTTGCCATTGGGCGACCTCTTCTTCTTGGTTTTGTGGGAATGGGGCTTTTTGGACAATGTGCTCGCTGTCTCTTCGCATCACATGACCGAACCACCGGAGTCGAGATTCTCTTAATTTTTCCGTTATTGGGGCAACCTTAAAGCTACCTGTGTCTACCTAGCCTGTGTTTGACATCAGTGTCTACGTTGGCGTCCGCAGTAAGGACCGACCCGAGATACTTGAATTGGGACACCTTGTTAACTGGAGTATTGCCAATGTGAATTGTGTTTTCATGAGCCAAATCTGTATCGATGTCCTCATATTCACATTCTAAATATTCGGTTTTACTCCTGCTAATGCGTAGTCCAATACACTCTAAGGCATCTGCCCACTCATTCAATGTAACTTGCAATTGTTCTGCCGAGTCCGCAATCAAAACTATGTCGTCTGCGTAGAGAATGCACCACGGTACAGACTGCTGTATATTCCTGGTCAGGTAGTCCATAACTATGTTAAAAAGGAAAGGGCTCAGGGCTGAACCCTGATGGACTCCGACCTCCACCGCAAAAGGTTCGCTGATGCCTGCGGGACTTTTTACTCTTGTTAAAAAGTAACACTTATTAAAAAAAAAGTTTTACTCTTATTAAAACACGGTATTGATTTAGTTACAACATGTAATTAATTTTTTTACACTATTTTCGTTAAAACATGACGGCCTTTCCATAAATAACACCCTTAAAATGATCAATCAGCCGAACACTTTCATGAATATTCATTCGGAAAGCAATTTAGTTGATTAATTCGTAGGTTGTGTAGGACCGCCATGGTACGAATTAAGGCAAGTGTTCGTCATACAGCGCAGCGGCTGATTACGCTAATAGTAATCGCACTAATGAAGTGAGCCTGCTGTCAATTCAGGTAGTAGGGGTAACCGCATTAGTCGACTTGCCTGAGATACGTAACAGGTTATATTACTTACTAACTTAACTAATGAAGTATTAAGGTCGCAAGGGCTGGAAATTAACTACGGACGTAATTGGAAACCTTTGAGACTATGGCCCCACGTGTGGGACCCTCATTGGTGCATAGGGCTACGCTTCAAGCAAAGCAACAAATATCGCGATGGCTACACCGCACACTTCGCGGCATGCTACGAGACTCTATACTAGAAAATACGATTTAGACGACCTTAGCGGCCGAGTGGTAAGTGCATTGACTGCCACCCCCAAGGTTCCGGGTTCGATTTCCGGCGAGGGCAGTGTGATTGTCACACCGTCTTTGGTCTGGTGTAGAATTCACATGACAATAAAATGGCGATAGATTAGCTACCTATCACATGTCACGAGAATCGCTATGATAGCTACAATAATACCCTTTACATCGATTTGGCTCATGCTGTCATGATGTAAAAAAGCAATTCAACAAAATAATAATAAATAATAAGCTTCTTACTATCCAGCTTATTCAATTCGGCGTGACTTTAACCTCAGTATTCATAATACGATGTCTCTGCCCAATACCTAGGCCTTAAAAAGGGAAATCCTTACCAGTGTAACACCTGGCGTCAAGTGATAAAAAAGCTAACCACGAGTTTTGGAAAGAAACGAGGAGAAAAAATGTGACACCCTTCAATATTAAAGAGCTTCTGTTCAGGCAGTGTTCAATGCTATTCTATGGATAATAGCAGACACAAGACGAGTCAGAATTTTTTTTTTGACGCAAATGGATATGGATTGGTACCCTGAGGCGAAAGACGGTCTGCATGCTCAGGATAAGAAGGTTTATTGGGAGCGATGAGAGAGAACAAGTCTGACTTAAAACCGTTTGGAGAAGAACCCTACACGATGCGGTTAAGCCATTGGGCTAAGCTTGGAGCGGTATCAAACGTTCGATAGGGTTAGATGAAAAAAAGAACTAGCTAACAAGCCATCACAGAGGATTTAAGCTGATCGGTCTTACACCGTAGTGTACGTTAGATTTATTTGATTTGGTCATTTTTTCTCGGATTTAAGAAGTATGTCAGGGAATAATGTGGCGATTTAACTCTATTTCTACAAAAAATTATATTCGGGAATAAAAAAATAACGAAAAAAATGAAACTTTGAATGATTGATATTTAGGAGTGACAGTTTAATCTTGCAAGGGTATTAAAAATGCGTATTAATAAACACTTAATAATCCCTCTACAAGGCGAAACGTGTTATAGAGAACGCACGTTTTCATAAAAATCAAATTATCTGGAAAATCATTATTTATTGTTTCATGAACAATGATATAAAACTCCAGATCAAATAATATATACGAATGAAAAAGTCAGTTTTCTAAAAGTTTTATTATATTTATGGGAATGACATGTTCGCCCTTCCAAGGATTTATCAAACATTTGATAATGCCGTGGAAGGGCGAAACATGTTATTCCCATAAAATATAATAAATCTTCTAGAAAACTGACGTTTTCATTCGTATTACTAATGGAACATCATTGTTAAAAAAAACATTTAATGTATATTTCAATTCACTCTTTATCCGCTGTATGTATTCTGGTGTGTTAAAATCAAAATAAACATTTTTTGAACATTTAGAATTTTTTATCAGCTAGCTGTTACCAGTGGTAATCACACAGTAACAAAATCTACAGTGCAACCAAAACTTATACTGTGGTAGTTTATTTGCTAATAAGTCGTATTAAAACGAGGGTTTATGTTTCGTTATCGCATTTCCAATCACTCGGAGGCTATTCGGGAAAACTGCTATTTAGTCGGGTATACCGAACGAAAAACTTTTTTTAGAAAACCTAAAAGAATTATTTATCTGAGCGTTACTTCCTTTGTGCCTGATATTCCTCTCGTACTTTCTCTAACTTACATAAACTAAGAAAAATCCCCAGCGGAAGGGAATCTGAAAAGGGAATCAATAAAAGTTGTAACTTTTTACAAAGGTGCTTTATTCCTAGTGTTCCCGACCTCTCAACACGCGCCTCACGGTGTGTGGTAACCTCTGCTTACTCCGTGGCATAGTACTACTTCGTGGTAAGCTAACCCCGTGACAATTTATTGCAGTCACTCATTTGCTGTAATCAGTTTCAAGAAAACCTATCTATCGGTACAAGTTGTACAAAGTACCAAAATATTTACAAGGATTGCTTATTTCAAAGCATTATTGAAGAGGAACTTTGCAATTAACAAAAGCAATATGTTGTTAACATTGATTTTTTCTGTTTAAATAAAAAAATCTTCGTTTGCATATAAATAAAATATCCAATTCACATATTTAAATAATTGAACAGAGTTTAAATGATGTAGGAATTACAAAACAGTGTAATAAGCTTGTTAATTAATAAAAGTTTTTTTCTTATATACTGTATTTTATAATAAAAAATCAACTATAAGGATAAACATTGACCAATGTAATAAAAAAATCTTCTACCGATAAAATAATGAATAATGTATTTTTTAAGATTAAGGCGTTAACACTTCAATTCACTTAATAAAGTGAATATAATAGTGTGATAATCCTTTAATATAATAGTGAATATAATCCTATCAAATAATAATGTTTTTATGGTTATTCTATACTATAAGATACGTAATATTCTAATGAACTACAACTTCGGACGGACAAATTTGTAAACATGTACCTATAACAGTTCACATTAACGAACTACACAATTCAAGAATCCCGTGAGACATTGCATACCATTTTTATAAAGTTAAACTTTATATATCACGAAGAAAACTAAGTTTACCCTAGTTCCATAGTTCCGGGGTATTCTCGGGAAAGGGGATTCAAAGGTAAGGGTTAAAGGGTTTGCCGATCTTGTTTTTGCTCAATCAGCCTTTCTGGGAGTGAAGCGTTTTCCCGATTATGCTTTTCACTTCTTTTGATTTATAAGGATTTTTTAACAAAACCCTAAACTTGTTCAAAAGGTCTTAAACCAGTCCGAAAAAATGTTTAAATTGTTTGGCGTGAATCGAAAATGTTCTACTACGAGTACAAAGAACAAGAAACGATGATTCGAAATATAACTAACTAACTAACCATAACGCCGTCTCCCCGAAGGGGTAGGCAGAAAGAATGCACTGCCACACCTTTCTTTCCTGACATATTTCTCTCGCTTCCTCAACATTCATACATCGTGTCATGCACGCGCGTCGATTTCTCTGACTCCTCACATGGCCGACATTCAATATTTGATTTATTTGATAGTGCCACGTTTTCCTCGGTCTTCCTCTATTTCTGGTTCCATTTACATCATTAACATATATTTTTTTTACCATTCTTTCTTCATTCATTCTTTCCATGTCCAAACCATCTTAATGATCCTTTCATTATTTTGTTCATGACACCATCATTCGCACCGCATTCACTTCTTATATTTTCATTCGACACTCTATCATACACAGAATATCCACACATTCGTCTAAGAGATCTCATTTCTACTGCATTTATTCTACTTTCATTCTTCCTTTGCCAGTTCCATGCTTCGCTTCCATACATAAGGGTCGGTAGAAGAACACCATATAAAACATAAAAATTATTTCTTCTATATTCACCATCGATCAAACTAGACAAAATCATTTTATTTATACTGAATGAAATGGTGGATGGTGAAAAAAGTCTAGGAGTCCTTACCATATCTTGTCTAGGGAGTAATTTTTATTTAATAAAAAGTGTAGGACAATGGGAATAAATCAATGATTGAACATGAAGTAAAGCTTATTTGGTAGGTATATTGAATTAAAAAAATTAATTTCTAACTAACTAAATAACCATTACGTCGCCTACCCGAAGGGGTAGACAGAATGAATGGACTGCCACACTTTTCTTTTATGACATGCTTCTCTAGTTTCCTCAACATTCATATATCGTTTAATGTTATGATTTTATTATCAAAGTGTATAATTTCAACGCCGTTACCTTTTTTAAACGAACTATCTCTTTCAATGAAGTGGTTGGCGAATTACGAAAAGTACTTATTTATAGGAATACACTGTGCCGTTTCCAGGATCACCGGGTGTAATAGTTAGAATACCACTATGGAAGCGTTTTATTTGCCCCATCTTTTAAACTTACACATCACAATCACGACTCCGTGAGGATACGAATTTTTCATTTATTACAAAGTTCTGTCAGCAGATTTCTTAATATTATGCTATGTGTATTCATTTGATGTAAATAAATTGAGTTTTGCTTTGACAAAGCGTCTGCTAGAGCTTTGGGTAATATATTCGATTCAAATGAGCTATTTCTAAGTCATTGTTTACCTTCTCGCTCGAGGAAGCGCTCACTCAGTTTCTGTGTTGACCACGAGGGTTCGTGGAGCTTAATGCTTTAGTTAATCTCCGCAACCAGACCGGCTGTCTCGGGCGGATCGCCAATCGGCTGGCGAGGGGGTGGGTGGCGCCCCAAGACTGGCGGAGCGGGCGGTCCGAGCGGGCGTCAACCGAGGAACTGTTTGTTTAATTACTCTCGTCTCTAATCGAAGGATAAGCCTCGAGTAAAGAGAGCGCACGAACATTTACTGGGATATTAGAATGTCGACAAATAATACACACTGTTCCGAAACTACTACCACTGAAAATAAAAATAAAAACTAACTAATCATTACGCCGTCTCCCCGAAGGGTAGGCAGAAATAATGTAGTTCATTGTTTTGGCCGAAACACTATGATACTTTAACATTATAAACTGTTAAATTTAAAAACTGTGTTTTATGTATCACAAAATTGAAAAATATTATAAACAAAAATTTGACATTTTATATATTATTGTAACACCTGATGATGTTATCATAGGCTGACGAAACAGCTGTATCGTAAAATAAAAATACAATTGTGATACATAAAACAAATAAATAACGTACTACCACACTTTTCTTTCCTTCCATACTTCTCTCGATTCATAAAAATTTATACATCGTATCATGCACGCACGTCGATTTCTCCGACCCCTCACGTGGCCACATTCAATATATAATTTATTTGACGTTTTCCTCGGTCTTCTTCTATTTCTAGTTCCATTTATATCGTTAATAACATTCCATGAGTCCAAACCATCCTAATATTCCTTTCATAATTTTGTTCATTACACTTTCATTCGCGCTGCATTCAGTTCTTATATTTTCATTTGAACTCTGTCATACAGAGTTTCCATACAATGTCGAGTGTGACTCGACATTGTATTTCTTGCACCAACTCCTATGTCAACGTAGACTTGATGATAATACGATGCAATTTTTAAAATTAATTTCTGATAATAATCATAACACACTACACCTTCCAAATATGACTTTTAATGGAAACTTTTTCCTTATGAATTTTTTTGTGAATTATTGGAGCAGTTAATGGCATGATCAAATGCAATGTGGGGTCTGTTTTATTGTACGGGTGTGAAACTTGGACCCTGAATGTTAACTCAATGAACTGACTGGAAGCATTTGAAATGTGGCTCCATCGCTGAATGCTCAGAGTTCCCTGGACAGATATGGTTACCAATACCGAAGTCCTGAGGCGAGCTAGAGTTGACAGGGAATTGTTATCAACTATCAAGGTTCGAAAGATCTCATATCTGGGTCATACACTGCGTGGGGAAAAGTACCACCTTCTCCAACTGATATTGGAGGGAAAAATTGAGGGACGCCGAGGGCCCGAAAGGAGACAAATGTCCTGGCTGCGAAACGTGAGGGAGTGGACCGGCATCCGAAGTGTTAAGGAGCTGTTCCGAGCAGCGCAGGATATGGACAGGTTCGCCGAGGTGATCGCCAACGTTGGGGGGACCCGACATGGCACTTGAAGAAGAAGAAGAAGTGGCATGTAAAACAATAATAATTGAACAGTGCAAAGGGTTAAAATCAAAATATTAAGTAATGAAACATTTCTTATTATAGTTAAGCTTGGAGCTAGTAAAATAAGTATATGAGAAGAAAAAATGCCATAGAAATGAGAATACTAAATATAATATGTATGTACTATAACCAAAAATTAAGAACGCAAGACAAACCAAAATATGAGAGCAGAATAAATGCGGTAGAGATGAGGTCCCTAAGACGTATGTGTGTTAGAATCTCAAATGCTGATATAAGAGAGGATTGTAGAGCGGAAGAAGGTATTATGAACAAAATTATGAAAGGATCGCTGCGTTGGTTCGGACATACGGAGCGCATGGATAGATAAATAATGGTTAAGAAAGTATACGTTAATGATGTAAATGGAGTACGGAGGAAAACATGACATGACCAAATTAATCAAATTTTAAAGGTTGGTCATATTACAAGTCGGAAGAATCGACGTGCGTGTATTACTCGTTGTATGAATGTGGGGGAAGCTAGAGAGGTGTGTCAGGATAGAGTAGTGTGGCGGTCCATTCTCTCTGCCTACCCCTGCGGGGAAACGGCGTGATGGTTTGTTGTTGTTGTTATCACTAAGATAGTTTGGACATGTGAAACGAATAGATAAACAAGTCAACAATGCTAAGGAAAGCATGGTTTGTCTCAATTAACTGATGACTAAAAGGCGGTCCAGATCGAAATGGAAAAAAATACGAGTGAGACACGAGGTGTGAATATAGAGAAAACTCGAGAGGTACGTCTATCCTCTCTGTGACAAACAAACATTACATCTATTGAGGATTCTATAATTTGCTCTCTGATATTAAAATTTCTCAATCAAATCTGTGGTTTATTTAACAACCAACCGATAATGAAATACAACCGCGGATCAAATTAATTCTGTAGATTTTGATTATGCTAACCACGATAACCTAAACAGATAATTAAACTTTCATCGATAACAGATAATTAAACTTTCATTGATATTCATTGATATTATAAGAAAACAAATGATAAAGATTATAATGAAATGAACCCCGTTGTTTAAAACAGCGAGGAAGAGGAATAAACTAACTAACCATCATGCCGTTTCTCCGACTGGGTAGGCAAAGGGCTTGGAATGCCACATACTTTCCTGATATACAACTCTCGCATCCTTAACTTTTTTACATCGCGTTATGCATGCATGTCAACTGCTCACGTGGCCAATATATATTATTTAATTGATTTGACCGTGCTACGTTTTCCTCGTCCTTCATATATTTTTTATAAAAAGAAGGATATTATTATTATTAAGAAATATTTTTTATAGGAAGAAAAATATCCTACCGAAATTATTTTTTCATGTGTTTATGTAATTGATAATATACTCGTACGCCATACATTTTCTTCCTTAATACGAATGAAAAAAAAAGTTTTCTTAAAGTTTTATTATATTTTATAGGAATTATACGTTCGGCCTTGCTAAGGCATCATCAAATGTAACGTGACATTTGATAATGCCTTTACGAGGCGAACTTTGTCATTCCCATAAAATATAATAAAACTTCTAGAAAACAGAGGTTTTGATTCGTATTAATTATTTAATATGAAGGTTCAAGAAACAACGAATATTCTCTAACTGGAATTTCGACATTAATTCATCATCATCACAATGGTGAGTTAATGTCGAAATACAAAGTAGAACTCCACATTAAATACTTAATGATAATTGAATATTGTTATAATACATGAATATTCTGAAATATAATATTAATACATTTTAAATTTGTACTCGTATTTAACCACTTTATTTTTAAACAACCAACCGGTTTTGCTCATTTCTCGTCAGGGTTAAAAAAAGGCACGTGTTAAACAGGGTTACAAGAGTGAAAAAATTAAGTGGTGTAAAAAAAACAATAGAAAACTGCATTTATATTATATTTAATAATGTCACACCACACATTAAGTGCTTAATACGAAAGTGTGTGAATATTCTCTACCCCAAATTTCGACATTAACTCATACAAGTCAAATAATATAATTAAATCATCTAATTTCGTAGGAGCAAATATTTTAAGAACACCGTGTGTTTGCAGCACCATAAAGCGATTAAGCTTGATCGATTTTTGTATTATTTGTCTTTAGACTTTGCAACACGCCGACATTTTCAATTATACGTAGGCATCTGAGAGGTACACTTTGCAAAGACGTAAAGGATGAAATTTCCCAAAACAAACATTTGAATAAAATAAACACACTTGAAACAGGCACCTAACATTACCGCTTTGTATAGGGAGCGAAACTCATTTACTTCACGTCTTAAATTGGCCCAACAATTTAAGTGAAAGCATTTCTTTCCTCGATTTGAGAAAATGAAATTTCTTCTGCTATTTGGAAAAAAATCGTAAGTGTTTCATAGTAAATATTATATGGTATAAAAAAAGTAAACTCGTTTCGTTTTTATATCGAAAATAAACAACCAAACAAACCACCACGTTTCTCCGTAGATGTAAGCAGAGAGAATGGATAGGATACTTCTCGATCCTGACACACATCTCTAGATTCCTCCACATTCAAAAAGCGAGACATACACGCACTCGATTCTTCCTTCTCTTTTAAAAACCAGAATATTTGACATTCCAACATTTATCATTAAATCGTTAGACTTGCATACCTCATACATTTTCGACACTAAGACTTTTAATTCGTTTAATTAGAAAAAAAAAAGATATTTTCACTTGATATTTTTCGATATTTTAATTTTTGAGATGTTCCACTGTATTATATAGAAATATTAGAAGATTTTTCGGTTTGTAGCAAATTTGCTACACCACGCAATTAAGGGTTAACGGAGTAAACCCAAAAAACTTAACCCAGTTTTTATTATATTTTAAGATATATTTAAGGTAGTAGTCTGGTAACTTAAGCCGATTTTCATGTATTTTTTGGAGGGCGTTTTTTTGTAGGAACATAAAAATGAATCGTTTTGGATATTCAGGATGTTTTTATTTACATATTAAACATCCAAAAAAAATTTTTTTTAAACAATTTAATAGTTTATTATTATTATTATTATTGATTGAAGTTGGCATCTCAAAAAAAAAAAACGCGCGTGGGTGGCCCCGGTGCTTTTGGCTCTTGATGTTATCTGAAATAAAAAAATCTTGAAAATTCTTAAATCTTAAGACATGTCATTCTCGTCGGAACTACAGAAGTTAAATTTCATGGATAAATAACAAAATGGCGAACTTTGAAAAAGAAGTCAGCAAAGAAGGGGTTGTAAAATAAAAAGTTAGGGGTGAAAAAATGTCTCGGTAGTTCCGACGAGAATGACATGTCTTTAGATTAAGAATTTTTGATTTCAGATAACATCAAGAGCCAAATTCACCGGGTCCACCCACGCGCTTTTTTTCCAGGTGCCAACTTCGATCAATAATAATAATAAACTATTATATTTTTTCAATTTTTTTTCTGTATATTTAATATGTAAATAAAAACATCCTAAATATCCAAAACGATCCATTTTTATTTTCCTACGAAAAAACGCCCTCCGAAAAAGACATGAAAATCGGCTTAAGTTACCAGACTACTACCTTATTTTGAAATAAAAAAAAGGAATTTTAATTAGAAATTTTTTGATATTTTAATTTTTGAGATGTTTTACTGTATTACATAGAAATATTAGAAGATTTTTCAGTTTGTAGCAAATTTGCTACACCATGCAATTAAGGGTTAACGGAGGAAACGAAAAAAAATTTACCCAGTATTTATTATATTTAAAGATACATTTAAGTTATTAAAAGCAATGTGTTCTAGCTACACAACATCGGTAGGAGAAGGTTAATTGGTTAAAATAGTGTAAAATTATTATCGGAGTTGAATCATTTAACATTAAGCCTCTGGAAACAAGTGCGCCAAGAGGCAGTTGTTAGAAGTCTCTTAACAAAGAGTCTCCCACGAGACCCGTTTATTTATTGCTCGGTGGAACAATGAAGCGTGCGATCTCCGTGTAGTCGGCAACTGTATTTATTGCAAAACATTTCAATGACTTCGGCATTAAGAGAAAACGGGCTGCTAACTAAACGAGACAACTCCGTGGACACGAATTAAACTAGGGAACAATAAAACTCAATACAATTAGAATTGTTAACCGTTGTAACATGTGCAACAACCATACAACAGGCTAATATTTATGAATTAAAACACTGTTTATTTTACATTTGAGTTTATTTTTCTCGACATGTTTCGAAAGCTTACACCTTCATCATCGGGAGAACGATATAAACTCACTATAAACTTCTCCCGATGTTGAAGGTGTAAGCCTTCGAAAAGAAAAATAAACTCAAAATTTAAATTCATAAAAATTCGTAGTTATGGAATTCCACAGTGTTAAAATCCATACAATAGTTATAATAATGTATACAAATATGAATGAAAACGACCGTTTTCTGAAAATGTTCTTAAAAGTTAAAATTTAGACAATGATTTATTTTTAAATAAACTTGTTCCAAACTGATTTTCATTCTACCATATATTAATCTTAAATATTTAAGCTAAGATTTCCCCAATTGTAAGGCAAATGTCGGAACATAATTAGATTACCCATGGACCAAAGAGCTTGACTAAGTCAATATAGTAACAGATAAAATGAAGAGAGCAGACTGTTCTAACATAATATTCATTCATTCATTCATTCATTTCTCTGCGCTAGATCCTGGTGTGAGACTTGGCCTCCTCCACAACGGTCATCCACTGACTTTTGTCTCTGGCCATCTCTCTCCATTCCCCAGCTTCTTCCATGTTCTCCCAATCTTCTTCCACGCAATCCGCCCATCTTTTCCTCGGTCTGCCTCTTGAACTCTTTTCGCGGGGCACCTATCTGGATATAATTTGTGGTGTTCTTCCCTCTGGCATTCATAATATACGATAACATACTCGTTGTATAACAAATTAAATTAACACGTAACTAATAAACTAACCATCACGCCGTCTCCCCCAAGGGGTAGGTAGAAATAATGGACCGCCGCATTGTTCTTTTTTGACATACTTCTCTCACATCCTTAACATTCATAAATCCTGTCATGCACGCACGTCGATTCCTCCGACTCCTAGCGTGACCGACATTCAATATTTATTTGATCGTGCCACGTTTTCCTCAGTCTTCTTCTATTTATAGTTCCATTGACATCGTTAATACTTAAAATTAATAACTACAGGAATAACTTATAAAGAGTATCAACATTGAGATAAATATCGTGCCAAAGTGTATAGAGCTCTGAAAACCAAAGGTTCCGGGATCGATTCCTGGTGACGGTAGTGTAATTATCACCCTGCCTTTGGTCTGATGTAGAATTCACGTGACAATAAAATTGCGATAGCTTAGCTACCTATCACATGTCACGAGAATCAATATCATAATAGCTAAAAACAAATAGAATGCAGTAATTGGGTTAATAAGGCCTTATAAGGTACCTATATTTAAAAAAGTGAAGTCACCAATTAACGAAAAAAAATAATGATACTTACGAGTATGTTATATTTGTTGATGAAATAAACGAAAAAAAAAAGTTGAAATGGGACTTACCGGAAAGCGGTACGATTCGGTTACCCATTTCTAAAAATCCTTTCATTGCTGCTGTCAAAAGCTAAACTGATAAAGAATTTATTGTTCTGCAGATGAGGTTTGGATAACAGGCCGAAGCTGCGCAGCCGAGAATTGTTCTGCGGACAGAGTATTGAATTACCGATGGTCCATTTCGATAGCGGCCGCTTCTTATTAACAAAGATGACACGATAAATATTGTGCTGGAAATACAAAATAATAACTGTGGAATATTAAAAAAAAAAATGTATTTCGTGATTGAAAGTAAAAATTATTGTGAAAGAAAGTTTCCTTTCTTAACAATATTTGTGATAAAAAAAAATACAAAATGCATAGCTTGAATCGAAGATAACATTAAATCTATCATATCGTTGTTCCAAATACAGCTAGTGGAATGACAAAATATTTTTCAAATAAAAATATGTTTGCATTGTGAGTGTAATTGAACTAAATAGCTTCGCTAATGGTCGAACTTCTTCAGGTTAGTAAAACTTTTTAATTATTTAACAACAACAACAAACCATCACGCCGTTTGGTGATGCGTATTATTATATTATATTGTTTTTAAGTTTTTACACTGTCACGTATGAAATTGGATCAGAAACAAATAATTGTAATAATGCAAATATATTTTATAGATTAAAAAAATCTAAAATATTTCTTTTAAAATATGTAACAGATAAAGCTCGTATAAAACAAAAGCAAAATATACTTTTTTTTTAAAATTGGGGAAAATGTCAGTTTTCAAAAAGTGACTAAATAACGCATTATTTATTAATTAATTAATACGAATGAAAACGTCAGTTTACTAGAAGTTTTATTATATTTTATGGGAATGACATTTTTCTCTCTTCTGAGGCATTAATTTATTGTTCTGCCGAATATAAAAAAAAAACGCATTTTTCCACTTTTGAAAAGTGAAAAGCAGTGTTTTTTAGTTCAATTATTAAAAAAATATATAATCGTGATTATAGTATTCCAATGTCATATCACATTTTTTAGTTTTACACCAAGGTTCAAGAAAAATAAAATAAATTTCATTTCATATCTGATGTATAAAAAAAACGTCGATAAAATAGGCAACGGAATTCCATAATGTCGATTATTATGAATTAAAACACTGTTTTTCAAGATTATGAGATTGAGAAAATAAGCTCAAAAATGGAAAAACAAAGTTTTAATTCACAATAAAATCGTGTTAACTGTGCGGTTGGCTTCATTTGCAGTAAAACAAATAGGTATCGAACAGTGGGTGGCTACATTTGCAGCTCAGTCGAATTTCTCCAGTTGATAATAATATTACTGCAATGTAGTAAAAAAATTAAATAAAAAGGTTTACGAGTATATACATTAAAATATGAGCTGAAAGCGAAGTCTGCTGCAGTTCGAAACAATTTTTTGGACTGCAAATGTAGTCAGGCACACTAAAGGCGTTAAGTAATCGATACTTCTTTTGGATAAATGGATACAAATTTTATTTCTAAGTACGAGTATAATACAAATTCGGGACTGATAAACAAGATTTGGGGCAATGATTTGACACTGAATTTCAGGGGAGCACATGAGTAACACGGTGCCTATCACTGTATAAGGGATTTTGGTCATTAGTGCCGTAGAAATATTCCGACCGGTCATTAGTGGTTAATTACCCTACTCGGGCGGCGCTAACCTAATCTTCGGGGCGCTAGGGTTGGTCCGATATGGGGAGCTCTTATTTCAAATAACTTTTCGCCTCCGCTCGTGTTAGATACGCGAAATTAGGGTGATTCTATGAAATATGTATGAGACATTGAATCAATGTATATGATATACATTCGTAGTAATCAATCACTCGAATAGTTAACGAGTATTAAAAAAAAGTCATTCTATTATCTACTTCCAATTTTGTATTAATTTCGACATTCGCTGGTTACACCAGACTGGCTGGCATCGATAGACTGGTCTGGTCGACTAGTTAACCAGTCTCTCAATGGCAGCCATCTTGACGAAATAAAAAATATCTTCTAATTGAATTATTATTATTTTATCACATTTTTAGTAAAATCGTTATAAATGTATTATCCTAAATAATTACCTAACTAACCATCACGCCGTTTCGAGAAGGGGGGGGGGGACAGAGGGGATGGGCCGCCATGCTATTTTTTCCTGACATGCACATGCCTCTTGAATTCTTTACATTACTACATCGCGTTATTAACGCACGTCAATTTCTTCGACATATCACATGGCCAATATTCAAATTTTAAATTATTTGATAATGCCGCAGTTTTCTTCCACTTCTTGTACCATCGAATAAATTATGTTATACATGAAATATATAGCATGGATTGGGCACGTATGCCGAGCCGAAGAGACCAGAGCAATCAAGACTCTGTACGCGTCTAGACCGACTAGAGTAAGACCTCTAGGAAGGCATAGACAGCGCCTAATGGCTAAGTTGGGCGAATCGGACTGCTGGGAGAAAAAGGCGCAGGATCGAGGAGCTTGGCGAAAAATCATCAAGGAGGCTAAAACTATTCGAGAGTTGAATGGCCATAGGAAGTAAGTAAGTATGAAACTTGTAATTTATTCAGTATATTCTTACTTTGTTATTCAATTATTTTTTTCGAAACAAATATCAAATTTAAATGTGACTACTTTTAAATAGACAGGCGAAACATGTTATTCACATAAAATATAAAAAAACTTCTAGAAAACTGCCGTTTTCATCCGTATTAATTATTTAATATGGAGTTTTACATCATTGTTCAAGAACCAATAAAATAACCAAAATTGTATTAATAAATAAGATTTTGTATATTGTACTTAGAACTTGTCAAATTTTTTAATAAAATCAATATTTTGTCTAAAAATATAATATCATAAAAAACGAATATCGGATATGGCCTATAAATTTCAATTTGAGGGAAATTTTATTTATGAAATATGCAACATAACTCAAAATTATTATACTTGCCCTCATTAGGGTTCTTAATATCGATCTATGGAATTTTACATATTATTAAAAATATGTGCTTAGTAACGAATACCACAGTAAACTCCCCTCCAGGATAGAGAAAAATCCCAGTTTTCCCTTGATACATAGCGTCACGCGATAATCATACGAACCCGATTCTCAATATTATTGAAAGAACAAAATAACGTAAACATTCAAATATATAAACCAACACTCTTTTGATTCTCGCCACATTTGATAATGTCCTAGCTATGAGTCACAAAATATTTGATAATATAACATTTAGAAAATTTACGTTTTCAACAATATTAAATAGTATTTAAAACCAATGAAAACGTCTGTTTTTCAGAAGTTTTATTATATTTTATGTAATGACATATTTTGAGTTATTAAGCCATTATTAAATTAAATAAAACTTCTTAGTAATTAAATAAAACGATGTTTTTAACTACTTCTACTTTTGTCTTTATTTCGACAGCCGAAATAAAAACAAAAGTAGAAGTAGTCAAAAAACATAGTTTTATTTAATTATAATTTAAAATGAACTGCCTTCAAGAGATTTCAGTAAAATAATTTGATTATAATAAAACTTCTTGAAAATAGACGTTTACATTCATAACAAGTATTTAATGAGAAGTTTTATATCATTGATCAAGAAACAATAAATATTAAATAAGGTAAACATAAAAAAAATCACGTATGAATTCGACTGTGTCAATGTGTAAAATTTATTTAGAAATACCGATAGTGGGATTCGGCTTCCTCTTCAATAGTTTTCTATTGGGTCCTGTCTCTGGCTATTATTATTAATACAAATGAAAACGTATGTTTTCTAGAAGTTTTAGCACAATTTATGTGAATGATATGTTTAGCCTTTCTTAGGCATTATCAAATGTTTCAAAGACATTTGATAATGCCTTAGAAAGCCGATACATGCCATTCACATACAATAAAACGTCTAGAAATCAGACGTTTTCATTTGTTTCAATTATTTAATATGGAGATATCTGGCCACTCTCTCTTCAACGCAGTCATCGTTTTCTTGGTCTGCCTCTTAGTCTTTGATTTGCTGTTATAACAATTAGGCTAATTTGTATAGCGCCGTTTTCGTGAAGAGCCCACCTCAAGGGTGCTTTGACAATGTTTTTTGTCATAAGAGCTGCTTCTGACACCAAAAGATCAGGTAACCGATGTTTATATTTTATGCGATATTTTGAAAAGGTGGGTTTTTAGATGAGGTTAAAAATCTGTCGGATTGTCAATGCATCTGAGACATTGACAATCTGCATTCTAACATGACCAGACCCCACCGTTATTGCTGAGACTTCTCACCAACGTTTCAGAATCTCACCAATGTTACCTGTTCAATAAGTATTTCTAATTCATACCAATAATCTCTAACATAAAAAAACATAGTCCATTGTTTTGGCCGAAACACTAAGATACCTTAACATTTTAAACTGTTAAATTAAATTACTTTGTTTTATGTATCACAATTGTATTGTATTGTATTTTTTTTACGCATACAACAGGTTGTTTGAACCAAATTACTGTATACAATATTATTTTTTTAGCTATTATATTGATTCTCTAGACATGTGATAGGTAGCCAATCTATCACCATTTTATTGTCACGTGAATTCTACACCAGACCAAAGACAGTGTGATAATCACACTGCCATCGCCGGGAATCGAACCCGGGACCTTCTGTATGGAAGTCAGAGCTCTGACCACTCTGCCACGAAGACGCGACAGCTGTATCGTCAACCTATGTTGACATCACGAGGTGTTACAATAATATATCAAATGTCAAATTTTCGTGATTTTTCGAAATTATATCAAAGAAATTATTCAAATTGACATAGGAACAAACACACATTAAGGTTCGAAAAATCAAGAAAAATTGAATTTGATATATTATTGTAACACCTGATGATGTCAACATAAGTTGACAAAACAGCTGTCGCGTAAAATAAAATACAATTGTGATACATAAAACAAAGTTATTTAATTTAACAGTTTAAAATATAAAACATATATAATTTAAACCTATGTTGAATATGTTTCATATATCAAAGAGTGTTCTTTAGACGTATACCAAAGAAAACGCAAAGTTACATAAATTACAGTAACAGTTCTACTTAAAAATAAGTAATCTTAACCACAGTTGAATATTTATTATACCAAAGAGTGTTCCTTAGATGTATACTAAAGAAAACGCAAAGTTACACAAGTCAGAGTAAAAGTTGGTGCGTGTCTCGTAACTACCCGCCCGATAAGGACTAAACTTAATGAAGCGGTCCCAACTATTGTATTACCACACAAGTAATGAAAATAGTCGAATTTCGGAAAGCATTGTTAATGTAGGGCGATTATTATTACTCTGAACTTTCATTATTTACGCTTTATGGCCGTTTTTCAGATGGTTTGCTCATTACTCTTGTCTATGACGTATCTCAAATGGGTTTAAAATACGAAAGGTTACAGTGAAAGGGTAATGTTCAAAGCGATGAATTTCCCCAGTTAGCAACGCTAATCGGTAAATAAACTATTGGATATTATTTTTTATTGCTATCATTCAATTCACATTTGAATATATTTTTTAGAACATTGTATTTTCACAACAGTTAGTTTTTTGCACTTGTTACAAACATGTTTTGGGTCGGAGACGCTTTGTCAGCGTAGAAAATTTAGGAATAAAATTAGACAAAATAATTATTAATATACTAAATATAAGAAGGGGGGGGGGGGGGGTTGTAGTTAAGTAAGTCTAGAGGGGTAATTATTATTTGATTAGGATTGTAGGACAAAGGGAAAAAAAATAATTATAGGATTTAAAGTTGAATTTATTTAGTTGTTTCTACACTAAAAGGCGGGCCACACTGTTTGAAACAAACTCTCCACAGGGGTGACCTTGGTGGAGAGCTGTGGAGCCCGCGGTTGGTGTAGCGTCCACACTTGGTTTAAAACAAACTCTCAACACGTGGAATGCGTGTTTAAACGCGCGTCCGTCCACAAAGTTTGTTGAAGGTCAAACGAATTTTGGTTTCAAACAAGTGTCTACACAGTTTTAAACCGCCGGTGGAGACCGATGTGGAGAGCTTGTTTAAAACAGTGTGGCCCGCCTTTAAGGAAGAGTGACTGTGGTCCATTTTTGTAAAAAGTGCAATTAAGTGTTGGGAAAATAGCGTTTTTTTTTATATATATTTAAATATTGTAGATATATTCCAGGGCAGTTTAAAGGTCGACCCTATTACAGATTAAATAACTTAGCTTGAGATGGTTTGACCACGTCATGCGTCGATAAGATGACCAGATTATAAAATCAGTCCTTCGAATCCTAACGGTTCAGAGGGCCGAATTAAAGTGCGAAATGATAGAGAGAAGGATCCATTTTCAGAGTAATTTAAAATCATACTTACCTGACGATACGACTGACGAAGAGGCTACCAAGATACACGATTGTAACAAAGATCTTAAAATACATATTATTGTCGAGCACGAAAACCTATGGACTTAGTATGAATAAAAACGTCTAGATTACAGACGTTTTCATTTGTAAGAATTATAAAATATTCAATATTTTCAATGGTTTCGAAAAAAAAACCGATTTATTTTATAACAATTGAAAATGGAACGATTTGAAACCTGATGGAAACGCATTGTGCTTTGTATTTGTGCCTACGTCAGGGATAATGTTCAGCTGAATGTGCCTTGCTATTCAAGTTCACGTGTTAGCTTTGCCTTGCGGGGATTTGGGAAATTGCAACGTACTCGGTAAATCTGCTGGGAAAAACGTTTACCTCAATAAATTGAGGTCTTAGATCTAAGAACAGTATAACCCTAGCTTAGTCCCAGCTAACCATAGTACGTCTCCTTGCAAAAGGCATAAAGTGGAGGCAGGTAGATTGAATTTGGCGCCAACTCTGGATGATTTTAACTGAAAACTTTGTATTTGAATTAACCGCCCTACCTTTGGGTTATTTTCCGAGAAACGTGAAAAAAACAGTTTTTTTTATTAATGAAGTTTATTCGCATCGTGAGTGTAAGACCGAAACAAGTGCAAATATAAAGTTTGGAGATATGGGAGTTTAAAGACTTCATATTGCTTGGAAAAACTGTTTTTTTTAATAAACCAATGATTTTCAGTTTAAAGTAATATACCTATAAACCGAAAATCATTGGTTTACTTAAAAAAAACAGTTTTTCCAAGCAATATGAAGTTTTTAAACTCCCATATCTCCAAACTGTATATTTGCACTTGTTTCGGTTTGACACTCACGGTGCGAATTATATATTAATTTTATTTTTTTAAATTACGAATCGTCAAATATTCGGCCGCACACTTTGCCTGCCTCTTGTAAAACTGTCATATTTCTGAAGACTTGTAATCAAGTGTTGTTGGCACACGCGCATATCATTAACAGTTTGTACATTTTAGGTACATGACTTTTTCTCAAGAGCGTACGTGGTAAGGTATAGCGCAGAATGGTACAGTCACAGTGAACGTATCACGTACGTTCAAATACGTAGGGTGGTTAAATGAATAAATATACTACGGACTCCTTTACTCTTCCATTCTAACAAACATCAAAACTTTGATACGAAGCCTTTACATGGTGGTTTGATATATTTAAAAATAAAATTAAACTCTTTTTCAATAAGTATAATCCACTTTATTTGCACCGCTAAACAGTTTCAATCTGTAGCGAGTTTCTTCAGGGCTATACACAAACTGATAGTTTTTGTTTAGCCCCGAAGAAGCTCGCTACAGAGTGAAACCGGCTGGCCCTATTCTATCATACAACGTTTTCCCGGACATTCTTCTTAGTGATCTCATTTCTACGGCGTTTATCCTGCTTTCATCCTTCTTTTGCCAGCTCCAAGCTTCACTTCCATACATGAGGGTGGCACTAGAACTCCATTGTGTACTGCCATCTTTGCTTAAGAAGTAAATAGTATACATACGTGTTACATTTCAATCAAAACGTAAAAATTATGGAGCATATAACACTTTGCAATGGTGATAAACGTAAATTTGGAGTGTAATTATGTCCCATAAGAAGCGGGTAACTGTTTTCAGTAACGTAAGGATAAAATAATTTTCAATATCCGCGAAAGCAGACAGCGAAGCAAATTTTCATTGAATTTCTTTGGTCCAAAAAGGAAAAGATGTGTAAGAATCCGAATTATTCCGGGACCGGTGAACCATTATTTTCATAAGCTCGTAAATCATTCACGGAGAAACGTGTTCTTAATTTTATGGTCGGCTGGTTACATTAAAAAGCACGCGAATCCGTGTACCGAAAAAGATTTTTTCTCGAGACAGGTGAAAACGTATATTCTGAAATTCGTATATTACATAATTTGTACTTGAAGATCATATAACAAAATGATCATAATTTGAAAGAAATAAAATAATAACAATGGTAGATATGAAAATAAAATAGTCCATTGTTTTGGCCGAAACACTATGATATTTTAACATTTTATAACTGTTAATTCAAAAACTTTGTTTTAAATCACAGATTGTATTTATTTTACTTTATGACAGCTGTTTCATCAACGAATGTTGACATCATCAGGTGTTAACACCTGTTAAATAAATTTGATACAATAGAGCAGGTAAAAACATCCCTTACTACATTTTTCGCATCAAAATCCACGGAATTTTACACTAATGGTATTAATAAGTTGATAGAAAAATGGGAGAAGGTTATAAGAACGGATGGAAATTATACAATTGATTAAATAAATAATACAAATCTAAAAAAAAATGTTTAATTGTAAATGTAAAAAACGGTCATAACTTTTGCATCAACCCAATATATGGTGTTTTTTTTTTTGAGGTTTGGTTTTTAAACTGGCAACATTGTTTCTACAGACTGTTAATTTGCCAGTTGACAGTTGTTTTGTAGTCAGTACGTTTTGCCAACCATGAATAGTAAAAATAGATAAAATTCAATTCATTTGAATTTAAACAGTAATCATGGGTCAACATAATTTATTTACATAATGGACTACAAGTACACGCCTAAGCAATCAATTAAATAACTAAATTTACAATTTAATACAGTTCGGAGCGGTTCGCCATTATTTAGTATAAGTTGATGTTATACAGTGTGAAATTGACTCGAAACTGACGGCTCGACGAGGCGCTATTTGAAACAATTGTCGAGAACATTTTACATTTTCATCAGAGGCGTCCGTGAACTCGTAGAATTAATAAATAAAAAGTATATTTTTGATTAAAAAAACAATATCTAACGATAAAAACCTTTTCTAACATGAAGATAATTATTAATTGACAAACTTAAAACGTTTAAAAATACTGTGGAATTCTACAAATGAGATATTGTATGTTCTACGAAGGTATAAAATCTTGGAAACGTGTTGATAGAAATTAAGCCAAATATGGAAAAAAACAGTGTTTTAATTAAATAGTCCATTGTTTTGGCCGAAAAGATTAATAAAGATAAAGATTCGAAATATCACGAAAATTTGACATTTCATGTATTATTGTACCTGATGATGTCAACATTGGTTGATGAAACAGCTGTCGTAAAATAAGTACAATTGTGATATAAAAACAAAGTTTTTTCATTATCAGTTATAAAGTGTTTAGTTCTAAAAAAAAAAATTCGCCAAGACAATTGTTTATACATTTTAAAAATTATATAAGTTCATATTAATATATAATGTATACGCATAAAACGTGAAACCAAAATTGGTTTATTAATAATGTAAAAATATTTGATACCCATATCTATAGGAAATAAATAAAATCATTACCCCAACCAACATTTTTTTAATTACGTAAATAGTAAAACATTGGTATATTTATTGATATTTAAAAAAAAAAAAACATCTAGAATAGTACGTTTTCCTTTTTGTGTTTAGTATTTTATTTAGTAATTAATATTTGTTTTCCATCGGAACAAACATAATTTGAAAAAATATATCGTACAACCTTTCGGCGTAAATGAAACCATAACAATATTTTCCTTCGTTTTATTCCATTATTATTATTATTATTCACTATAAAAAAAATTGTTTGTTTTAATTGAACGTCGACTTTGATTCACAAGCCTGTACTGTTAATTCTTCATGTATACGAGTATGTTATATGATAATTTATAAAAGTAAAATTAAACACTTTTTCATTAAGTATAAACCACTTTATATCAGTAAGTAGCGCCAACCGGTTTCACTCTGTAGCGAGCTTCCTCGGGGCTATACACAAACTGCTATACAAGCAAATAAAGAGGTTTATTTTAAATAAAAAAGAATTTTATTTCATTTTTAAAGATGTTAAACCACAAAGTAATGGCTTCGTATCAAAGTGATAATTTATATTTGTGGTATTAATTTTTGGCCTTTTTTAATTTTTCAACGTGTTTTTATATATGTATTACAACCGCTTTTTGTTATACTAAATAAATAGTTACGAAATCTGAATACGGATGACTTACGGATTCGAAGCAAGCACTGCCAGAACCAAACATCTCTTAAGAGTAGCAGAAATGAGAACACTGCAACCTATTGTGGTAAGAACCAATGAAGAAATTCTCAAATCCTGAAAAATCGAAGACATAGTGAGATGGAGTAGTCAGGGAAGACGATTCTGGAGGGACCACAACGAGATGATGGATCCATCAAGAATTCCTAAGATCGTGATGCACCAGACTCCAGAGAGTCACCAGGACGACCACCTAAGAGATGGAGATAAGGCTGGTAGTCTTCATCACAGGGAGAAAGTTGATATCCTGCATAAACAGATCGCAAGATCTACAATTAGAAGAAGAAGAAGAAATAGTTCGGAATTTCATCTAGTAATTGTGACTGTGATTTAGGTACATCTGATAAAACTATCGATTGAATATTTGTCAGAAATTCGTATTTTGATGGTATGAAATACTGTCGATAGGCGAGCACTTTGATATGCATGGTGTGCGGTATGCAGTGTGGTTTATTGCAGTGTGAAAATTTGTATGAAGCCGCCAATGCAGTTCACTAATTTGGAACCCGGTTTGAAGTGTACGGCAGTCATTCACCTGTTTAATCTACATACTGAACCGGCGTGCTACGTACCGCTCGCTACACAAGTTAGCTGCTCGCCGGCGCTAATTGGAGCGCGATTCTCCGCGGCTCGTACAATGGGCCTACTCCGGGTGTAACGCGGTGGAGACCGCTCTACGCTGTCCCACTGTATCGCTATGTGTTCGAAACCACGGACTATTTGGTGCAAAACGTACTATACCAAGAAATGTATACAACACTTTTATCTTTACATTGTAACAAAAAGACAAAGCTACCATTGTGATACCAATTGATAGATAAATGAAGTCAAATAATTGCGTAGATTTTCACGGTTGGTTGCACAACGATCTTCGTGGCCGAGTGGTCTTCTTCTCCGGTCTCAATTTAGTGATTGGTCTGCAGCAAGGCGACGCATCTCCTCTTCCACTCCGCTCGGTCCTCGGCAACTCTCTTCAACTCCGCATAAGAGGTGCAGCCCATATCTCGGCCAATTTGGTCTAGGTACTCTTGGCGAGGTCGTCTTCTGCCAAGCGATTGACCATTCTCTTCAACACATTATGCAGGAAACATTCGTGTCGCAACACATGACCAATCCATCTTGCGCGCCTCTCCGCTATGGTGTTCAACACGTGCCTTCTCTCTTCAACTCTGCTGAGAACCTCTTCATTTGTAATGTGGTCCCTCCATGAAACATGGGCATCTCGTCGGTAGGTCCACATATCAAATGCCTCCAGCTTTTTACGCTCTCTTTCGCCCAGGCACCAAGTCACGCAGCCGTACAGTAAAACACTCCACACCAATGTTTTTAAAAGTTGTTTTCGGAGGTTCCGGTCTATGTTGCTAGACTCGAATATTTTAGACTTTTTGTTGAATGCAAGTTTAGCCTGGTGGATACGACTATCGACGTCTTTCTTGGATCGACCATCCCATGTAATACTGCCGAGTGGTAAGTCCCATATAACACAACATCTCATAGAACGTCACTGGCTTAAGAGTCTAGAAAGAATCCACTATAAACTCTGCTGGACAGTTTTTAAAGCGCTACATGGAATTGCTCCAAATTATATATCCGAACTCTGTATAACGGACAGCCTAAATACAAGGAAATCCACACTTTGCTCGGCGAACTCCTTGGCAATAGGAATATTAGTTGAGCCAAAGTGTTGCCCTAGTACAAATTTCGGGGATCGAGGGTTTGCGGAAGCTGGTCCATCAGCTTGGAACAATCTTTCTTCACACTTCAGATAGATAGAAAAAAAAAAAAAAAGATGCATTAATGATCCGACAGATTTCAGATCTAAGCTGAAAACCCATATTTTTCATATTTCATACCCAATTTAAAACTTGTATATTTTGTTCTATTGTACTCGTATTTTCTAATCGATCGCGAATATCAATCAGATGCAGGGTTCACATTTAGATTTAAAACAAGTCTTAATGCGCCCTTGAGGTGATTAAATCACAAAAAGGTACTTTAAAAGTTAGCATATTATTATTATTATTATTATTATTATTTGTGGTAAGTCCCGGGTTCGATTCCCGCGATGGCGGTGTTGTCTGTGGTCTGATGCAGAATTTACGTGACAATAAAATGGCGATAGATTAGCTACCTATCACGTGTCACGAGAATCAATATGATAGCTATACATTTATATAATTACTTCAATTTACCTCGCGCTGAAATGATGTGAAGAGCTATTCAAAAGAATTATAATAATTGGTTTTTGGGATCTTAGGAGAAACCCGTTTAATTCGTCTTTCAGAAGACATTTCGGAGATCGATCAGGGTGGTTATGACCTAAGAAGAATACTGCAACAAGACTGCAACAATCTCAGAAACGTCGGCCCAGGAGTACGATTTACAAGGATTTGCCCAAGAACCTAAAAAACAAATGAATGAAGTCGTAAATGAGTAATTAATTTGGAAAATAATTAATAACCCTTTTTTAATCCATTATTATTTTATTAAATATGTAAAGAATATAAACATTAACATGTTGACTGCGTAGCACTGACCGGGACAGTGGTACGCAGTGGTAAGGGGATATCCCGAACGTTTGACCCCTGACCAGGTCAGGCCCAATTGCGTTCGGTTTTAAGTAAGTAGGAGGTGAGACAAGTGAAAACGTCTATTTTCTAGAATTTCTATTATACTCGTATTTTACGGAAAAAAATATTTCGCATTGCTAATATAATATAATGCCTTAGCAAGGCGAAACATGGCTTTCCCATAAAAATTTAAAAAAACCTCTAGAAAACCGAATTTTCCATTCTTAGTAATTATTTGTTAAAGAGACAATACATTTAAATTACGTACTTTACGAATTAGATTCAATTTAATTGAATCAGACAATCGTTAACATAAAAAAAGATTAAAATAGTTAAATCTAAGTGGATTCATATAAGAATAAACTTTAAGAAATGAAAGAAATTAGAGTTTTATTTATATTTCTGGGAAATCTAAAACGTGTACGCACAATAGGACACGAAAAAAAAAATTAAATCACTCCGACACAAAGTCCTTAACGTAGCCTGGAGAAGATTCAAGAAAATTTATGACAGAGAGCACATAACATAACAAACTCCGACAAGAAAAATGCGTATTTAAAGAAATGCTCTAAAGACCCAAAGTAAATGGTTTCCCAGAAAATCAATCAACCAAATTGAGGATGACATAAATTCTGACAAATTTCCCGGAATTATCACCGCAAAGAAAATTTACCGAATTTTGGGTGAAAAAAAAGTGTCTTATAGACTCGTGCGGAAATATATTGGGCAGATAAAAGAAAGTGATAATAAGTTCACGTTAAAAATACATTCGAATGCTTATTTTGGGTAAAATAAATTCAACTGATGTAAAAGCTCCCCTACCCCGGGGCGAATCAAATGAAAATAGCATGATTCTTACTTTTCTTCATTATTTTATATAAAAAAATTGTAAATGTTTCAATTCAATTAAAACCAAGGACTTATAAAAACGTTTAAAAATAAATTCATAAATGGAATACTGTAAATTCAATATTAATTTGGTGACTATTAAACATACCAATTTCAGTGTTGATTCTCGCGCCAATCTTCAAGCGAAAAATATCGGTCACCTGAAAAAAGAAAAACACAAATTATAAAATAACAATTAACAAAACCATTTAAAAAGAGAATAATTCGTGTTAGGCATATAGATTCTGGGTACATATTAAATAAATAAATATTTTTTTTATGAATTAAACATAGTTTTTTCCAGTATTGAGTTTATTCTTCTCGACATGTTTCGAAGGCTTACATCTTCATCATCGGGAGAACGATATATAGTTTATATCGTTCTCCCGATGATGAAGGTGTAAGCCTTCGAAACATGTCGAGAAAAATAAACTCAATAGTGGAAAAAACAGTGCTTTAATTCATAAAAATTCGTCATTATGGAATTCCACAGTGTTACCGCCTAAAGTTTACCTAAAAAATAAATTAAAAATGAATTAAAATAACCAAATTTTTTAAAATTATTTCTTGAACAATAATGTGAAACTCCATATTAAGTACATAATGATAAAGACGCTAGTTTTGTAGTAGTTAATATTACGGGAATAAAATTACTAACATTACAAAAAAAATAAGAGGTTGTCGCGACAGCTGTTTCGATAACATATGTTGCCATTATCAGATATTATAAACAACTAATGTTGTCACACCTAGTTTAGTTGTTTATACCACCTGATGATGCAAACATAGGTTGGTGAAACAGCTTTCGCGACAATCTCATAGAAACATTTTGTGATATGTATAATAACAGTGTTTCAAAATTAAAACATTTGATAATGTATTATAGTGTATCAGTCAAAACAATTAAACATTTATTAATGCGAATGAAACGGTCTTATTTCTAGAAGTTTTTTTTAATACTTTATGAGAATGACATGTTTCGCCTGTCTGAGGCATTATCAAATGTATTTTGATAACGATCTTTTGATAAAAATCAACTGTCTTTTGACAGGTGAAAAATGTTATTCCCATAAATTTCTAGAAAACAGACGTTTTCATTCGTATTAATTATTTAATGCGAAGTTTTATATTATTGTTCAGGAAACAATAAATACATATTAATTTGTATAGTTTACAAATATCAAATCAAATCATTTCATATTACAAAATTAAGGTTTAAGCATCTATAGAGAACAGGTAAAATAATATATTGTATATAGTAAATATGCTACCAGAAACGCATGGTTCGACATTAGAAAGACAAGATACTCTCCAAAATCAAGAGTATTTGCCTACTAAACGAGGTTTCACTAATATGAAAGACGTCGATCTCCGTGGAGACCGTGTTCAGCAGTTTGATTGCTCATCCTACCGGTGTCACCAGAGGCAGGTAGGTTCTGGCGGCTGGTAGGTAAAACAATATATGATGTCGCTGTCGGAGATATCTATCAGGCACAAAGCCGAACATCCTCCAGCACGGTCGAGTTCTCGAAATATCCCCTGAGTAATCTAAAGAAACGGGTTACGAGATGTCCATCTCTTCGAAGCTCAATATTAATATCTCGTATATATAAACTAATGTGAACAACAATATACTTGGTTCGCGTGTGGTTATTTATTATGTTACAAGAAAATAAATTGAAAAATACACAAATAAGTTTTAGAGCGAACCGTGCTTCGAAGCAATAAGAATGATCCAGATCGCTTCAAGTAGCGGGGATAACGAAACGGCATCAAAACAATGGAGTTCAACGAAACTTCAATGTGATTCTATGGGAAAACGGTGGCACGGCGTGAGAACAATCCCGTTCACTGGCTGCTCTAACCAAGCGCACTTTTTGTAGATTTTCAGAATAAGCAGTGTTTAATTTGCTGTAATTACATGTTTAGACTTCTGGTAGTAAATGTACAGAAGTGAAATGATAAATCATACTCGTAGTATCGTGGATGATATAATCCATTTTTATATTCTCTAACAGTTGATCGTTTAGAATTTTCACAAACTGCACTGCATCTGACATTGATGCGTGGTATCGCACCATGACGGCGGGACGGTATCTCTCCCGCACCTAAGCAAAACGTTCTCTTGAAGATCGGCATCGAATTTGCGAAATGAAGAAGTTTAATTACATTTTACAGGGGTTACTTGTAACATTTGATAATACCTCATCAAGGCGAAACAAGTCTCATTAAATACAACAAAACTTCTAGAAAACGTACGTTTTCAATTATATTAAGTATTTAACGTGGAGTTAATATAATTTTTCAAGAAAACATATTATTAAAAATCTATTATGTACTCGTATTATAGAATTCTTAATTAATAAACAAATATTAAAAAAAAGTTAAAATAATGATAAAAACTTCTAGAACACAGACATTTTCAATAACATTTATCATTTGATATAGATTTTTACACAATTCTTCAAGAAGTAATAAATAACCACTAATCTGTTTTGTTGCGTAAAATGTAATATTGTTTTGACTTAGCTGGCCTTTAATATCTAGTAAGAAGCCAACCAAAACGAAACGGCTCCAAGGACTCTTTTTTTCCATTAACTATACAAATGTATTTATGTTGTTGATTGAAATTTCTTGGTAGAAGTTCATTGTAAATAATGAAAATAAATAAAAATTATTAAGAATTTTTCTATGTTTATTTTTAGTGTAAAATCTACTTATTAATTTTCGTCTTCGACCGGTTTCGGCAGCTCGCTGCCATCTTCTGGTGTGAAGAAGGTCTGGTGTTCTGAAGACGAAAATTAATGAGTAGATTTTACACTAAAAATAAACATAGAAAAATTCACAATAATTTTTTTTTATTTTCATTATATACAAATGTAATCAAAATATTTATGTAAGTAAATAAACGATAATTTACAAAATAAAAATATTATCCACAACATGTTTCGGAGGTGACATTCTTCATCAACAAGAGTTAATATAACTAAATCGAAAATAAAGAAAAAAAAAAATTCTTAATTTTATTTACACCTGAGGATGGTGGAGGTTTCTTCCAAAAAATGTTTGCTGATAATATTTTAATTTTGCCAAAATATAAATAAATAAAAAGTTTATTATTTCCTTCTAAAATAACAATGTAATTCCAGTGTTAAACAGTGCACACGCCTTAACCGTCAATAAAGTGAAAACATATAAAATATTAATTGTATCTCAATAGAGAAGAAGATGAAAATTATTTGGAAACATAATATGGTGGTCGAGCCGTTTACAGGACTTATGACCTGTCATTGGTTGGGTTAAGCGATCGATTCATGTAATACAACATTCCCCGTTCCGCCCTTCTTACGACCACCACGTCTGACAACTATTTTTGAAAGATGTATATATGCTACTATGTTGAGAAACACTTCACATATTTTAGTTCAATCTACACTAGCGCCATCTATTACGATGAGGTGTAAGCATTAAGCAGAAAAATCTTTATTAATGCAATGTGAACAACTCAGTTATCACACATTACTAGACAACGCCTGGAGATGACTCTCCAATTTTTATGCTTTTAACTTGGACCAGTTTTTTATACACATTTGTTTTTTGAATGTATACAAATACTTGTAGATAAGTATTTGTATATATTTAAAAAACCAAAATGTTGAAAAAATATAGTTTAAAGATTTAAATGCATGTATTTTTCTTTTTTGTTTACAGTATGACAAATTACTCAAGAAATACAGCTAGACCAAAGCCGAGCTCAACAAATGTTTTGTGATTATTTATTGTCATTTCTCGAGTCTACTCGCATTGAACCCCTCACGAGCGTTTAATTTGAATTGCACCATTTTAAAAGGTGCACTTTGACAAATTATGCAAAAAGTTTCATCCCCCGGGGAGTTAAGGATTAATTCACCGTCTTGGGTTACTCCCCCCTACTCTGCAACAGTAAGAAGGCGGGGAAAATATCCATCTGTCACCGGGCTTTAATTCTATGCTACAGTACGCGGCATAAAGAAGAGAACTTAAACAATTACCCAATATTTTTCTTTTTTTATACAACACTACTTGTTTACAACACTAACATTAAAAAAAATTAAATATCAGACATGTTTCGGACAACCCGGTCCTTCCTCAGTGATATTATAAAGATAAATGATTAATATTGGCTTCGATTCAATATTGAAATTGTTAACATTAAAAACGTTACTTGGTTATTTATTGTGAAATTTTAGATATATTCGTACTTTAAAAAAATTAGTTATTCAATTAAAGATAACATCTGTCAAAACTGATCATATTTGTAAACAAATATATAATATTTTAAATATCTTTATAATATCACTGAGGAAGGATCGGGTTGTCCGAAACTTATCTGATATTTAATTTTAATTTTTTTTAAAGTTTGTGTTGTAAACAAAGTATATAAAAACGAAAAAGACATATAAAATATCTACAACACAAAATATGGCGAACATAGAAGAAATTATCCAATAATTTTAATTACTTATATAGCTAAAATTTCACAAGAAATAACTAAGTAACGTTTTTAATGTTCACAATTCTAATATTGAATCGAAGCCAATATTAAAATAAAATAATAATTCGAAATCTTTATTCGAAACTAAAAGTTATCTAAAGTAAAAAAGGAAACGCTTACCAAAAATCAGTGGTTTAAACAACTATTTATATTTCAATATTTTATTGAAGCATATATTAAACTAAAAAAATACATATTTTGATGATTGTTCATTTATCAATAAAACTGTTTTAATTCTTTATAAAAATTTTGTATCAAGGAAAAAGTACACATTTTCCAATTAACCAATGGTTTAAACAAAATTATTATAAAATAAAGTCAATTTCTAATATGTGACCACAAACAACAACAACATTGGCGCTACAGCCCACTATGGGGCTCGGCCCCCTCCAGAATTCTTCACCACTCTACCCGGTCCATTGCCAGCATTCTCCAGTTTGTAACACCAACTGCCCTGAGGTGCCAATCCACACCATCCATACACCACACCTTTGGTCTTCCTACACTTCGCTTTCTATCTGGTCGTGTATTAAGAATCTTCCCTGGGATTCGATCTTCTTCCATTCGCTGGAGGTGTCCCAACCATCTAAAACGCAGTATTTTATTATAATATAATAATAAATTGGCTAACGATGAAATAATAAAGAAATGTAAGGCAGACGACTGCATCATGGATGAAATTAAAAAAGGATCCCTGAGATGGTTTGGACATATGGAACGAATGGATGAGAGTAGAATGGTTAAAAAGTTGTACACAAGCAGCGTGAGTGGAGAAAAAAGCCGAGGACGACCGAGGAAAACATGGCATGACTAAATTTATCAATTACTAAAAGGCGGCCACATTCGAAGTCGAAATAATCGACGTGCGTGCATGGTACGATGTATGAATGTAGAGGAAGCCCGAGAAGTATGCCAGGAAAGAGCATTGTGACGATCCATCCTCTCTGCCTACGGTTACCACCTGATGGTGAGTTAGTTAGGCTAATTTATAGAGCGCCAATTTTATGAATTACTCATCTCAAGGGCGCTGTAGAAAATGCTCCGTTTTATGAACTAATACTAATTAAATAATAAACATATTTAGAATGAGAGCTGCACCTGATCAACCCTTCTTATCAAGAAATGAAAATTTGAAAAGGTGCGTTTTGAGTCTCGATCTAAACTCTGACTGATTCTCAATGCACAAAACTAAACAATGAATTATGAAAAAGGGTAATGGAATGGACCATTCCACCGTCAAAATTCTGAGTACGTGTATTCCTGTTTAAAAAAAGCCATATTTTGATTAAATTATTTAAATGAATTAATTTTTTTAAATTATTTTAATTATTATTATTATTAGTATTCTCGTTGAAAAAATATATTTTTAAACATATTTTTGTGGCGATGAGGTTCGTAACCCATCACACTGCGTCTCCCGCAGGGCGAAAAGAGAAGGATGGAGTGCCGCATCGGTTAAAGTGTGACAGTCCATTCTTTCTGCCTATCCTTTCGGGGAGACGGCGTGATGGTTAATTAGTTAGTTAGTTAGCCATGTATTTACAATGAACCTGCTCCAATTAATTAAAAAAATAAATATTAATACACAAATACACTTGTGTTTATTTTAAAGAATTCATAGTGTAGTGTAATTATGTAGTAAAGTGTTGTGCAATGGGTGTGAAAAATGAGAAGACACTTTAATCCGTTGGAATTTGCACTTGTATCTTTATTGCGAACGATAAATGAAACAGCAAACGATAATGGAGAATTCGATACGCTCCGGATTTATTTCTCTAATTAAGTTTGCACAGACGCGATGACCTATAAATACAATTTCCGCTTCACAGAGGTCGCCATCTTGATGCAAAGTCAATTTAAATAAATTTGATAATGTTATTGTATTGATGGCGCTTAGAATATGATAAATATGTTAACGTTCGAAACATAATAATACATAAACAATGTATTTATTGTTTCTTAAAGAATGATGAAAAACGCCAAATTAAATAATTATTACGAATGAAAACGTCTGTTTTCTAGACGTTTTATTATATTTCATGTGAATGATATATTTTTCCTGTGTAAGGCATTATCAAATGACACTTCAGTCAAAACATGTCATGTAACGTACAATATAATAAAACTTCTTGAAAACAGACGTTTTCATTCGTATTAATTACATAATCAATTATTTATACGCAATCGGCGAAATATGGAATTACGTGTTTTGACTGTTAACTAATTGTTCGTGAGATTCGCTTCTCCCGCTTCTGCTTACATTAAATATGGTTTTATAAATATCTTATATTGATGAACACGTCTGTTTTCTAAATGTTTTATTACATTATATGTGAATGACATGTTTCGCATTGCTAAGGCATTATTAACCATTTTGCCGTGTCGAAAAATAGCATAAGATGTTAATATTTAATATTTGAAACGAGTTTTACGACATTGTTTCAGTGCGAAGGTAAAAAATAATATATAAAAAACGAAACAAAAACATCGTGTCGCTTCGCTGAAGGGGCAGGCAGAGAGAATGGACCGCGACACTACTCGATCCTAACACACGTCTCTAGCTTGCTCCACATTCATATAGCGATTCATGCACGCACGTCGATTTTTCAAACTTGGTCGACCTTTAAAATTTGATTAATTTGGTCATGCCAAGTTTCCCTCGGTCTTCCACGACTCCGTATTCCATTCGCACCGTTAATGTATACTTTCTTAAACATTATTCTTTCATCCGTGTGTTCCATATGGAAGTGAATGAATGAAAGCGAACCGTGGAACTGGCAGAAGAAAGATAGGAGCAGAATAAATGCGGTAGAGATGAAAGATAAAACGAGTTACGAAATAATTTCAAATGCTAATATAAGAAAGGAAAGAAGAGCGGAAGGAAGGATTATGAAAGGATCACTGCGTTGGTTTGGAATAAACAATGTTTCATTTGATAATGCATTAGAAGGGCGTAACATGTCATTCCCATAAAATATAATAAAACTTCTAGAAAACTGACGTTTTTATTCGTATTAATTATTAAATATGGAGTTTTACATCATTGTTCAAGAAACAATAAATAATGTTTTCTCCAATTAGTTTTTTTTTTAATGTACACAAATACTGGATTTAACCCATTGCGGGTTAATCATTTTTAAGGATTAATTGTATCTCAAGAGAGACGAAGATGTAAATTGTTTTTTGGAATGGGGAATGTTGTTTACATAAAGCGATCGCTTAACCCAACCAATGACAGGTCATAAGTTCTGTAAACGCCTCGACTACCATATTCTGTTTCCAAAAAACAATTTACATCTTCGTATCTATTGAGATACAATTAATCCTTAAAAATATTTTTTTCTTTAAAATAAAACTATAAATAAATTAATAACTTAAATATAAAGTTTTTACTTCAGTTTATGTTCCTTTTTTAATACTAACATTGATATTTTAATAAAGATGATTTTTTATACGCGCTTACTTATTATGAAATAGACCAAATACCATAAAATAACACAGAGTACCGCAGTCTCGAATCAAGAAGAAAGGGTACATTGATGATCTTAGGATTTAAAATACTCCGTAACCTCATTGATAGCCCATACCTCTTAGAGTGTTATGGTCTCAATGCACCGGACAGGTATGCTCGCGCTAGAAGACACGATCTGTTGTGCATACCGCATAGCAGGACAAATGTCTTGGCGCAGCATACAATGACTCGGGGTATGGTGCTCTTGAATGAGGTGTCAGTCGATGTGGACATTTTCCAAATGACCTATATGTCCTTTAAGGAACATATATGTACATACCACAACTGTTAAATATTGTTTTATTTTATTTAATTTTTTTTATTTTAACATGTATTTTAAAATGTATGTAAAATGCATGCAAAATTTATGTAAATTGTATACAGTAATAGGGTCATAAAAACCTGTTGTATACAAAAAAAAAAAAAAAAAATGGGAATTGGAAGTAAATTTACATAGTATTGAAGGCATATACAAATTCGCAAAATGTTACCAAAGGGATTGGAATAATATTAACTTAGATCATTGAAGCGAAACACAAACACGTTTATGCCTGTTTTTTTTACCAGAAAACCAATATAAAGTGCGTATCAAAAGCCAAACAACTCTATATACTTTAATGTGTAAATTTGAGCCAGGTAACGCTACAAAGAAACGGCGTGTATGATATAACGAAATATTACAGTCTAAATAAAACAGGTAAACGCATTAAAAATATGAGGCATTTTTTATATATAAAAAGGTTTCAAGCATCATACTTTAAGGTTGGGTTTAAAAAATATTTTGACTTCAGTTGAACAAGGTTATTCCAAATGATAATAATAATTTCTTCTATGTTCGCCATACTTTGTGTTGTAGATGATTTCTTTTTTCTTTTTCTTTTTAATATACTTTGTATATACAACTCTAACATAAAAAAAATACATATCAGACATGTTTCAGACAACCAGTCCTTCCTCAGTGATATTATAAAGATACATATTTAAAATATAATATTATAAAATTGTTTACAAATATGATCAGTTTTGACAGATGTTATAAGAAATTTGTAAACAATTTTCTAATTTATTAATATTTAAATGATGTATCTTTATAATATCACTGAGGAAGGACTGGTTGTCCGAAACATGTCTGATATGTAATTTCAATTTTTTTTAAAGTTAGTGTTGTATATACAAAGTACGAGTATATTTAAAAAAGAGAAAGACAGATAATAATAATATTTATTCTTTCTTGAACAATGATACCTTCAAATGTAATAAGTAATACGAATGAAAAGATGGTTCGCCTGTAAAGGCATTATCACATGTAATGTTAAAATCTACGTTTAATATTAAACATTTGATAATGCCTTAGACAGGCGAAACATGCCATTCATATAAATAATAATTGAACTTCTAGAAAACATAATTTTTCATCATTATAAATATGATAATAGTAATATTTGTTGGTGTTTAAATATTGATGTAAATCTTCATATTAAATATAAATGGAAACGTCCATTTTATAGATTTTTTTTAATGTCTTTTTGACCTTGATAGAGTATTATCAAACGGCTTGATAATGCTCTTACAAGGTCTATTTAAATGGTCACTTAAAGCTTCTAGTGGTCAGACCAGAAGATGGCAGCGAGCTGAACAAAAATGGAAATTAGAAGAACAAGTGGAATTAACAGATCGATATACAATTTTTTTAAATTATTTATAATGACAATCTATTAAGAAATTTCAATTTATTACATATACAACAAACATGTTTACAATTCAATGAATAATGGAAATATTTAGTGATAGAAATTATTATTTTACTTATGTCATTAGTTTTCTCTGTTCGTTGAATGAACAATGCACTATATAATTAGTTCCTCGACACGTAATGTATTTAATTACTTGAAGCGTAAAGTGTGGGACACGACCGGAAGCATTTAGAGCGGATATGGACTCTCTCAGGACTCAAACAAAACCCTGGAAAGACTCTTACTCCCTGAGAACTTCCAGCGAACCGTAATTACTGAACTGACTACGGTGAGTGAGCTAAGAAAGAAAGGAAACAAAAGAACCAAGAAGTGGAAGACTCTTAATACTGAAAAGTCTCATTATTTGAAGAAAAAAAAACGTTTAATAAAATAAATTTTGTAAACAAAATGGAAGTGAAACATGGAACATGTAAAAGAAGACTGAAAGTAAAAAAAAATGCTTAATTTATTATTACGAATTAAAACGTATGTTTTCTAGAAGTTTTATTATATTTTAAGTGAATGACATGTTTCGCCTGTCTAAGACATGATCAAATGCATATAGAGCGCACACAAACATATCATAATGCCTTAGACAGGCGAAACATATCATTCAGAGAAAATATAATAACACTTCTAGAAAACAGATGTATTTATTCGTATGAATTATTGAATATGGAGTTTTACATCATTGTTCTAGAAATAATAAATACAGTAGTAATAAGATCTCTTAGATGAACATATAGTAAATCTGTATATTATATTAAGAAGGCAAATATAATAAGTAAAAAAAGGTCATTTAGATGGTTTGGATATATGGAAAGAATGAAATAAGAAAGAATGCTAAAGAAAGTACGTGTAAACAACGTAAACGGAACAAAACATACAGAATGACCGTGGCTAGATTAAATCAATCAAATATATTATAAAATGTCGACCACATGAGCGTAAGAATGTTGAGAAATTAAGAAAAATATGGCGGTCTATTGATTATTTGACACAACGTCGTAATATCGTCTATAATGACGTCATTCTATAATACCTTTCAAAAATATTTTATTCCAATAAAATAAACCATATCATTCATATGAATATATATTAACCAACATATTCTGCTCCGTTAATACTGACATATTTCCGCCAGTTTCAAAAATGCTCCAGCAAGGCGAAACATATCACTCCCATAAGCTATATTTATAAAACATTAAAAACGAACGATTTTAGTATATTTCTTCTATGTTCGCCATACTTCGTGTTGTAGATGTTTTCTCTTTCTTTTTTATATACTTTGTATATACACTAAATTTAAATAAAATAAAAATACATATCAGACATGTTTCGGACAACCGGTCCTTCTTCAGTGACACATATTCAAAATATTATTTATTAGATAGATTTTAATATAATTTATTACGTCATATTAGTTAATTTTTAATAGACCATTGTGCTCTAATCTCAAAACACGTTATTAAGAAACATGTCTGTTGTTTAACGAATTCAATAGATGTCACTAACAGTGAGTAACGATTACACGCGAATTTGCAAGAACAATGAATACATTCTCCGTCTAACATTTATTGAACAACTAAAACAGACCTTATAATGTTTGGAATAAATTAACGACTCCAAAACAGCTTTCGTCGAAGAGCTGGCGGTTAAGTAGCTAATCCCTAAGGGAGGCTTGCCCAATGTTCACCCCTTAAGAGGTAGTCGTTAAATTACTCCGGTCAAGGGGTTATTAATAAATAACATCGTTATAGAAATCAAAAATAGATTAATGTTTTGAGTGTACAAAATGGCAGTACACAATGGAGTTCTAGTGCCAACCCTTATGTATAGAAGTGAAGCTTAAAGCTGCTAAAAGAAGGATGAAAGTTGTTTAAATGCCGTATAAATAAAATCACTGAGCAAAATGTGCGGAAAAATAATATATGAGATTTATTATCACAACTTTCCTAGCATTTAATTTTAATTATTTCATCATGTTGCGATTACCAATATAAGCATAAGATTACTAACAAATAATAACAAACCGCCATTTTACTAACAATTCTACAAATATGCTATTTTATGTAGTTCAAATTAATGAATAACATGTAAAAGTAAAATAAAAATTTGCAACAACAACAAACCATCACGCAGTTTCGCCGCAGGGGTAGGCAGAGAGAATGGACCGCCACACTACTCTATCCTGGCAAACCTCTCTAGCTTCCTCCACATTCATACAACGAGTCATACACGCACGTCGATTCCTCCGACTTCTAACATGACCAACCTTTAAAATTTGATTAATTTGGTCATGCCATGTTTTCCTCGGTCTGCCTCGACTTCGTACCCCATTTACATCATTAACGTATACTTTCTTAACCATTCTTTCTCCATCCATGCGTTCCATATGTCCGAACCAACGCAGCGATCCTTTCATAATTTTGTTCATAATACCTTCTTCCGCTCTACATTCCTTTCTTATATCATTTGAGATTATTTAGACAGCATTTGAGATTCTGTCGTATATCGTTCTACCACACATACGTCTTAGGGACCTCGTCTCTACCGCATTTATTCTACTCTCATCCTTCTTCTGCCAGTTCCATGCTTTTAAAATTTTGCAAACAAGGAAAAAATGTAAGGCAGATGATTGCCTCATAAGTCAAATTATAAAAGGATCCCTGAGATGGTTTGGACATACGGCACAATTGGACGAGAGAAGAATGGTTAAAATGTTGTATACAAGCGGTGTGAGTGAGATGAGAAGCCGGCATGACCAAATTAATCAAATACTAAAAGGCGGCCACATTCGAAGTCGGAAAAATCGACTAGTGTGTTTGTTATGATGCATGAATGCAGACGAAGCTAGAGAGGTATATCAGGACAGAGCAGTATGGCGGTCCATCCATCCTTAGTTAGTTAGTGTACTTGAAATATTTGACTACTAAAATAACTAGAGAGAGGGTGGAATTAATCAAAAGACAAAGCGGCATACCAAGAAAAATATTGGCGAATTGCGTGGAAGAGGACCAGACGAAAGCGGAAAGAACTGGATAATAGAGAGGGATGACCAGTAGAAGACTATTGTGAAAGAGGTTAAATCCTACACTGAGATGTAGCGCGAGAATAAGAAGAACCTCATTAAAGAAAAGTATAACTCAAATAGAGATGTGGAACGAAAAAGCAACAAAAATGTAATATAATACTTATTGCACTGAACTCAAACAAAATAGGGCCGCTTCTCTGATTTAATGTAGATCTTCGATCGTTTACACTGAGCACATAATTGTTTACCGTCGTAAAAAGTGTGTACAGAGAGGGTTAGCCGGGGTAGGGTCAAGGGGATGCGGGTCGCAAATACTGTTCGGAGGGTCACAATTCATGAGTAACCTATAAACGGCGCCGGCCATTATTGTGAATAATAAATTGTAAACGAATTGCTCAATAAACGTCACAAAATACCTGGTCTGCATATTATTTCAGCGTATCCAGTAGTAACTCGGGTCTCGGTGCCCAACAAATACAAGAAAATTGGGTAAAATGACACAAACCCACATAAGTCCACCTAATTTAAGAAAAAACCTAAAGCTCCCTCTCCCATTGGTCTGGTGTAGCCGTTGGTCTAGTGCAGAGCTTTCCAAACTTTTTTGTCCCGTAGACCCCTTGCCGATTTCTTCTATATTGTGTTGACCCCCTGCTTTCCTAAAATCATTTTTTTAGGGCAAAAAAAAAATCGAAACAAAAAAGCCGGAATTCGTTGTACCGATTTTACCAAATTAGCTTAAAAAAAAGGTCGCCAGTGATTTCGATATTCGTTTTGCGTTTCAGCGTTTCAATATTCGGCTTCAATTTAGTTGAACCATCTCGTGGACCCCCATTTACATCTCATGGACCCCCAATTATTTTTACAACTGTCGTAGACCCCTTGCGAGCTGACGTAGACCCCTGGGGGTCTATATAGACCACTTTGGGAAGATATGTTAAACGAATCAATTTATTTACCATTATTTCTTCATTCATTCTTTCCATGTGTGCAAAGCATCTAAATGATCCTTTCATTATTTTGTTCATAACACCACCATTCGCACCCCATTTACTTCTTATACTTTCATTCGACAATCTATCATACACAGAATATCTGCACATTCGTCTTAGAGATCTCATTTCTTCAGGCCATGTTTCGCTTCTATACATTAGGGTCGGTGCAAGAACACCATTTGGAAATCCTTTATGTCTTATATGAATGTTGGCTTGTATGCAAATATTTCGTCTTTTCGGAAAACATTATTCCATTCCTTCTATAACAATTTTATAATTAAATGTGGAGGTGTTTCCTTCATGTTGTTTCTTCCTCGTACACGACAAGCGCTACGTATGGTTCAGGCACGCCTTCCATTATTCCTCACGAATATTTAGGATCCCCTAAGGACGAGCACGGTATAGGTATTATAACAATTTATGCGAATCGAATAGAAACACATTCTTCAGACCCTTCTTATCCGGGCGCTCTAAAATAAACGTGGAATAAGCCGACATCAAAAAATATCCTGACCTATCTCCCGCAGAAACGAAGAATTTATTATTCAGTAACAATGACTTTTATTGCATAGTTCACCCTTGCGAATAATTTGCACGTAAAACGGTAAACTTCATTTACAGCCAGAGAAAACGCGTAAAAAGTTTGCTATACGAGACATCAATGTGACCCCCATGAGAATAAATGAATTGTATACAAACTATCTTCAGTATAAACAATTCTTTACAAACGTTGTTGTAAATATCTTAGATCTATTATGGTAAATATACTTTCGTATGAAGCACTTAATTTTTGGTGTGGTATTACTGAATATGATACTGGTCTAATGCAAATATACTCGTATCAAGTGAATGCGGTGCGAATCAAAGTGTTATGAACAAAATAATGAAAGAGTCATTAAAATGGCTTATACGCACATGGAAAGAATGAAAAGAAAGTATTTTACTAACTAACTAGCCAACCATCACGCCGTCTCTCCGAAGGGGTAGGCAGAAAGAATGGACTGCAACACTTGCGACACTCCATCCTTCTCTTTTTGCCTCCGCGGGAGACGCGGTGTGATGGGTTGCGAACCTCATCGCCACCACTAGTCATCAATAGGCGCTAATGATTTAAATGGTGCAAGAAATTTAGGAAGACCGAGGAAAATGTGGCACGGTCAAATCAATCAAACAATAATTGTTGGCCTTGTGAGGTGTACGAAAAATTGACAAGCGTGCATTGCACAATGTATGAATGTTGAGTAAATGTTAATTATTAATCCTTATTACATGTCTGCTTTACAGCGCCCTTGATATGAGTAATTCATAAAAATGGCGCTCTATAAATTATCCAATTTATTATTATATTATTATTATATGGCCGAGCCATAGAGGGCTCCCTCCGCTTACCTGGAGCTGTTATAGGCGCAGTAGCGCCTTTCTTCAGCTTCACTCGTGCACTCCCTAGGCCCGTCCCCCGTCCATGTGGGACTTACGTTAAAAAACAATAATAATAATTTATGTATATTTGCAACCAAGGGGGACCCAGACCACATTTAAGCTACGTTACTCTCCCTCGATGTCCCACCGTACACACATAGCAATACAACAGCAAAAGAAAATACACAATTTATACATAAATAACATATTATAGAGAAATAATAAAAAATCAGTCGGTAGAGCATGAGACTCTTGGTGTGGCATTATTAAAAATTATAACTAACTAACCATCACGCCGTTTCCCCGGAGGGGTAGGCAGAAAGAATGGAACGCCACACTGTTCTGTCCTGACATACTTCTCTCGATTCCTCTACATTCATACATCTTGTCATGCACGCACGTCGATTTCTCTGACTCCTCACGTGACCGACATTTAATATTTGATTGATTTGATCGTGCCACTTTTCCTCTGCCTTCCCCTATTTCTAGCTCCGTTCACGCCGTTTACCTACTTCACCATTCTGTCATCCTGGTTTTAATTTCTAGCTGGTTTTAATTTTAATTAGCCGTAACTTGCGGCAATCTACGCTTCGATCAGCAAACTCCTCGGCAATAGGCAGATTAGTTGAGCCAAAGCGCAACCCCCGGACAAATTTCGGAGATCGGGCCTTCGCAGTGACAGGTCCGTCCGCCTGGAATATGCTTCCTGCACGCCTCAGATGCATTGACAATCCGACAGACTTTAAATCTCACCTAAAAACCCACCTTTTCAAAATATCCCATAAAATGTAAACAACGGTTATCTGATTGCTGGTGTCACATGCAGCTCTCATGACTAAAAACATTGTCAAAGCGCCCTTGAGGTGAGCTATTCACGAAAACGGCGCTATACAAATTAGCCTAATTATTATTATTATTAATTTGGGTGTGAAATATGGAAAATATGGGATTTCTGCTTAGATCTGAAAACTAAGATCTGAGTATTACAGCATTGCTAAATAATAAATATCTTATGAATACATTATTGTGTAGGGAAATGTTTGAGTGTATTACTCAATATAACAAATTAAAATACATTGCGAAAACGAATAATAAATATCAATTAAAAATAAATTAATACACTTGAGTTAACAATAAATAATAAAACCGGCACATCAAGAGCTTTGTACAGTTTTTATTTGAGTTACTAATCACCCCTTGAAATATTAATGTATGCTACGTCCCATGAAAGGTTACTTCTAAAGCAAATGTATTTCCAACCCACTCCCGTTACACACACAAAACATACCATCATATTGTTATTAATGAAGACGAATTGGGTAGACAATGAGATACTAACAAAGCGTGGGCCGTTGATAGATAGGTTTTCATTAGGCTGAGTGAAAAATTTGCTATAGATTTTCGATTAATCACCCCGCGGAAATGTTTGCTCTGGCAACACTCTACGAGCTTGAAATTGACACGTGACAAAAACATGTTTCTATCTGCCGAGTGCCGAGAATTACATTCTGAAGGAACTCACTGAAAACAACATTCAATGGGATATCTCGAAACATAATGAGTCGTTTATAAATATGACATGGATCATAATTGAAGCTTTTGAATCTTTCGTAAACGGCATCAATTTTATAACAGAATTTAAAAACATATTTTTTTACGCACCATTAATTGTTTACGCATTTCAATCACATTTTTGTTCAATAAGCTAAGGTTTTTCTGGAAACATGCCAGTGCGTAAGCGGAGGTTTCTAAATTCAAATTCTGATTTTATTTTTCAAATAGATTACCGGGTGGTGGTCTAGGGGACAGAACGTTTGGCTCCTGATCCAGCGGACTTGGGTTCAAGTCTGGACTACTTAATAATGGGCTATTGGAGTTTATATATTGTTTTTGCAATGCGAAGATGCGAAAGGCACAATACATGAATACGTGAGGGAGGCCTATGTCCAGCAATGGGCGACAACGGCTGCTTAAGCCAAGCATATGTAAAAACACATTTTAATATATGATATTTTTATGAGTAGCCGTAAAATTTTTAATCGGTTTAAACGAATGAACGAAATCCAAAATAGTCTTATGTCCAACATATTCGATTGCCCTAGAGATAAATAAATGGTCACAAATTGTTTGTGACTACGAGTAGTACCTACTATAAACTAAATACAGTTGGTATTATCATGTTTACAAACTCAAAGCATTTTGTAAATGCATCAGACAGTTTAGAACAAAACAAATCAACTGTAACATGAACAAAATAATGATATTAAATACCTGATTGTTTGGGGAACGAGAACTTTAGCCGCTTTCGCGTACAGAAAATCAACCTCGAAATCAGACATTGTTTTGATAATAATACAAACCATTATTATCATTATAGTGAATATCGAATCTCTGTATATCATGTTTTTGAGAAAATATGTCGACACGAACGAACTTGTTGCGGACGTGAAGCAAATTGTAATAGGCTCTATTTCGTTCTGCGTGCTGTGTGCGATGACATATCTTCTTCTTCTTTTTTATGGCTTTTCACCGCTTGTGGGTGTTCTGGCCAGTCTCAAGTAAGGGTAGTTGTTGTGTATTAGTAGTAGTAAATTAAGGGATTCATCTATGGAAGATTGTTATATATACAAATAACATCTAGGGTTAGTATCTAATAATTATTTGTTAGTTGTGTGGAATATGTTACAGATTTATGTTATTAAGTCTCAGGGATTTTGTTAGTTTTTTTATACAGGTTTTTGTTAGATGAGGAGATGAGAGTGGACATGTTAGTAGGTAAGGGTATATTAAGGTCTATAAGCTCTGGGATAAAATTTGGGTATTGTACATTGAACGGGCAGTTGAAGAATATGTGGTCGAGATTTTCATCCTCGATGCCGCATTCACAAATGGCAGAGTCTAGAATATGAATTTTGGTAAGATGCACTCTGTGACAACAGTGACCGATGCGCATTCTACAAATCGAGCTGGTTTCCAATTTATAGCGATGACATACGAGTATATAAAAACATGATTTCAAAAACAGAGTTTCGCTATTCGTATCCGGTTCGCTTTCGCTTCAGTGCGCTACAGGCGAAAATATAGATAACTAATTTACAAACGCGAATAAAACAAATCAATATCAATAAGAATGATATAAACTCAATATATCACATGTTTCGTATCCGATGACGTTGAAATAAAAATATAATATAAAAATAAAAAGAACAAGAACAAAAAAAAAACAAAATTAAAAATGCACCGTACATTCCTTTCAGAGAAAAAATCATGGCTCTTAGCTTATTTGTGTCATATAACCTGCATTTAGATTCGTAGTATTCCATATTTTGAAAGAAATATACAAAATCTTGACATGAATCGGCCATTTACCATCATCAATCATTGTCACTAATGCATGTTTTATAAAGTAAAAATAATGGGGACACAGTCACAAAATGAAAAATGCAAATTTCCTTGCGTAATCTGCATACTTTATACTAGACAACTTTTCTCCCCGCGAAAACTTTGCTCTCCGCAAATTGTCATTGGGGCTTCAGAAGCGGAATAGAAAAATATAAGCGGCCGAAGAAACGCGCGAAATAAATTAAGCCGTAAAGGAGGAAAGAACGAGGAATGAAACAACAATGTTGATTAAAAAGATTTGGGACCGGCACATCACGAGCCACCCTGTGCCCGAAGATTTATGGGCGGTACATTCGGTCGGGAAGGAAAGTTAATCCCGTGCAAGTTATTGTGCTTTAATATGCAGGAGGGTGTAATTCTTTTGAGGACGGATTGCCGTTTGATATAATATCCGAAAATGGAATGCCAAAGTGAATTTTTTTCAATTTGGAATATGCGTCTCACGAAATGATATGCGGTAATCAGGTTTGACATTCTGTTAGGGGTTAGAAATACACGTCGGAGGGAAAAAAGCTTCAAATGCGTGCATAAAATAAATAATTGTAAGGTTATTTGAACTAAATTTAAAACACAGATGTTTTATTTTTCAGGCGAAGCTGAAAACGTTCTAAAAGTATATATATATTTTTTTATTACTATGTTTTTGTTTTATCAAACCAGCCAGCTTCGCTTTAGCCGGAGCTTTTAAAGGATTGAGAAAATAATGTAGTGAAAAAACAAAAAAAAAAAAAGCGTTTTAAATTAATTTTTAATGATTCCACGTATTATAAACAAATACTTTTTTTATAGATATATCTCAGACACATATCGAGATAAATTAATTCATTTAAGAAGGATATAAAATCATAAACAGAATTGCGGAACTCCGGTGTCTTAATGTAAAAAAAACTTTGATATACTTTTGTACCAAATTTTTGATATATAATATTATTGTAACTCCTGATGATGGCCACATTGACGAAACAGCTGTCGCGTAAAATAAAACAGTTTACAAAAAAATCTCTTTGAAACTGCAAACTAAAAGTCCTTAATTCATAAAAGGGAATGAGGTCAATTTAAACCAAAATGATTTATTGTGATTCGTATTAGAAAAACATATCTGCCATTTTCCCGCGAGACAGAGATGGAAAAAGCTTCTAAAAATTGGAATACAGAGACAACTTCGAAACAGTCATTTCGTAAATTCAAAACGCCGGCTAGATTTCACTCGGATATGTTACCCGTCTTCCGAATTCCCCGCTCTTGTTTAAATTGCTTCGTAACTCGATGCTAACTGAGAATTGTGCCACAACTTGTGATTCGCAAGTATCACAAATATCCGGGCAATTTAAACTCTTAAATCTCTAAGAAGTGTTCACATCTTGGCGCGGGAAACGGTTGTCTCCTGCCTCCCCCCACCCGCAACCCCCGGGCGCAAATGAGAAAAGTTTCCCGCCAAAAATGAGCGACCGCATTAGTACATTTGCACACAGCGCTTCGGGACAACGGCGCAACCGCATTACACATAATTCAATGACGCGAATTCGAATTAAACTAAAAAAATAAAAGAACTCAACGTGCTGCCGAATAATTTTGGTTGGGCTAACATTGCCGACGAAGTAAAACAATCTCAATGTGAAAACTTCAGCGTAACTTCTCTTATTTTCTGCATGCGGAATGGATCTGATTTCACAGCTCCGCTCCGTGTTAGGGGATCCTGACTTACTTCGTATTAAATTGGGTATTAGAATACTCTGAATAAACCGCAGAACGTAAATCAAATGAGTACACATTCGTTGGTAGAAGCAATCTTTATATAGACATTTGAATTTGATATTTTCGTTCGCAACCCCAGGGTCAAATTAAATTATTGTGTTGGGGTTCCATGGCACACGAAATTACGATAATAACTATAATTTCAACTGAATTTTTGACGGAAAATATCATAGTATAATCAATTTATTTCAAATTATACAAACATAATAATAAAATTATTTTGATTTTTAGAAAATTTCCTTATTAATAATTGATTGGAAAAATTTGAATAGAACAATATAAATCTGTGTATGATCAGAGTGTCGAATGAAAATATACTATGTGAATGCGGTGCAAATGATAGTGTTATGAACAAAATAATGAAAGAAACATTAAGATGGTTTGGACACACGGAAAGAATGAATGAATAAAGAATGATAAAATAGTATATTTTAACGGTGTAAATGGAACTAGAAATAGAGGAGGACCGAGCGAAACGTAGCACGATGAAAAAAATCAAATATTGAATATCAGCCACGTCCGAAAAATCGACGCGCGTGCATGAGATGATGTAAGAATGTTGAGGAAGCGATAATAGTAAACACGATTGGTTTTACTTGAATTAAATTTATATAAATTATATAAATTGCGACAGATTTATATAATTTATATAAATTAAGAGAACAAAACAGTGTTAAAATTTTTCCTTATAAATAAAAACCTGTTTGTTTAATCGTTCAGTTTCAGCTGCAGAATCAACCCTCTCCGCATTTACAAACATTTTGCAACAGACTGTAGGTATATTTACAGAGTGTCATTCAAATTGGCGGTAAAACGTTTCAATTCAACTTTTTAAAAAAACGTCCTAAAGCGAAACAATAAGCGCAAGCAAATTGAGTTTTATTTCAGTACACCTGTGCAAAAATTTAGTATCGGAGCAAGTTTTGAAATGGCAACGAAGCAGGTTAAAAAAGTCGCGAGTGCGAGAAAAACCCGCCAAACTTTTCTCTTACGCGAAAAATAATTCAGTAAAGCGGGTACCGGGTGGAGTTTTCTGAAAAAATGCGCCATAACCGTGATTTTAATACATTTTTATCGCGGTATTATGCGTTACGAGAGCCATTGACTTTGAATACCGCCACTGATTTCCATCCCCACGCATTTCCCTCCAGGCCCGGCGGCACCGCGGGCTGGGTGCCGGTAACCCGCGGCGAATGGCAATATGGGAATGTGACGACATATTTCAGAGGAAATGTTTCGCATTGTGGAACTCACTCACACGTCACGCTAGGCTTTTTGATATTCATGATTATTTTCGACGAAAATCTTTAGTTCATTATCATTTAGAAGAGTTCTAGCAGAGTTAACTAAGCTAACTAACAGTAAGAAAAATTAAACTTAAAAAATATGTAGTTTTAATTTATTTTACATATTTAAGTAAACATGTATTTTCTTATTTTTTTAAATCTGACATATGTTTTATTATTAGATAATCCATTGTCCCCATCCATGCGTTCTTGATGGTGATTACATCACAAAAACGGCACTTTAAAAGTAAGATAACACATTTATTATTATTGTTTTGGGCGAAACACTTTGATTTTCTAACAAAATGCAATTAATAAAGCAATGAGGAAAATTAAAATAGAATCAATTTGATAATTCATTATTTCGGCCATAACACTATGATACATAACTAACCAACTTTCCATCATCATTAATATTTGATTGATTTGACCGTGTCACGTTTCCCTCGGCCTTCCTCTATTTCTAGCTCAGTTCACGTCATTTGCACATACTTTCTTTACCATTCTGTCTTCATTGATTTTTCCATGTGTCTAAACCATCTTAATGACCCTTTCATTATTTTTCCATAACCCTTTCATTCGCACTGCATTCATTTATCATATTTGCATTTGACACTCTATTAACTGTTCGACATTATTAACTGATTAATTTGGAACACTATAATAATATCCCAATTTATTTTTTTAAATTTTATTTAATTGTCGCGATAGCTGTTTTGCCAACCAGTGTCGGCATCATCGGGTTCTACAAACAACTAAAGTTAAAAACTGGTATGACTTTATATGAAAACATCTATATTGTGATTAGTTATTGTTAAATTTAAGTATGCGAAGGAACTATGTAATCACTGTTTTCCCACCTTTATCGTATTTGCTTATAACACTATGAAGTGTTTTGAGTTCATTGCGTCTCACTTTGTATGAACGTAATTAAGATTGAATTAAAGATATTTGTTTTACAAATCACACGATAACGAAACAGTATTGAATTATCGATAACCTGTATGAAACGTAATGAAAAATCTTTAATGGTCGTCTTCTTCTTCTTTCGGTGTCATGTCAGGACTCCTTGAGGTTGACTATCACCTGAAGGTGTGTGACTCTATCCCTAGCAGCACGAAACAGCTCTTACGAAGCTTAATTAGAAAATATATACACATGTTAATTTCTGCTTGCAAACCTTAATACAATTAAAACTGTTAATTTTAGTATAATTTTATGATACCAATTGTTAGCTAAGATGACAGTCTAATTACGGTTAGGATAGGTTAGATTCGGTAAAGTTAAAGACGCTTACTAAACAAACTAATTAAACACGAAGTCTAATTAGCATGAACCCACAATTTAATACGGTCAAATTTCACTTGCAAACGTAAGTAAATGATAGACATATCTAAATTTTTAATTGTATCTCAATAGAGAGGAAGAAACAAACTGGAAACTGAATATGGATGATCAAGGTGTTTACAGGACTTATGACCTGTCATTGGTTGGGTTAAGCGCACGCTTTATGTAATTACAACATTCCCCATTCCACCATTGTTATTATGATCATGCATGATACATTTTTGGAAGTTGTATATATACTCATAATCCATACCTATCTTCACGTGTCAGTTCCAGTTAGCCATCTATGTAGATTTGATTGTACTAATTAATTTTTTAAGATTAATCTATACAATCCACCCACTAACGCCATCTATAAAGAATGATTGTTTAGCATTTAGCAAACTACTTTATTAACACAATGCGAAGAGGCTACCGCCTCCTAGCGCACTGTTTTAGAAGTCGCCTGGAGTATCACTCCTATTTTATACGCCAAAGAATTGACCAGAATATTTACAAATATTTGTGAAATGTATACTTATATCTCTATACGAATCCTGGATTTTCACCTGTGGGTGGTTAATTTAAATTTTAATTGTATCTCAATAGAGACGAAGAAACAAACTGGAACTAAACAGTGCGCTAGGAGGCGGTAGCCTCTTCGCATTGTGTTAATAAAGTAGTTTGCTAAATGCTAAAACAATCATTCTTCATAGATGGCGTTAGTGGGTGGATTGTATAGATTAATCTTAAAAAAATAATTAGTACAATCAAATCTACATAGATGGCTAACTGGAACTGACACGTGAAGATAGGTATGGATTTGGAGTATATATACAACTTCCAAAAAAAATGTATCATGCATGATCATAATAACAATGGTGGAATGGGGAATGTTGTAATTACATGAAGCGTGCGCTTAGCCCAACCAATGACAGGTCATAAGTCCTGTAAACGCCTTGATCATCCATATTCAGTTTCCAGTTTGTTTCTTCGTCTCTATTGAGATACAATTAAAAATTTAAATTAACCACCCACAGGTGAAAATCCAGGATTCGTATACAGATATAAGTATACATTTCACAAATATTTAATAGACATATCGTTTATATTCGGGTGACTTAAAACTTAAGTGCGTGAAACGTCTAAACAACCCCCACCCGGACGACAAAGCATTTACATGCACTTTATTTTACTACACACGACAGGGTATATTTCGTCATTTGGCAAGAGTGAAGACAAATGGAAAACAATAAAGCAGCCACCCCAAACACAATATGTCTGATGTGCGCCACATACGTAAGTCAGACTCATAATATGGGGCCTATATATTGACTTTACCCATAACGACACAAAATGTTGGCGCCGTCGCGTAAAACGAATAACGCCTGTTAGAACGAAGATAGAAACGCCAAAAATAAAAACAGCATCAATGCTACATTATAAAAAAGTCTAAAGATAACGGATTGAAACGATTTTTTTTTCTTATACGTAATTTTCTCTTGTTATAATAGGCTTTATTTTGTATGTAAAGATTTTCAAAATTGTATACGTAAACGTTGTAAGTAAGATTTCGATACAACGCGACGTTGCTGATCTAGTTCGTAAAATACGTTATTGAAAAGAAGGCTACGAAAAGTTACTACGTCCTGGAAATGCTGTATGCTAAACAGGGGATTCAATCTCCCCATTTGGACCTTAGAAAATATTTTGTCAAGCAAAACCTTCAGGTGAAATTTATCGTTGTATCGAATATTTTTGTGTACAGGTGGGCGGGAAATTTGAATGTGATTTATGACTGTAGCAACATCGTGTTTGGTAGCGTGATAGAATATAAAAAATACGTCACGATAAAATATGGAAACGGAACTTAGAGTCAGCTTTTTTAAGGGATGAGAGAAAAAATACATTTTTGGAGATACACAAACATGATTGCTCTCGCTCGAATTTCAAATAAGAAAAAAACCACTTATTTTTTTAATAGTTCATAATACGATTTTGTTAATTTGGAACACTGTTATAGTTATTATCCATTTCTTTAAATTAATCAGGGGATATTTCAAGAACTCGGCCGTGCTAGAGGGTGTTGGTCTTTTTGTCCCTGCTAGATTTTTCCGACAGCGACAGCACAGATTGTTTTACCTACCGGCCACCAGAACCAATCTGCCTCTGGTGACACCGGTGGGAAGAGCAATTAGTCTGCTGAACGCGGTCTCTTCGGGGATCGACGTCTTTCATATGAGTGAAGGTACGTTCAGGAGCCAAATACTCTTGACTTTAGAAAGAATCTTGTCTTCCTAATGTCGAACCATCTCTTATGCGTTCCTGGTACTGTGTTGTATTTTTATAATGTTTTACCTGTACTCAATAGATTACTTAAACATTTTCTTGTTTGTAATGTCTTTTGAGTTAATAAACTGATTTGATTTGATTTGAACATCAAATTTTACTTAATTAATTTCTATGAAATTGTCGCGACAGCTGCTTTGCCGACTGACGTTGGCATTATCAAGTGTTACAATTTACTAAAATGACAGTAATACATATTGATGTCCATATCGGTTGGCGAAACAGCTGTTACGATAATTTCATAGAAATTAAGTAAATAAATTGTGATATTACAATACCGTTTCACATATCTTCTTTTTTTTAAGGTGCTGGGTCTAGCAGAAGTTGGCTATTAACAGTTATTAAATGAAACACTCAATTTGTTATTAGACATTTTAAACTTATAAAAATAAAAAAATACAACGCTGTGTACTTAACCACGGTATGGTTATTATAATTTATGCCAACTAGTTTTGCTTGAATCCAAGCTTCATCAGGGCCATATAATAACTAAACAAACATTATTATTTCACATCTATAACTAACTAACTAACCATCACGCAATCTCCCCGAAGGGGTAGGCAGAAATAATAGACTGCCACACTTTAACCGATGCGGCACTCCATCTTTCTCTTTTCGCCCTTGCGGGAGACGCATTGTGATGGTTTGCGAACCTCATCGCCACCAATCGGTTATATTTATATCTATAAGTTTATAACAACAGTGTTTCAAATTTAAACATTTAATAATGGTGAAGTATCATAGTGTTTTAGCCAAAATTAACAGTATTTTGTGTTACTATTTTATGTTACTTTTGATGGTTAAAAAGTGTACATTAAGGATGTTTATGGAGTACGGAGTCGAGGTAGACCAAGGAAAACATGGCATGACCAAGTTAATCAAATTTTAAAGGTTGGTCATGTCAGAAGCCGGAAGAATCGACGTACGTGTATGACTCGCTGTATGAATGTGGAGAAAGCTAGAGAGGTATGTCAGGATAGAGTAGTGTGGCGGTCCATTCTCTCTGCCTATCCCTGCGGGGAAACGGCCTGATGGTTTGTTGTTGTTATGTTACTTCTTCAAAACAATTTGAATTTTTGAAAGAATATTTTTATATCCCAATGTAAGCATACCATTTCTCATTAAATTTGTTGAAAGGCAAAGATCATAGGTATTTTCCTGCAAATTCAGGGTATAACGAGGGTGAATTTTTTATCTTTGAATAATGCTTTGTCAATGTATCTCGCGGGGAAGGGGTGTGCGGTTAAGGGTGTTTATCGTGAGCCGCGATATTCATATAATGAAAGCGCAAAGTTTCAAAGGAAATCCGCGTCCTTATCGGAATAGAGGCGTATCCAGGACCACAATGGAGGATACGGGGATTCCTTTCAGCAGTAAAGTTTTCTCGTCATTCGTATGGAAACAAACTTTCCCCATTTGAAGACGCTAAGCAAACACAAAGTTCTTGATAATGTATTATTTGTATACTCGGGGGCAATATATTCGTTTAGTGAAAGTTAATTACGTACAAATAAGAAGTTTAATAAGCCGAAACCGAATGGATGTAACATTTATAATATTAAGAGCCAATTTTAGATGACAAACATTGGATTCATTAATTTTACTAATCGATAGTAAACAATTCATGATTTAATTGTATCTCAATAGAGACGAAGATGCAAATTGGAAACTGAATATGGTTGATCAAGGTGTTTACAGGACTTATGACCTGTCATTGGTTGGGTTAAGCGCACACTTTATGTAATTACAACATTCCCCATTCCACCATTCTTATGACCATGTCTGACAAATTTTTGGAAGTTGTATATATGTTAAAGTCCAACGCCAGAATTCACATGTCAGTTTCAATGCGCCATCTATGAAGATTTTGATTATATATGTTAATCTCTAAGATTAATCTATATAATCTACATACTAACGCCATCTATGAAGATTTATGTTTATTAAGCAGAACATATTTTTAACACAATGTGAAAGGCTACCCCGCCATTAGCGCATTGTTAGAAGCCGCCTGGAGATCACACTCCTATCTATAAATGATAGTAAACAATTTTAAATAAATAGGTACCTATAAGCCTGAAAAGTAATGTATATCTATTAACATTTTGAATGTATACAAATACTTGTAGACATAAACTGAATTTTACCCATTGCGGGTAAATTATTTTTTACAAGAATAATTTGTATCTCAATAGGGACGAAGTCGTAAATTGTTTTCTGGGAACAGAACATGGTGGTCGAGGCGCTAACAGGACTTATGACCTGTCATTGGTTGGGTTAAGCGATCGCTTTTGTTAACAACATTCCCCATAACGCCCTTCTTACGACCACCACGTCTGACAAATTTTTGGAAGATGTATATATGCTACAATGTTGAGGAACACTTCACATTTTTAAGTTCAATCTACACTAGCGTCATCCATTAAAATATGTCTATCTATGACTCGTGTGTCTTGCCAGTGGCGACATATGGCCTGGAAACTATGTCCCTCATTTCCAGAAGCTTACAAAGAACGTGCAATGGAAAGACAGGTGTTTGGCATCTCTTTCCGTGATAAAATTATAAATTAGGAGAAAAGACGTCGAACAAAGGTTACCGATATCGTTAAGAGAACAGTGAAGCTAAAATGGCAGTGGGCTGGGCATGTGGTGAGACAGTATGAGCTCAGGTGACTACCTAGAATCCTGAAGTGGAGGCCTTGCAACAAATAGCCTAAGACAGAGAATGTTGGAAGAGTGTAGAAGAGGCCCATATCCAGCAGTTAAGTAAAACTGGCCTAAAAGAAGAAGAAGGTGAAGTATTTTAAAAACACTTATAATTATTTAAAATGAACCTCCGTAAAGAGATTTTAGTAAAATCATTAGAAAATTAAAAAAAAAACATTAAAACTGCCGAAACCGGTCGAAACTAAAAGTCAAGGGGAATAAAAATATATAAAATAATGTTGTCCTGATTTCTCTGGGTTACCCAGCTGGTCAATGATCGTCTGGTTTGTTTTTACTGCCGTCCAGGGTATACGTAACATTCGCCACCAGCACCACATCTCCACATCCACGAAAGCATCAATGTTGGACCTCTCCGATGTTCGCAGAGTAAATTCAGTAGGTAACAAATATTAAAATCATTATTACTCACTCGAATCTCGATGTATGGTGAAAGATACTTTGCGATCTGCAAACAAAAGAAAAAAAAGTATTATAAATAAGTAATATGACAACAATGTTATTGATAACGTGCACCCTTCTCTTTTGCACGCTGTTGGCTTATTAACAGTATGAAACAACAGCGACATATGTTTGCAAATTGACTGGTAACTTAACATAAAAAAATATATACAGAATTTTAACGGAAAAACCAATGGGAAGGCCAACCAGTGGATCGAGATAAATAAAATATTTTACTCGTATTCAAATTCAGTGGTGTTAAAAATAAGAATATAAATTTTTCAAACAATAGAGTAGGTATGTAAATGTCAGCTGTAATCAATTTAAATTCCATTGTACTTAAAAACAAAATTTAAAATGACATTAATATCAATATAAAAATTTAGCGAATTTCTTATAGTTATTTTAATGTTATTTTTTACAGAATCTTGTTTACCGCCCCTGAACTGTAAGTATATTATACAAAAGAGTGAGTTTATAACAGTGTCACCAGTCTATGGATGCTAGCTAGCCTGGCGAAACCGGTCGCTGTCGAAATACAGACAATAAGTGTAAGTTCGATCAACCTGAAAATATTTTTTTGTGAAGCGTGTATTCTGCCAGTTGTATGGCCTCGAAACTATAACATTGTCCAAACAAAGTGCCGAGAAACTACGAGTGACCCAAAGACCTATGGAAAGAGCCATATTAGGAATAAACCTAACAGACAGAGTCAAAAACGATAAGATGAGAGAAAAAACAAAGGTCACTGACATCATTCACCGGGTAGCGACTCTATAGTGGCAATGGGCAGGTCACGTAGCCAGAAGCTCGGACGAAAAATGGACAAGAAGACTGTTGACTTGGAGACCGTGGGCGGCAAAGAAAAGTGCAGGGCAATCGCAACTACAGTGAAAGGATAATCTGAACAGACAATTTGGAATAACCTGGATGCAGTCTGCTTAAGATAGAGTGACGTGGAAGCAAATGGATGAGGCCTTTGACCAGGAATGAACGGGAATAGGCTGAAAAAGAAAAAGTGGAAATAGTTAATAAAATAACATCGTTTTATTTAATTATTATTAACAGTATCTTTGACATTGATACAAAGGAGATTAAACTGCGTAAACTAACAATGTAAAAAAGTTCTTGAATTGTTATTTGATTCGCCAATTACTTTACGTTTGACCTTATGTAACAAGATCTTCACTGCGAGACGCGCCCTCACTCGGAAATGGATACTGCTGCCACCCTTAACCTGTCACTGGTATCGTGCAGGAGGGAAGGAGTCACGACTTAATTAAGACCGACGGATTGCCCCTTTTGCTCACACATAGTAAACAGAAACCCAAGACGAAAGTCAGGTAATATTGCTAATAAAATGAAGCTTGACAGGCGAAACTATCCAATCAAAATGTAACATATTGCTTTGGTACAAGATTTGGGTGTCTGTTTAATGTAAATATATTACTTTGATTAAATGTTGCCAGAAAAATAACGTAAAACTTCTTATCTTAATTATAAAAGCAAAAATTTCCGTTCACAATAAAGTTCTGGTTCTAACTTTTATGTATAATTAAAGACATTGACGATGATAGCGAGCAAGTTACTAAGCCATAGCGCGAGGAACACCAGAAGAAGAGAGACATGTGAGGCTGATGATGTTATAAGATGGAGTAGACAGTGAAGAAGTGACTTGCAAAGAATGGACACCACCAGACTCCCCTATATAGCACTACATAAGCAGCATAACGGGACACGTCCTCGTGAAAGACCTCCTAAAATATGAAATGACAGGTGGGATTTCACATCACAGGAGGAGCAACTCTCTGGAGAACAGACCGCATAGGTCTATAGCAAAGAATAAGAAGAAGAAAAACAAGACATTAACAGGCACAGTAAAAATAATTTGGCTTATTTGTATAGCACCGTTTACGTGAATAAGTCATGCGCTTGGGCAATGTATTTTTAATCATTAGAGCTGCTTCTGACAACAGCAATCAGATAATTAATGTTTATATTGCATGTAATACTTTGAAAATGTGGGTTAAATTAGATTTAAAATCAGTCGGATTGTTAATGCATCTGAGGCGTGCAGGGAGCATGTTCCAGGCAGACGAACCTGTCACCGCGAAAGCCCGATCTCCGAAATTTCTCCGGGGTCTGCCCTTTGGCTCAACAAATCTGCCTATTGTCGAGGAGATTGCTGATCGAAGCGTACATTGTTTCAAATAAGGGCTAACAGCAATACAGAGATCAGATATATAGGCTGGTGTCATTCCATAAAGCGCTTCAAAAACCGTGTTCTTCTTATTGAAGGTTAAGGCATTAACACTGTGGAATTCCACAGTAATCTACTTTGGGAATTAATTAAACATTGTTTAGACCACTTTTTTAATAAAAAATATTAAAATACACGACATGTTTCAGAGGATACCTCCATCTTCAGGCGTAAAAAATATAACAAAGACAAAACAAAGAAAGACTAATAAAAACGCATTTAAAATTCGATACAAAAATTAAAAATTAAGTTTGGCTATTTGTTATAAATAGGTAGGTACTAACAATTATTTTTTAACAGTAAAATAATAAATAACTATTTCGTAACGTATTATTATTTCAGGACGCTTGAATCATTGAAGATCTTTTAGATGTTATCTTTGAGATCATAAAATTACGATGGACCCATACATTAGAGTATGAAAGATGGAAAAAAGAAATTTGAACGAGTCATCAGTGGCATTTTTAAAAACATCGACGGCTGCGATTTTAAAATAATCTGTCAATCACTTAGCTCCCCCCTCACAAAAAAACGATTCATGAACCGCTGGTCCGTTGCTGAAATGCTGAAAAGCGATTCAAAAACTCGACAAAAGCGTTTCAGTTTGAAAAGTGTAGCGATAATTTTAAATATTTACAAGCGGAAAATGTTCGGAACAAGTTTGGCAGTAATTTAGCAAAAACACCCCGGTGTCGCAGTTTCCGTACTCTTTAAACTAACTTCAAATTGTAAACGAAAACCCACTTATAAAATATGTACGTCCCCGCTCAAGCAAGTCCTTCTAACAAGTTCCTTTGACAGGGCAACAATCGCGACATAATACCACCCGAGTAAAGGATATCCGAGAGGACCCATCCCTTTTTTATATAAGCTGGTACGAGTACAACATTAGAGAAAGTGGATTATTTTGCGTTGGAGGGATTACGTTCCACGCAAACTTATACTTTCGCCATAAATAAATTCTAACCTAATTGTGTCATGTTGCATATGAATAAAAATAGAACTACTAGAAAAAATATTATTATCATAATATTAATTATTATAATTTCATAAAAATGTTAAATAAAAAAACTTTGTTTATGTATCACAATTGACTAACTAACTAACTAACTAACCATCACGCCATTTCCCCGGAGGGGTAGGCAGAGAGGATGGATCGCCACACTGGCCTGTCCTGGCATACCTCTCGGGATTCATACATTCATACATCGTACCATGCACGCACGTCGATTATGCCGACTTCGAATGTGGCCGCCTTTTAGTAATTGATTAATTTGGTAATGCCATGTTTTCCTCGGTCGGTATCACAATTCTATTTTTATTTTTCGCGACAGCTGTTTCGTCAACTTGTTGACATCATCAGGTAATTTATGTATCACAATTTTATTTTTATTTTTCGCAACAGCTTTTTCATCAACCTATATTGACATCTTCAGGTGTCACAATGTCAACGTAGGTTGACGAAACAGCTGTCGCGAAAAATAAAAATACAATTCGAATACATAAAACAATTTTTTTTAATTTTTTCTGCTTATAATGTTAAAGTACTCGTATCATAGTGTTTCGGAGGAAACAATGGACTATTAAATTAATTTCGCATTTAAACATCTAATTCGTGGTGTGGCGTTATTAAAAATATTTTTTACACCACAATATTTTGTTTTATCGAATCAACAGACCTTGCTCCCGCCAAATAAATATCTGTTTTTTTTTTGTAACCCAGACAATCCAGCGAAACCGGTTGGTCGGATTCAACAAAATATAGTGGATTATTGTTTCTTGAACAATGATGTAAAACTCCATATTAAATAATTAATACGAATGAAAACGTCAGTTTTCTATAAGTTTTATTATATTTTATGGGAATGACATGTTTCGCCCTTCTAAGGCATTATCAAATGTGTTGAAACTTCAACTCGACAACGAGTTGATACGATCGAACGATTTGATAATGCCTTAGAAGGGCGAAACATGTCATTCGCGTAAAATATAATAAAACTTATAGAAAAGTGACGTTTTATTCGTATTAAAATAAAGTGGTGTTTAAACAAAATAAATGTGTTTTAAATTAATTTTAAACATTAATTTAAAATATGAGTTCGTATGAAGCACTCAATGCGTGGTGTGCAATTTTTATTTTTAATTTTTCCGAAATAAATAATTTTTATGTCTGTCAAAACATGAAAATATTTTTTAAAATATCTGTAACATAATATTAATATCGTATTTATATCACTGATGAAGTGCTTCTGTGCCCGAAACATGTTTGTTTTTTAATTTATATTTTTTAATAAAGTTGATGTTGTGTAAAAAGTAAAAAAAATAAACATTTTTCTATTAATTGTTACTTGAAAATTATAAAAAAAATCCATACCAAATTTTCTATGAAGCACTCGGTTAATGTGTGTATTCTTGGCAATATAACATTTTGTTTTATTGAGAAAGATGACAATACTTTTTACGGTGACGTAAAAATGTAAATTTTATTGGGGTTCACGATCGATAAAATTCCCAACAACTGGGGATACTTGGTTTGATTGAGCGTCGATACGTTTATCGCGGGGTTGACTTACATTGTAAATTTCCCCGGGGCGGCGAGAGCGCGGGATGTTCCCACGCGAGGCGGGGAAATTGAGGGAAAGTGATGGAGTAATCAGGTGAATTTGTAATCAAGTCGCGATAGGCGGGAAACCCCCTTTGGGGGATTGTAAACTTTTAAATCAAATTATCCAAAGTGTGTTGGGCTTAGCGGCGATATTAGGTAATCCCGGGAATGTGAGCAAATGAACGAGATTAATGGAGAATTTACGATGATGTCGGAACCATTATACGCTTATAATCGAACGATCAATTTGACAAAATTAGATAGGATGGGTGGCTGGGAGACGACGAGATACGCGGAAAATTATACATAATAAAGACATTTCATAATGGCATAGACAATTTAACTCGAGATGTATATGCGTCTTGAGAAACGGTGCGTGATGGAAACGAAAGGCACGAGAACAAAACAAAATACACTTAAGCGAGAAATGCTGTACGAATTACACAGGCCATTGCATTCGTATAGGGGAGGGCACAGTATAACGCAAAACAAAAAAAGAATAACATTTTTATTCTGGATATAATACGTAATAAAAATATCTGCGAGACCTACAGTCACCATTGATCAAATTTATAGAAAAACCATAGCTTTAATAATAACTTTCTCCCTAAACACAAAAAGCAAATAAAAATGTTTGATATCTATTTTTAAAATAAATCTTTTTAAGGGAGATTGTAAAACCATACATCAAAAGCTAAAAGTTGTATACAGTAATTAGATTCTTATAACCTGATATATACAACTAACTAACTAACTAACCATCACGTCGTTTCTCCGGAGGTGTAGGCAGTGGATCGCCACATTGTTCTATCCTGGCATAATTCTCGCGCCTCTTCTACATACACACATCGTGACATGCACGCTCGCCGATTGTTCCTACTTCGAATATGACCGTCTTTCAGTAATTGATTAATTTGGTCATGCTATGTCTTTTTTGGCCTTCCTCGACTTCTTTTCCCATTCACACTACTTGTATATATCATTTTAACCATTCTTCCCTCAGCCATTCTTTCCATATGTCCAAACCATCTTTGTGACCCTTTCTTAATTTTATTTATCACGCATTCATCTGCCTTACATTCCTTTCTTACTTCGTTATTAGATATTTTATCATACAGTGTTTTTCTGCACATTCTTCTTAGTGACCTCATTTCTACCGCATTTATCCTTCTTTCAACCTTCTTCTGCCAAACTCCAAGCTTCTCTTCCATACATAACATACAAAAATGTATACGAGTATATTAAATGGCAGCCACATTCGAAGTCGAAAAAATCGACGATGAAGTTTGAATGTAGAGGAATATCAAGTGAGGTATGTCAGGATAGAGCAGTATGGCAGTGCATCCTCTCTGCCTACCCACTCCGAGGAAACGGCGTAATGGTTAGTTAGTTAGTTTTACAAAAATCCAATTGAAGGCCCAAGTAGTACCCCATGAACCAAAAAAGATTTTAGACTTACTGCCAACCGATTCCTCGGATTGTAACGTGAAAATAATAATAAGTTTATGAATTTTCATTTGCATGTTTTTTTTCAGAATGCGTAAAAAAATATTAAATCTTTGAAAGCATTTGCCCATGACATCCCAGATGTACTGTATTAGTAACATTTGAATTGCAAGTGCATCGTATATGGAAACCGATGCAAAGCCCGCGGGAGTCGGCGGACTGCTACAGGGTACTTCGTACTTGTACTTGTTAGTACTTGGTACTTGATGGCTGCATTTAGTTCGACGTGTTCCGCGGTACGTAAATTCTGATGCACGCTAAAGTGGGGCATCAGCGTTGATGGGAAATGCGAACGGGGGATGGAAAGTGAGTATAGTTAGTATGTTGCTACATCAGAAGTAAAGGGATGCTAATCGAATTTCAAATAGTTTGTACTCGTACAACCAAAAATAAACAAGAATATGCATATAAGGTAAAAGGTAGACATATATCCACAGAAGCAAAAATGGCAGTACACAACGGAGTTCTAGTGCCAACCCTCATGTATGGAAGTGAAGCTTGGAGCTGGCAAAAGAAGGATGAAAGCAGGATAAACGCCGTAGAAATGAGATCACTAAGAAGAATGTGCGGGAAAACGTTGTATGATAGAATACCGAACGATGAAATAAGAGAGAAATGTAGGGCAGATGACTGCATCATGGAGACAATTAAAAAAGGATCCTTGAGATGGTTTGGACATATGGAACGAATGGATGAGAGAAGAATAGTTGAAAAGTTGTACACAAGCAGCGTGAGTGGAAAAAGAAGCCGAGGACGACTGAGGAAAACATGGCATGACCAAATTAATCAATTACTAAAAGGCGGCCACATTCGAAGTCGGAATAATCGACGTGCGTGCATGGTACGATGTATGAATGTAGAGAAAGCCCGAGAGGTATGCCAGGACAGAGCATTGTGGTGATCCATCCTCTTTGCCTACCCCTCCGGGGAAATGGCGTGATGGTTAGTTAGTTAGTAAGGTATTATATATTTATTATTTAACAATGATGCAAAACTACACATTAAATAATTAATACGAATATATGTACATAATACGAATACAAACATAGTCTAATTTGGTTACGAAAATATCGAATGAGAACATTATGTAAATACGCCATAGATACTCAGTTGAAAATGTCACAAGGCGAAATTAATCCAAAACATATGAAATTAGACACATTTTTTTTGCTTAAACGGCGTTAACACGGTGGAATTCCATAATGACGAATTTTTATGAATTAAAACACTGTTTTTTCCACTTTTGAGTTTATTTTTCTAGACATGTTTCGAATACTAACACCTTCATCATCAGGAGACCTATATAAACTCGTATCGTAAACACGTATTTATATCGTTCTCCCGATGATGAAGATGTAAGCCTTCGAAACATGTCGAGAAAAATAAACTCAAAAGTGGAAAAAAAAATAGTGTTTTAATTTTTAAAAAATCGTCCTTATTCCTTCATATTTACTGTTCAAACTATGTAACAATGATGTAAAACTCTATATTAAATAATGAATATAAACAAAAACGTCAGTTTTCTAGAAGTTTTATCCGATTTTATGGGAATGACCTGTTTCGCCCTTTTTAGGCATTATCTAATGACATTTGATAAAAAAGTTTTTGTAATCATGTTCATTCGTTCAATAGATTAAATGCTTTTAATATATTTAAGTTTTGAAATGCTTCCGTGCGGCTATTTGAAGCTTAAATTATGATAGGACATTTTATATTGCAGTAGTTGGAAACGTACATTTTATGTTAGGATGACTAAATTGGTTTCATTGCTTAAAGCAAAAACAACAGAGATTTGTTTTGAATACATCAACAACTCATAAATTAACGCATAAAGGCATCCAGGTGGGGTCGGGTCAATAGTGTCGTCTCGGGTTATATGCCTAAGGGGAAGCGGGACAAAATAAAGGTCGGGAGGCACTCGTGGCACAGAACGCCTCCGGGGAAATTAAAACAGTCGCTAATGCAGCGACAAGCGAAGAGAGTTATCTGCCAACGACGACGCCATTTTAGAAACAAATAGTTCTTTTTTTGAACTCGCTGAATGCCATAGACAAGAGCGACCCGCCTAAATGGAATTGTTTAACACTGCAATTTCTAGACATTCCGTGAAGATTTTCATTTTATTTCCCGCGGTTTGCAAAGAACAAGTTCTTGGTTATGAAATTCTTTCATTGTTGAATTTAATTAATATTTTCTTTAGCAAATATTTAAACGAAATTTAAATAAGAACGATGCCAACCTTATGGATCAATATAACATATTATATTTAAATTCAGTAATAATAAAAACAGAAGTATTAATTTTTCAAACGTTATATTAAAATAAGTAAGCTACAATAAAAAAATTTCAATCCTTTGTTTTTAATATGAATTTTACATAAATATTTGAAGATTATTTTTGTACAGAATCATGTTTACCACTCCTGATCTGTATGTATATAAAGGACTCGGTTTTGCAATAGTGACACCAGTCTATCGATGCCAGCGAGCCTGGCGAAACCGGTCGCTGTCGAAATAAAGACAAAAGTGGAAGTAGTTAAAAAACATCGTTTTATTTAATTATTACTTAAAATGAACTTCCATCAAGAGATTTCAGTAAAATCATTTGATTCCCTCATATATGGAAGTGAAGCTTGGAGCTGGCAAAAGAAGGATGAAAGCAGGATAAACTCGGTAGAAATGAGATCACTAAGAAGAATGTGCGAGAAAACGTTGTATGATAAAATAACGATGAAATAAGAAAGAAATGCAAGGTAGATGACATGGATAAAATTAAAAAAGGATCCCGGAGATGGTTTGAACATATGGAACGAATGGATGAGAGTAGAATGGTTAAAAAGTTGTACACAAGTAGCGTGAGTGGAAAAAGAAGCCGAGGACGACCGAGGAAAACATGGCATGACCAAATTAATCAATAACTAAAAGGCGGTCACATTCGAAGTCAGAATAATCGACGTGCGTGCATGGTACGATGCATGATTGTAAAGGAAGCGCGAGAGGTATGCCAGGACAGAGCATTGTGGTGATCCATCCTCTATACCTACCTGTCCGGGGAACTGGCGTGATGGTTGGTTAGTTCGTTAGTTAGTTAGTCATTTGATTAAATTATAATAACGACCGCGATGGAAATATAAAATTTAAAACTTAAATATAAAACTTGATTAAAACAATATGTAATAGCTAAATAGAACGTCAGGCAAGGGTGTATAAAGGGAGTTCAGGAGGAATAAGGGTGCTTTAGAAAACGGGAGACCTTCACTCTTTAATATTAGACTGGAAAAATTCTCTCTCCTCCTTTCTCCCGCGTAAAGTCATCGGAGTTTATCTGATGGGGACGTACCTTAATAGAGTGGTTATCTCGATCCAGCCTGGAATGATTATATTGTAATGTTGTATCAATTTTCTTTTATATCGTGATGATCTCGAATATTGTTAAATAATGAGCTGCGAGCCGAGAGTCGAGCGAGAAAACGTGTTATCGATTGAAACAAATATCCATTTTGGAGAAAAGCGTGAAATCTGCTTGATGATGTTTAAATTTTGCCATAGCAGCTAACAAACGACCGACGACCTTCATGGCCGGGTGATAAGTGCAACGACTGCCATCCCGGCGAGGGCAGTGTGATTGTCACACTGTCTTTGGTCTGGTTTAGAATTCACGTGACAATAAAATGGCGATAGATTAGCTACCTATCACATGACACGAGAATCACTATGATTGCTATAATAATACCCTTTACCTTTATCAATTTGGCTCATGCTGTCATGATGTAAAGAGCGATTTAACAAAATATGCAAAATGTTAACATTGAAATATTGACGAATTTTTTTTATGAATTAAAACAGTGTTTTATTCCACTTTTGAGTTTATTTTTCTCGACATGTTTCGAAGGCTTACACCTTCATCATCGGAAGAACGATATAAACGCTATTAAAATCAGTTTATATCGTTCTCCCGATGATGAATGTGTAAGCTTTCGAAAAATGCCGAGAAAAATAAACTCAAATGTGGTAAAAACGGTGTTTTAATTCATAAAAAATCGTCATTATAGAATTCCACAGTGTTAACGCCTTAAGTTTATCTTAAACTAATATTTAAATATTGGATAGAGCCAATGGGCTCTGAGGGCTCTGGGGCTCTAAAATCCACAATATGGAAAAACAAAGACATGACCATTAAGAGTAAGATGAGAATCTATAAAGCATGCATAAGACCAATAATAACATATGGGGTCGAAGCAAGGGCAGACACAGTTAAGACCAAACAAGTTTTGAGGACTTCCGAAATGAAGACACTGAGGACGATAGCAGGCAAGACGTTGAGGGATCGCGTGAGGAACACCAGAATAAGAGAGATATGTGAGGTTGAGGATATTATAAGATGGAGCAGACAGCGAAAAAGGGCCTGGTAGGGTCATGTCCAAATAATGGACACCACCAGACTTCCCTATATTGCATTGCATAATCAGCCTCATGGGACTCGTCCTCGTGGAAGACCTCCTAAAAGATGGAAGGACAGCTGGGAATCTACCTCACAGGAGTAGCAACACTCTGAAGTACAGACCACATAGGTCTACAATAAGGAAGAAGAAGAAGAAGGATATAGTCAACTTTGAAAAGTAACTAATCTTGAATTACATGTCACAAAAGACAGTTGGAACGTGCCGTTTATGCAACTTATTTACTTGGATTGTGTCGCCATTGCAATTAAAATATATGGGACGCCAATAATCACGCGATTTCTTAGCTGACCTGCGAATGGCTATGACTCTTTTAGCTCAAGATCAAGAAAAGTCCTTCTTTTCAATGAAGTCAAATTGTAATAGCCTGGATTTACATGTATTACCAACTTTGACATAATTAATACAAATGAAAACGTCTGTTTTCTAGAAGTTTTATTATAATTTATGGAAATAACATATTTCACCTTTCTAAGGCATTATCAAAGATAGCTTTGACATAATATTTTGGAAGGAATTAAATAGAAAATTCATAAAATGGATTATATTTTACTTTACAAAAAAAAATGTTATGTCTAAATAAAGACAAAAGTGGAAGTAGTTAAAAAAACATCGTTTTATTTTATTATTATTTAAAATGAACTTCCATCAAGAGATTACAGTAAAATCATTTGATTATCTTTACAAAATCACATTGAAAGTTAATATTTTTACCTCTTCGTGCGTACCGCCCCTACATACCGCCCCATGATTGGGCTCATTTATAATTTTTACAAACTGAAAAAAATATGTTTTGTAAATGGCATTTTTATATTACTAAACGTAGATTTACAAAGGGGGCGGAATTGTCCCCTCAGGGGCGCTGGTGCTTTAGATGGGGGCGCTGACGCGTCCAAGGTAAATGGGGGCGTTGAGGCAGTCAATGGGAGCGGATGTGACGTTGTTGTTTCTTGAATAATTATGTTAAACTCCATATTGTAATAAATAATTGAAAAATGAAAACGTATGATTTTTTAGTAGTTTTACTATACGAGTATTTTTTGGGAAAGATATGTTTCGCCTTGCAAAGGTATTATTAAATTTTGGATAATGCCTTAGCAAGTCATACATTTGATAATGAGGCTAACATTTAATAAAGCCTTAGTAAGACGAAACAAGGCATTCTCATAAAATATAATTAAACTTCTAGAAAATAGACACGTTTTCAATCGTGTTAACCAATTGGTTTATTTATTTATTTAAATTTATGAATTTAAAATAATATTTACCGCAACTTGCAATTATACGATTTTTCATAACATATTTTGTATCGAATTCTTAACGATTATAAAATAGTAATATACCATGTAAAAGGGTCGATGAAACTAATGGTAATAAGGTCCATGGTAATAGGTTCATTAACCATTTCATATAGTTACCAAGAAAGATAATGAGAAAGCGAGATTGTTAATTAAGCAAACTAGGGCATTCAATATTTAAATATACATTACAAAATGTAGTAAAATATATTTTGATAAGATTCTTAATGCTGAAGAATAAACTGTTTGTTATTAAAATACTGAAAAGGCCTATAAAACGAAAATATTTCGGTATTACTTTTAATTAAATTATGATAACGAAGGGAAGAAAAAATGTTTCTGGTTGAAAAAACCTGAACGAATTAATCAAATAATATTTTTACAATATTAGTGTATATTATGTTATTTTATTAAAGATATCTAAAATGTTAATTAAAACCACGAAGTAAAAATTGTATCTATGAATGAAAACTGATAAAGCAAAACTATCCACAAATAAAAATGATAAATGTTTATTTAAGCTTACAAAATATAATAGTCGGTAAAAAATATATTATACAAATTTTTCACTATACTACAAAAAGGTGGCCAAGTTTTAAGTCAAAACAATTCTCGCGCGTAACTTGACAATTTTTAAACAGAATTTTCTGTAGAATATCAGGATAGAACTGTGAATCTTCTTTGCCCACCTCTCCGATAAAACGATGTAAAGGTTTGTTAATCATATATTTTTTTATTGAAAATCGATGTAAAACTTCAAATGAAATATTCACGAAAACATTTATTTTCTAGAAAGTTAAGTTAAAAAAGAAACATTAACGAATCCGCAACACAAAGTCATGGCGAATATAGAAAAAAATATATAAGATAATTTAACTATTTGATAATGCCTTCGCAAGGCAAAGCATGTCACTCTCATTAAATACAATCAAACTTCAATAAATCAGATGTTTTCATCAATATACTAGTTAATGCAAACATTTAACGATGCCTTATACATCATGTCATTACAACATTGTCAAAACTTCATGAAAACAGACGTTTTCATTTATGTCATTTTACATAAATATTCAAGACAAATAAATTAAATAGATAGATAATAGTACAATACATCATATGTATAACCACACGTTAGTGTGAGGATATATTTAGTTATCCATAATTTGTCAGTTCTATTAAAGTTAATAATTGAAATTCCGTGGTAGAAGTTGATTGTAAATAATGAAAATAATAAAAAAAAAATCGTGAAAATATTGAAGGTTTGATTCCATTTGATTTTTTGCAGCTCGCTGCCTTCTGGTGGCCAGAAGATAAGCAAAATAAACTAACCAGTAAGTCGCCGAAACCGGTCGAAGCCATACAATCAAGTGGAATTAAATTATTATTGCTCTAACCTTATGTATGAAAGTGAAGCTTGGAGCTGGCAAAAAAAGGATGAAAGCAGGATAAATGCCGTAGAAATGAGATCACAGAGAAGAGTGTGCTGGAAATCGATTTATGATAGTAGAAGACCGAACGACGAAATAAGGAAGGAATGTAAGGCAGATGATTGTATCAATCATAAGTAAAATTAAAAAAGGATCCCTGTGACGGTTTGGACAGATGGAACGAATGGACGAGAGAAGAATGGTTAAAATGTTGTATACAAGCAGTGTGAGTGGTAAGAGAAGAAGTGGAAGATCAAGGAAAGCATGGCATGAAGAAAATGATCAAATAGTGAAAGGCGGCTACATTCGAAGTCGTTTAAATCGACGAGCGTGCATGTTACGATGTATAAATGTGGAGGAACCTATAGAGGTATGTCAGGACAGAACGGCATGGCGGTCCATCCTCCCTGCCTGCCTCTACGTGGAAACGGTATGATGGTTAGTTAGTTAGTTAGTTTTTTTTATCTTCATTGTTATCAGTTCTATGTTACATTTCTATGTACGTTTAGACTTATTAACTAACTAACTAAACATCACGCCGTTTCCCCGGAGGGGTAGGCAGAGAGGATGGATCGCCACATTGTTCTATCCTGACATAACTCTCCTGCCTCTTCGACATTCACACATCGTGACATGCACGCTCGTCGATTGTTCCTACTTCGAACATGGCCGCCTTTCAGTAATTGATTAATTTGGTCATGCTATGTCTTCCTTGGCCTTCCTCCACTTCTTTTTCCATTCACACTACTTGTATATATCTTTTAAACAATTCTTCCCTCATTCGTTCGTTCCATATGTCCAAACTACCTTAGTGACCCCTTCTTGATTTTATTTATCACGCATTCATCCGCTTTACATTCCTTTCTTACTTCATCATTAGATATTCTTTCATGTACGTTTAGCAGTACAGAAAAATGTATTTTACCATCGAACATCAAATGTAAATGCATAAAGAAGATTTTACATCGCGAAATGATCGGTGGACGCTCTCCCCCTCAAATGCAATTGAATTGCGATTACGGTTGTATGTGGGTGTACGCCGAACGTACGTGCATCCAGCCTGATCGATCCCTCCCCTATGCGGCGATCATTTCAAACACTCCATGTACTCGGATGGAGCATTTCGAATTTCAAACTTGTATTCGCTACTTCAAATAGACATTCGAGATAAACTAAGCAGTGTTGCCATTCACGTACGTAGGTACCCCCGCAGATAATAGAAAAGTTTACGGGGCAATTTGGATATTGCAATAGCGTAATGGGGATGTAAGTTGCCGTGAAATTAGTCGTACTTATCCAACTTGACTGAGAATATATCAAATGTAGTTATTATATAGTTGAATATCGAGTGAATGAAAGCGTATTGAATAAAGTAAATAAATAATCATTTAGATATAAGAAGGGCGAAATGGGGAATGTTGTTAACATAAAGCGATCGCTTAATCCAACCAATGACAGGTCATAAGTCCTGTAAACGCCTCGACCACCATATTCTGTTTCCAAAAAACAATTTACATCTTCGTCTCTATTGAGATACAATCAATCCTTAAATGATTAACCCGCAATGGGTAAAATCCAGTATTTGTCTACAAGTATTGGTAACACTCAAGAAAAACAAAATATATAAAAAATGGTCCAAAATTAAAAAAAGCACAAAAAAAAACAATAAAAAAAAAATTGGAGAAGTATTCTCCTGGCGTTGTCTCGCAATGTATGATACCTTTCAAATTGCATTCTTTATTGCATCATTTATTCATAAAGATTTTCTGCTTAATGCTTATACCTAATCTTAATAGATGGCGCTAGTGTAGATTGAACTAAAAAATGTGAAGTGTTTCCCAATATTGTCCTTAAACCTCTATTAAAAAATAATAAGAATGAAAACGTCTGTTTCTAACTAACTAACCAGCACGCCGGCACCCCGAAGGGGTAGGCAAAAATAACGGACTGCCACCTTTTTCTTTCCCGACATATTTTTCTCGCTCCTCAACATTCATACATCGTGTCATGCACGCGCGTCGATTTCTCGTCGACTCCTCACGTGGCCGACATTCAATATTTGATTTATTTGATCGTGCCACGTTTTCCTCGGTCTTCCTCTGTTTCTTATTCCATTTACATCGTTAACATGTACTTTTCTTACCATTCTTTCTTCGTCCATGTGTCGAAACCATCTTAATGATTTTTTCATTATTTTGTTCACAACACCATCATTCGCACCGCATTCACTGTTTCTAGAAAATATACATTTGATAATGCCTTAGATGAGGCGAAACATGTCATTCATATAAAATATAATAAACTTCTAAAAAACAGACGTTTTCATTCGTTTTAATTACTATGGTATAATTATATTGTTTACATTATTAGTAAATTTTGATTATGGCTATGAATTTACAAAGTAGCCCGTAGTTTCACTGCATATAGGAGTTGTAAAGTGCAGTATGAGGATAGTACTAATAGATAATGTGTAGTTACAGAGTTCGCACCTGCGGCGCTGTACTCACGTATGTTGAATGATTAAACAATCCAAAGAGTTTGTTACGTTACTCTAAGCGTGGCACTGTGCAGCGCTTACAATCGTTTGTTCCATTACCGTGGAACTTAAATGTATGCATGTTAGTAATTCGGATACCGCGGTAACTTCCAAACAATTTTAGAAACTCGAAGAACAGCCGGCATGGTCTGGTAATCTCGCCCAAAACTCTTCGCAACTGCTCGAAAGCCCTTGCCCCTATTGAATGACTACCAAATAACATTATATAAAAATAAATTTGGTTTTGACATATATAACGCACGGATGAAGAAAGAATGGTTAAGAAAGTATACGTTAACGGTGTGAATTGAGTACGGAGTCGTGGAAGACCGAGGATAACTTGGCATGACCAGATTAGTCAAATTTTAAAGGTCGGTCATGTTAGAAGTATAATTGTAGAAAGAAAATCGCTGTATGAATGTGGAAAGAGCCATGTTAGGAATAAGCCTAAGAGACAGAGTCAAAACCGATTCAGTGAGAGAAAAACCAAGGTCACTTACACCATCCACCGGGTAGTGACTCTAAAATGGCAATGGGCAGGACACGTAGCCAGAAACTCAGACAAAAAATGGACAAGAAGACTGCTGACTTGGAGACCGTGGAGGGAAAAAAAAGTGCAGGGTGACCGCAACTGCGGTGGAAGGATGATCTGAACAGACACGTCGGAATAACCTGGATGCAGTCTGCACCAGACAGAGTGACGTGGAAGCGAATGGAGGATACCTATGTTCAGGAGTGGACGGGATATTTTCATTCGTATTAATTATTAATTATGAAGTTTTACATTGTTTGAGAAACAATATATAATATAAATTTTATCATTGTTGTTATTTGAAATTTCTTGATAGCAGTTCATTGTATAATGAAAATAAAAAATAAAAAAATATTTACTCAATAAAATGTAAATATGAAAATAAAAAAAATAACGCTGAAACCTGTAGAATCCATAAACCTGAGTGGGATTAAACGAAATATATTCTATAATGGATTTAAAAAAAATATTTTTATTTATTTTCATTGTATAAAAAAAATGCGAATAATCAAAAAAAAATTTTGATAAAATTGAGCTGAAATCCATTTTTCATAATATTTATTAGGTATTCTGAGTAGTAAAGAAAACGTCAACTACTTTTCGTCAACTATTCTCTTCTAAATGAACAACATAGATCAAATACATTCAAAAAAATATTTATAATAAAACATCTAGAAAACAGTCGTTTTCATTCGCATTAATTTTCTAAATGTGTGTTTTTTTCATACTAACAAAGTACTTCCTCTATACGTCCATTTTTTTATTTTAAAACATGAGAACTTTAAATAAAAAAATGTTTGCTGAACCGCATAGTTTACGTCGAATGTTCTGTACCGCGCCGCCACAACGCTCTGTACCCGAACGGAGTTAACAGTTTTAACTTCTGCTGTTATCTCAGTTCCCGCATGTAGCACTGAATGCACAAATTGTTCGAACAACGGAACCTATCCAAGCCTGTGAAATATCAGCGGACCCTTCACTTTGCATTTAAATTTCAAGCAATTCCAGCACACAAAGCGAAATGTTAACATTATTTGCACCGCAGATGATTCGAAACCTTATTACGCAACCGTCATTATAATTACTTGCCTTCATTGTTATCTGGATATGTGAAAAGACTCATCTTTCGAAAAGGGAGTTCAAATTTAGAATTGTTAATATAAGTTGGATTCAGGTACAGAACAATACGAGTAAGTTGGAAATGCTAATATTACGAACTTAATTAGAACAAGAGTAAACCAAATGAATAATCAAAGAGTTATTTTGCTTATTGTTACTTGAACAATGATGTAAAACTCCATATTAAATAATCAATCCGAATTAAGACGTAGGTTTTCTAGAAGTTTATATTATATTTTACGTGAATGACATGTTTCGCCTGTCTAAGGCATAATCATTTGATAAATGCCTTACAGAGGCGAAACATGTCATTTACATAACGTAAAATAAAACTTCTATAAAACATACGTTTTATTTGGTATTAATTAAATAATTGATACAAATGAAAAAGTCAGTTTCCTAAAAGTTTTATAATATTTTACTGGAATGACACGTTTCGCCTATCTTTGGATAACATTTGATAATACCCGAATTAGGTAGGCGAAATATGTCATACCTGTAAAATACAGGTGTGTTTCAAATAACTATTTTTAAAGTTCCATTCACTTTGTTTTTCATACACCAACACTTATTTGGACGTCACTGTCCATTCGGCCATCCGCTGTGAACATGCTAAATAAATGCAAAAATTCAGTTACTCTTTCTATGTTCTTTTATTTAAATTATAATAATAAAAACATTAACTCTAATCATAAATTGTGGTCATGAATTTGAAAGTTTAGCTACTTCCATAAATCGCCTTACGAGTAGGTACCCCACTTCAATGGGCATCGTTAGTGAGGAAAACGATAAAATTTAAAGAGAAAAAAAAATTATGGGATTTTTTAAAAGAATAAAATTAAGGTAATCTAGTTTTAACGAGTTTAATTCGGAACAAAATTAAGTCGATTCCTAATGACTTTCCTTCCCTCGAAACCTTAAAAAAATAATCCCCGAAATGAAGCTGATTACAGGAAAAAACTGGAAAACGGAGGGAAATGTTAATTCATTCATTAGCATATATTGGGCTTGTATTGTTAACCTTAAAGTTAACTGACCGTTGTAGGTTAAATAAAAAACTAGTTAACATTTTTATTGGTGTAATATTTGCATGCCAGCGTATCGCTCGGGGTTTAAACCTTTCATTTACGAAACCTGTATTGTTATGGCAAGCAAACAAATAGCACAACCAAGAATTTTTAGATTCTATTATGTAAAATGTGAGATATCTCAAAATCTTGTTGCAGGATAAAAGCCGTGCCACACTGTTTTAAACAAGCTCTCCACATCGGTCTCCACCGGCGGTTTAAAACTGTGCAGACACTTGTTTGAAACCAAAATTCGTTTGACCTTCAACAAACTTTGTGGACGGACGCGCATAGTATGCGTGTGCATCCACCGTTTAAACACGCATTCCACATGTGGAGAGCTTGTATGTGGACTCTACACCAACCGTGGGCTCCACAGCTCTCCAACAAGGTCACCCCTGTGGAGAGCTTATTTCAAACACTGTGGCATGGCCTTTAATGCTGTGGAAATGAGATCACTAAGAAAAATGTGCGAAAAGTCTATGTATGATAGAATACCGAACAATGAAAAAGAAAGGAAAACATGTACAATGCTTCCGTAATTAAATTAAAAAAGAGAAGGTTTGGACTATATAATGAATGGGTAAAGGAATAATGCTCAACAATTTGCATACACGTTGTGTGAATGTAATTGGAAATCGAGGAAGGCCATTACGAGACAATAAGCAAAATAACTCTTTGATTATTCATTTGGTTTACTCTTGTTCTAATTAAGTTCGTAATATTAGCATTTCCAACTTACTCGTATTGTTCTGTACCTGAATCCAACTTATATTAACAATTCCAAATTTGAGCTCCCTTTTCGAAAGATGAGTCATTTCACATATCCAGATAACAATGAAGTTATAATAATGACGGTTGCGTAATAAGGAAAACATTAAAAAAACATAACGTTTATTTGACTAATCAATTTATAATCTACATATTTTATTATTTTTAATAAATTATTAATCTAGATGTATGAAACTGATTTGTGCTTATTGTTTCTTTAACAATGATGTTAAACTCCATTTTAAATAATAAAGTGTTCTTGTGCCGACCCTTATGTATGGAAGCGAAGCATGGATCTTGCAAAATAAGGATGAAAGTAGAATAAATGCAGTAGAAATGAGATCTCTAAGACAAATGTGTGGTAAATCTGTATATGATAGAGTGTCAGATGCAAGTATAAGAAGTGAATGCGGTGCGAATAAAATGAATGTTATGAACAAAATAAGGAAACGGCCGTTAAGATGTTTTGGACACATGGAAAGAATGAGTGAAGAGATAATGGTGAAGAAGGTATATGTAAACGACGTGAACGGAACTAGAAATAGAGGAATGCCAAGGAAAACGACGTGGCACGATCAAATAAATCAAATATTGAATGTCGGTCAAGTGAAGAGTCCGAGAAATCGATGTGCGTGCATGACAAGATGTATGAATGTAGAGGAATCGAGAGAAGTATGTCAGGACAGAACGATGTGGCGGTCCATTCTTTCTGCCTACCCCTTCGGGGAGACGGCGTGATGGTTAATTAGTTAGTTTAAATAATTAATAGGTACGAATGAAAACGTCTGTTTTCTAGAGGTTATATGGCAAATGTCATTTGAAAATTCTTTATCAAGACGATATACTCGTATGTCTTATTCATAAAATATAAAACAATATAATAAAACTTCTAGAAATGAATGTTCTTGGATGAAAATGTCTGTTTTAATTAATAAATCGAATGAAAACAGACGTTTTCATTGGATTTAGTAATTATAAAACTAAATTGATTTTTCGATGTGAATATACTTGGCTCATCGAACAACCAAAACAATTTATATCACATTAAATCGAAAACGAATCATCAATTGTTGCATATGATTACCCCACTATTGATGCGTGGAATTACTTTTAATTTTACTGTAGCAAATAATATGGGAAACCGATTACCCTATAAAACTACGTTTGCCCATTATTCGGGAAATTCAATTTATTCCAATCGGTTCGCAGTTCCCAGGAGCGGTAATGTGTACGAGGGGAGGCCAATGAATTAGCGGAATGAACAGTGAGTGACGAAATAAATATTCGAATACATGTTTTACATAGTTAAGAATTATTGTACTGATTTGAAAAGATCACTCATGCCAAACGGATCTCTAAAATGAAGTTCGCGAGCAAACCACCAAAGCGGCTGCAATATCTGGATGCTTGAAACATTTTGTATAGAATAACAAGCATATGCGAGTAGAAAGCAAAGTGCGAATATATAAGACATGTGTCAGACCCATAATGACTTATGGTATAGAATCGAGGGCTGACACAAATAGAACCAAAGCACTATTACGAACCGCCGAAATGAAAACACTGAGGGCCAAAATCAGAAACGCGGTAATACGTGAGACCTGCGATACCGAAGATGTTGTCAGATGGGGCAGGAAAAGAAGACGCTTCTGGCGCGATCACGTAGAACGAATGAGCGACGATAGACTCCCCCAAGCAGCCGCAAACAACGTGTCAATGGGAACTCGCCAACCCGGAAGACATGCGAAGAGATGGCGAGACAGTTGGAGTTTTGTGTCCCAGGAGGCCTCGACGCCATAAAAACAGATCCACGGATCTATTAAAATAGGAAGAAGAAGAAGAAGATTTGAAAATAGGATACTGAGAAAAGGATCCTGGGATCCAGACTTGGTGTTCAGTGGGAACTTGGAGGCATAGAACCAATCAAGAAATCCGTAGTATGACCCAGTAGGTCCTTATGCCGAGCTCATTAACCACCGTGAGAGCCGGTCGCCTAGCATGTATTGGGCACGTATACCGAGCCGGAAAGACCAGAACAATGAAGACCCTGTACGCGTCTAGACCAACCGGAGTAAGACCTCTAGGAAGGCCTAGACAGCGCCTATTGGATTATGTTATGGCTGATCTGGCTAGGTTGGGCGAATTAGACTGCTGGGAGCAAAAAGCGCAGGATCGAGGAGCATGGAGGGAAATCAACAAGGAGGCTAAACTCTTCAGGAGTTGATGGTCATAGAAACGACAACTATTAATTTACACACTTACTAGTGTTTAAAATATTTGTTTTTTGTAAATTTTAACAGTTTCTAACAAAATAACCATGAAACAGTTTCTCATGAATATGTACCCAAAAAATGGACGGCCACGCTACCATTTGATTGCATATTCATTTCATATACAGAAAAAATAGCATTTTAGCACAAATGTCCAATCGAACTTAATACTCTTTAAATTCATTTCGATTTCTCCGACTCCGCATGCGCATAATGGTGTTTTTAATTTAGATTAATTATTATATTACAATCAATTTACTAAAACCAAACCAACTAACCAACCATCACGCCGTCTCTTCGAAAGGGTAGGCATAAATAATGGACTGTCACACATTAACAGACGCGGCTCTCCATCTCCTCTTTTCGCTCCGCGGGAGACCCACGAACCTCATCGCCACCTATTGGCATCTCCCACGCACACTTCGATCGTCCAACATCCACAAAACAAATCTCAAACGAATTTACTGTATAATAATTAACTTGAATAGTAATCCCTAAAGGATGCGTCTGCTATTCCTGAAACCAATACAATGAAGGGTAAATTTTTGATTTTATAACTGACTATTTGACACGCAAAATTTAAATGTCAAATAAAATTATTACTGTATCAATACCCATTCATTACTTCTAATAACATTAACATATCAACCGTCCCTCGCATAAACAGTACAGTTCGGTTATAAAACCAAACACCGCCCCTCACGGGAGGGCGGTCCAAACGCAGGAATAACTCCATGTAAGTTCATTAATGGAAATTGGATAATCTCATTGCGATTCGGCCATATTTATTTAGCAGTAAATTCTGGTAGAATTTGTAAATAAATTAAATTAATACGGACGGACGTAAAGTGGGTTTCGTACGTGCAGGAAATAACGTTAAGAAAAAAATGTCACTCGTAGCATTGGAAAATGCATAATTTTTAGCCACTCTAATTGGTCACAAAATGCTTAACGCTTAAAGATCATTTTTAATTAAAAAAAAAAACTAAAAACTTTGTTGGAAGTAACACTTACTTTAATCTAATCAATCATCGTGAAATATTCACCTATATTTGATGGATAAATAAATGTTCAATAATTTTAAGAAAGCCTTCTTTATTTTCGTGAGGAGTCAGAGAAATCGACGCGCGTGCATGACAAGATGTATGAATGTTGAGGAAGCGCGAGAAATATGTCAGGATAAAAATGTGTGGTAGTCCATTATTTCTGCATACCCCTCCGGGGAGACGGCGTGATGGTTAGCTAGTTAGTTAGTTTTTATTTATTAAGATCACAATTAAATTGGTAATGCCATGCTTTCCTTGGTCTTCCACAGCTTATCTTTCAAGTGACACTATTTGTATACAACATTTTAATCGTTCTCTACTCGTCCATGCGTTCCTTATGTCCGAATCATCTCAGGGATCCTATTTTATTTTATAAGGATTAATTGTATCTCAATAGAGACGAAGATGTAAATTGTTTTCTGGGAACAGAATGTGGTGGCTGAGGCGCTTACAGGACTTATGGCCTGTCATTGGTTGGGTTGAGCGATCGCTTTATGTTTAACAACATTCCCCATTCCGCATTTTTTCTTATGACCACCACGTCTGACAAATTTTTGGAACTTGTATATATGGTAGGATTCCACGCCTATCTTTACATATTTAAGTTCACTCTACACTAGCGTCATCTATTAAGATTGGAAAGCATTAAGCAGAATTTTTTTATTAATGTACTGTGTAAGTCTCTGCAAATCATACAATACTAGACTACGCCTGGAAATGTCTCTCGAATTTTATGCAATTTTATCCTATTTAAATTTTACTTGTTATAATTTCCATTTTAAAGACCGTTTAGTTAATTCAATCGATGACCACCGACACCGTCGTTAAAAAAACAATTATCACAGTGCGGCTAGGGTGTAAATTCCCAATTCGCCCCATTCTTTGCTTTTATAGCTCCAAGTTAACCTTACTCGCAGTCCCGCCGTACGAGCACAGCAGGCGCCCCGGAGGCAAAGGAAAACCTTATTTATGCGAGGGCGATTTCCTCCAATCGGAATAAACGACGCCTTTTCACGGAGCAGTATTTTTTAATTGGCTGTCGGCTGGGCAAGTCCGCACCTTTGCTGGAGTCGGATCCAAATGAAAATCAGTGAAATTCATTGTTTCATTCGGACGAGTTACGACCGGAGTAAGTCATCGACGCTAATTGGTTTCGGAATTTTTCAGCGAATTATCCGTGAGTGGCCAGGTGGTGCTTTTGAATTACTTTCAGTATGCGTGGTTTTAATTTGTTCCGAACCGATGCACATGCCCTCAATAGGGCTATGGAGTCCGCGTTTAATTGTTTGTCGTACGCTATTGAAAATGTTGCAATTGGTAAACGATGTATTCAATTTATATTTTTTTAAAACACTTTTTTTCCAATCTCCATGTATTTTAAAAAACCTAATATACTTTATACTTAGGGAATTAAAAAAACATTGCTTAAACCACTTTTTAATAATAAAAATATTGAATTACACGACATGTTTCGGAGGATACCTCCATCTTCAGGTGTAAAAATATAACAAAAACTAAACAAAGAAAGACTAATAAAAAACGCATGTAAAATTCGATACAAAAATTCAGAATTAAAAATTACCTGGGCTATTTGTTATAAGTAGGTACTAACAATAATTTTTAACAGTAAAATAATAAATAATATTAAATTTAGAATAATATTGAATTTAAAATGCGTTTGTTATTAGTCTTTCTTTGTTTTGTTTTTGTTATATTTTTACATATGAACCCATCTTCAGGTATCCTCCGAAACATGTCGTGTATTTTAATATATTTTTATTAAAAAGTGGTTTAAACAATGTTTTTAATTCCGAGGGTTCGTCGGCTAATCACCCTGCATGGTAAAAAAAAAATAACAGGATTAAGAACACCAACACAATGAGAGACCAAGGGGCAGACCGAGGAAAAGTTGGGCGGATTGTGTGGAGAGATTGGGGAAAATGTTAGGAAGGACTATTGGAGATAGGGTGAGGAACACGTTCATCCGCGAGATCTGCAAGGTGGAGGATGTCGTGAGATGGGGCAGAAAACGCAGAAGATACTGAAATGCGCACGTGCAGAGGATGGATCCCAGCAGAATCCCACACGCTGTGGCGCATCAGATTCCTGCCAGCTGCCGTTTCCCCGGAAGATCACTGAAAAGATGTAGAGATAGTTGGGAGTAAACCTCCCAAGAGAGGCTAGCCTGATTTCAGGAACAGACCAAAGGTCTATAAGGAGGAGAAGAAGAAGAAGAAGAAGTTTTACATCATTAATCCACTGAAATATGTATGATTTTTTTTTTAAATTCAATAGTTTTATTTCCTCTATATTTGCCAACACTTTGTGTTGTGGATTCACATTTGAAAAACATTTTGAAATCATTGTGTTTTCTCAGAACACTTTTTTGTACCTTTCACAAACAAAGAGTTTGTGAAAATACCTTGTTTTAAACTCATTATTTTTACTTTGAAAAGTTTCCTGTAATTTCAAAATGTAACATTTTTTTAAAAAGAAAACCAAAAATATTTCATTTAAAAAAACACTTTTTATGTATGAGAAATGTTAGAGGTTAAAATTCATAACAAGTACTAGGAAACTCGCAAGTATTCTACAAACGGCATAATCGTCGTAAAGTATTATATGAGTTCGCTACACGAAAACGTTGCAGAGACGTGGGAAAAAAGTGGGAAACCCACGAAGCTAGTTTCATTCCACTTAATTGGATGGCAGTCGGCAGCCTCCCTTTTACCTTTTGTACAGCATCCGCGTCATCAGACGGGAGACTTTTATGATGCACTTGCGGGATTGCAACTGCTGGGCTGCTAAAGTGGCCGGACTAGCGAAATGAAATCCGAGCTGAATACATACATAACTCTGTGAATTTATTATGTGAAATTCAATTGCGCAATGCAGACAGAGATTTGTATTTTTAATCTAAGAAACATGTGCAAACGGAATACATTAATTGATAACTACATATTTATTTTAATAATTTAATGCTCCTAGATTATGGCTTTTTTTTAGAAGGGTTGGGGAAGGCAACATAATAAATGGTGCACTTAAAGTTGTCATCGCAAACAAAAGCCTATCCAAAAAAGCCAAGATGGCAGTGCACAATGGTGTTCTTGTGCCAACCCTTACGTATGGAAGTGAAGCTTGGAGCTGGCAAAAGAAGGGTAAAAGCAGGATAAACGCCGTAGAAATGAGATCACTAAGAAGAATGTGCGGGAAAAAGTTGTATGATAGAATACCGAACGATGAAATAAGAAAGAAATGTAAGGCAGATGACTGCATTATGAATAAAATTATAAAAGGATCCCTGAGATGGTTTGGACATATGGAACGAATAGATGAGAGTAGACTGGTTAAAAAGTTATACACAAGGAGCGTGAGTGGGAAAAGAAGCCGAGGAAGACCGAGAAAAACATGGCATGACCAAATTAATCAATTACTAAAAGGCGGCCACATTCGAAGTCGGAATAATCGACGTGCGTGGATGGTACGATGTATGAATGTAGAGGAAGCCCGAGAGGTATGCCAGGACAGGCCATTGTGGCGATCCATCCTCTCTGCCTACCCCTCCGGGGAAATGGCGTGCTTTGGAATGGAAAATCTTTGCTTTGGAATGGAAATCTTTGCTTCTGTGGATATATTTCTGTTTGCAGTAATGACTTTGAGTGCGCCATTTATTTTATTCCCAGCACCAACGCTTTTTTCGATGTCTGTCTCCATTTTTCCGTCTCTTGTAAACATGCTTCCCAGATACGTAAATTCAGTACCTTGCTCCAATTTTTCGCCCATCGCACTTACATCACAAATCGTCATAAATTCTTCTTTCTCGAAAACCATCACTTTAGATTAAGACACATTCATCACCAAGACACTCTTTTTGCATGCCTCATACATCCTTGACACTAAGACTAATCAATGTATTTCTGCCAAAACAATGAATTATATTATATATAATACGTATTTGTATGTTTGAACAAAATATTCTTTATTTCACGAGAACCCAATATCTATAATAAATATTACTTTAAAAGAAATATGAAATTTATCGTACATAAAAATGTTTATGAATATTTATTAAGCTCACACATTCGCTCCTAATTCAAACGGAACTTTTAACGGTTTTCCCATTAACTAACTAGCGCAATCATTTTCAAACTGGGTAGTTTGGTATTCTGGAAAATCGTCGAACGTGACAGTCGCCGCTTCCTGCATACAATTTAAATGCGCCAAATGAAAACCGGAAGCGGGTGTGCCGATAGTGAGCGCAGGGGAAATCCCGAAAGCGGGGGGCATATATCCGGTCTCGGCGTTGGTACTTGTAAGATTATTTGCAACATCCAGCCAGGAGATGAAACTGCGCGTCTTTGAACGTGTGTATTACAGTAACATTACACGGGGAAACGGATGAAACTTTTGATGTAAAATCAACATGAATGCGATCAAAGTAATAATTAATACAATTTTATTACGTTCATGAGTTATTATATTATCTGTATGCGTGAAAATTCTAACGGTTTTGTTATATACATATTATATATAATAGAAACCTCATGTATGGAAGTGAAGCTTGCAGCTGGAAAAATAAGGATGAAAGCAGGATGAATGCCGTAGAAATGGGTCATTAAGAAGAATGTGCGGGAAAACGTTGTATGAAAGAATACCGAACGATGAAATAAGAAAGAAATGTAAGGCAGATGACTGCATCATGGATAAAATCAAATAAAGATCCCTGAGATGGATTGGACATATGTAACGAATAGATGAGAGTAGAGTGGTTAAAAAAATATACACAAGCAGCGTGAGCGGAAAAAGAAGCCGAGGACGACCGAGGAAAACATAGCATGACCAAATTAATCAATTACTAAAAGGCGGTCACATTCGAAGTCGGAATAATCGACGTGCGTGCATAGTACAATGTAAGTGTTCGTAATATAATAAAATGAACTTTCTAAGGAATTAGAGTGCTTATCTGTATTTTTTTGAAAGAGAAAGAAAAATAAGCGCAATCATCATAATTAATACCTCCCACACAACATGTAAGTAACGTACACGAATCGCCGAGACTTGTAAAATATTACAACCCAATTCTTTCCCCAAGTTCATCAGGGGGCGGGTGTGTCGGGACGCTTGTTTCGGGCGTATTTTATCCGAAAATGAACGATTACAATGCTGGTCGCGTCTCCTGGCAAGAAATACGGGTGGGTACCAAGTGGAAATATATTGTTTTCTTCAATTGAAGGGTAGAACTTTCACAGGCCTAAGTTGGAACGGACGGGGCGCAATAAAATAGGAGCTTATATCAATCGTTGCGTTGTTTCCTCGAATACCAATTTCTGTTATTCAAGCTAATTGACAACTGATTGAGATGGATTGGATTGTTTTTAATTTATAAATTACATAATTAACAAGCTTACTAAACATTAACTCATCAGTCAAAAAAATATTAAATCTTTCATATAAATATACTTAGGAAATTGAAAATAGCTTGGAAATTGAAAAATATTAATAAATATTATCGTTCAGACCAATACTAAATTTATTTCCATCACGCCCTCTCCCCGAAAGGGTAGGCAGAAATAATGGACTGACACACTTTTACTGATGCGGCACTCCATCCTTCTCTTTTCGCTCCGTGGGAGACGCAGTGTGATGGGTTGCGAACCTCATCGCCACCAATAGGCATCTCCCGCGCACACTTCGATCGTCCAACACCCACAAAATAAATCTAAAACAAATGATATAAAATTCAATGATATAAAATAAAATAACAAAATAAAAATAATTTAACACAAAATGTTCTTTTTAGATGGTGCACATATTGTCTATTTAATTTATGTAGTAATTCTGTATAAGTTGGTATTTCCTTATTTTTGTTGTGTGCATTGTTATCCACGTATACCTCATAGACCTTATAACATTAATTTATATTTCCGACTAATTTGCTATTTTCGAACATTTTTATTTACTTATTCATTTATCTATTGTTCTCCTCCTAATTTGGAATATTACTATTTCAAAGGTAAACAATTGTTCCAATTATCCCCTTCCTTCTCGCACCCCTTACTCTGATTTCACCGTTTGTTATTATATGTACACCTAAGAATTTTATGTTTGTTTAGTTGTTATATTGCCCTGATGAAGCTTGGGTCCAAGCGAAACTAGTTGGCATCAATATAATAACCCTACCGTGGTTAAATACAAAGTTGTTTTATTTATTTATTTATTTTGTTGTTGACGGAATTAATTCCAATACATTATTCATAATACAGATAAGTTACTTAAATCTAGGAACATTTTAAAACAGTAACAGTAAACAATTAGCCTAGGACAAGTTAAGAGGATGATCTGGAAGAGAGTAAAGAAGAAAGATTAATAGATACGAGTATGTATACTAGAGATGAGCAATAAGAACACGACTGCAATTAGCTAACGACATATTTGATTATATTGTGGAAGGATTACAAGGTACAAGCAGTCTCAGTGACAAACAAATAGAAAAAGCTGCATCTGGTTTAGACAATTTAAGGGTTTGATGGAGGTCGATATTTTTTAAGTTTAGACAAAAAAGAATTTAGATTTAATCCAAAAAATCTAAGTCTTGACAACAGTTTACAAGTCTAGTCATTCTAGGTATAGGTGCATTATATCCGTAGTTTGTTTTATGGAGATTTTCGTGAAAAAGTTTAATTTGCCTTAGATTCCGGGTGGGTACATTGAATTTTATATTTTCGAGAAGACAGGGTGCATCAAAGTGTGAGTTTATTATTTATAAAATTATTTCAAATGTCTAACCACAAAGTGAGTGCTTTATACGAAGAATTTATTTTTGTATTTATTGTTTTATGGCTTCGATCTCAGCTCGCTGCCATCTTCTGGTCTATAATCGTTTCCACCAAAAAATACAATTAACCTCAATATATTGATCCTTGTTTAAAAATAATTCCATGTAGTTTCATGTTAAGAGATTAATTATTTTATATTGTTTTCAAATACTTAAATCGATTTAGTGCCAAATATGATGCCCAGCTCGTAAAATTTGCTATCGAAGTGAGTGAGAAAAAATACAACGTTACGGTAAAATTACTTTTAGTACAAAGACAGTTTAATTAAAAAAAAAAGAGACATAAAAATCGGATGATAAATTAATTATAATTTGCTATTTTGGTTGTAAAACGTATACATATAGAGTCTTAGTTTATTATAAATAAAAAATAGCACACACACCCTTTCTGATCCCTCCCTCCAATTCGATTCCCGTCTTAGTTTCTGCGGGGGGCAGTATATAACTCCTTCGTCCTGAAACAGTTTGACCATATACCCGATGGGGTGGAGAACCTAAGGCCCGGGTCAGTTAGGGATCCGAGTAATAATGCAATAATTTATCAGTCAGTTTTCTAAATAAGATTGGGAGGGGTCAGTCTTATTTATGGCGGGAAAAGGTTGCGCACCAATAACTTCTGCAAGGAGAGAAATAATAGAAAAGTACTAAAAACAAATTGGCAATATTTTCAACCTTTGTAAAATGGCAAACACCAATTTTACTCTGATACAAAAACAAAAGAATGCCGTGCTACTCAAATAAAAATATTCCAATTTTGAGATTTTTCAGAAATTGAATTTGTGTAGAATCTTATCCTTTAATTTTCAAATAGCACACAAATAGATTTCCTATATAGATTATGTCAAATGAAAAAAAATACCACTCTGTGATGTAAATTCATGTTCAAATTAAACGGAAAAAAGATTGCTGTTTATTTATTTAAAAATTATAATATATATCACACGATGACGCCGCAGAGAGGAGGAGACGAAAAGAGAGACCATCGGGAGACGATGGCGGTTCCACTGCCAACTTCTTCCCTTGTTCTAGTTACCCTAGAGTGTGTGGTTCCAGGATTGGACTCTTTAGCGACATGAGGACCCACATTCGTGAAGGACAGTCTTCCATGGATACGAGGGTAACCCGATGACGATATCACATGAAGAAAAAAAAAACAGTTCCATCTTCGTTTAAACTAAATAACTGTGTCATTTAATAAAACAAAGTCTGAAAATAAAAGTATTTAAAATTAAATCATTTTGTAACATTATACAATTACCGGAGATATTTGTTTTCTAGCTTTGTTAAAAAAAAAATCGAGATTAAATAATTTATGTATAAGAATTTATGAAGGAGACGAAGCATTTATGCAAAGATAATCGATTAATTATCAATGAAAAAAGGTAATCGATATACTGTCAAACGAAATTATAATCGATTAACTGTCATAGAAAAAAATATACAATTACCGAAGATATATGTTTTCTAGTATTGTTAAAAAAAACGAGATTAAATAATTTATGTACAAGAATTTATGAAGGTGATAAAGCATTTATGCAAATATAATCGATTAATTATCAATTTAAAATGGTAATCGATATACTGTCAAACGAAATAATAATCGATTAATTGTCATAGAAAAAATAATCGTATTTGTCCAGGAAAAAAATAATCGATTAATTGTCATAGAAAAAATAATCGATTATTTGTCAAAGATAAAATAAACGATTACTCGATTTTGTTTCACAAACCAATCAAACAATGCGATTAGCGCGGACGCGGAAAAATCACGCGACCGGTCAAACGTGCTAAATTAAGGGAATAATTTCGGCATTAAATCGTGTAACATTCCTTCTGGGACAATTCTATACATTATACATGCGAAAGTTCGGGATCGTCCTTTGTTCCTCCAAAAATTTACGGCTTTTTCGTGCGCTGATTTAACCGTTTGGGGTGTCGGGGTCCGCTGTACGGGATTAGGGGGGACTCCGCCCACAACAAATTCATCCCATAAACCAGCGATCATTGGGTGACTTGGATTTACTTTGCGCGCATGTTTATGTTAAGATGCATCAAATAAATATGCGCTACCTCCATTTGGGACGACATATGTACATGTTATATATTAGTGAACAATAAACGGTCAGGTTATAATAGTAAAGGTGAATTCTTTTTTTTTTTTTTTTGTATACAACAGGTTTTTATGACCCTATTACTGTATACAATTTACATAAATTTTGCATGCATTTTACATACATTTTAAAATACATGTTAAAATACAACAATTAAAATAAAATAAAACAATATTTAACAGTTGTGGTATGTACCTATTTGTTCCTTAAAGGACATATAGGTCATTTGGAAAATGTCCACATCGACTGACACCTCATTCAAGAGCACCATACCCCGAGTCATTGTATGCTGCGCCAAGACATTTGTCCTGCTATGCGGTATGCACAACAGATCGTGTCTTCTAGCGCGAGCATACCTGTCCGGTGCATTGAGACCATAACACTCTAAGAGGTATGGGCTATCAATGAGGTTACGGAGTATTTTAAATCCTAAGATCATCAATGTACCTTTTCTTCTTGATTCGAGACTGCGGTACTCTGTGTTAATCAATAGATCATTGTGGTGCATAAACCTCGGATATACCCCATTCATCCGCATGTAGAGGTATCTCAGAAATTTTTTCTGGATTTGTTCTAATACCTCCACATACTTGTGCTGGTATGGAGACCATACACCACTCGCGTATTCGATTGATTACACGCAATATTTCTAGAAGTTTTATTATATTTTATGAGCAGGGAATAATTTGTCCTGCAAAAGAATTATCGAATAACATTTGACATCAAACCTCTAGAAAACAGACGTCTTCATTCGTATTATTTGTTTAATATGGAGTTTAACATAATTTTTCAAATAACATTACCAGTGTATAAAATATGTAACACGAATTTTGTTCTTACTTCACTTTATTTTGTTTTATCGAAACTACCGGTTTCGCTCCGTATAGAGTTATAATGAGGAGAAATAACAGAGCTTCGTAAGAGTTAAAAAAACTTTTTTTTTTAATTTTAGATAAACTTAAGACGTTAACACTGTGGAATTCCATAATGACGAATTTTTTATGAATTAAAACCCTGTTTTTTCCAATTTTCAGTTTATTTTCGCCACAATTTGTCACACGCACACAGTTGTGATACGCGATAAACTCTTAAAAAAATAATCAATAAATTGTGATACGTACAATAACATTGTAACAAAATTAAACCATTTAATAATGTTAAAGTATCATAGTGTTTCGGCCAAAACAATTGATTGTCTAAAAACTTAATTAAAAATAAACATAAAATATTAACAAAACAAGCTAAACACAGACAGCAAAAAAATCACCTTTTCTAATTTGCGTAAAACGCTATTTTGAAATAAAACAAAATCGTTTCAATATTCAAATTTCGAACCCTTTCATTCATATCTGAATTCTTTAAAGTCAAGTATCGTACCCGAAGTAATGGTCCGTTTTTAAGTAATTAAATTTGCGGTTTAAAAAAAGCCACTTAAATTTTCATTTCGAGTTGTTGCGAGTATTCTGGAAAATTCTTCGAGGCGTTAATTTCCCTTTGTTACTTATTCCGGGCAATTTCATGCCCACATTTATATTTTAATACGTTTTGGTGTAACAAAACCGATAGCCGCCCAAATAATTGAACGGTGTAATGACGTTACAGACATCGTTAACTTCAAAACGGACGATCAAATTACGCACTTAATGAAAAATTTGCAAATTTCTTTGACTAGTGTTGAATTAAAACAACGAAAATTTCACTTGTAACGTTCTTTTAAAAAAAATTATAATATTGAATTTTAAATTCACGCTAAAAATAATGTGAATATCTTAAGTTATTTAATCTAATGTACTCGTATACAAAAAAAATCTAGATTAAACATATGTTAATGGCTTATTCTTCTTATATATTTAGACCATTGGTCTATTCCTGTAGTCAGGCTGGTCTCTCTTGGGTGGTTGACTACTAGCTATCCATCCATTTCTTTGGCGGTCGTCTGGGGCAATAGGAATCTGATGCGCCACAGCGTGTGGGATTCTGGAGGGATCCATCCTCTGCACTTGCGCATTTCAGTATCTTCTGCGTTGTCTGCTCCATCTTACGATATCTTCCACCTTGCAGATTTCGCGGATAGCCGTGTTCCTCACCCTATCTCGAAGAAACTTTCCTTCTATCATCCTCAGCGTCTGCATCTCTGCCACCCGCACTTTAGCCTTCGTTCTTGTGGTATCCGCTCTGGTCTCAATGCTATCTCAGTTATAAGCCTAACGAAGGTTTTGTATATTCTGACCTTACTGTCAGTTCTCATATACTTATTCTTCCATGTGGTCTTCTTGACACAACCTGAAACCTCGTTAATGCCCATTAACGATGTTTCAGGCAGTGTTTCAGAGTTGAAGAGAAAAGGCATATGTTGAACACCATAGCGGAGAGGCGCGCGAGATGGATTGGTCATGTGTTGCGACACGAATGTTTCCTGCATAATGTATTGGAGGGAATGGCCGAGGGATCGACTGGCAGAGGACGACCTCGCCAGGAGTACCTAGACCAGATTTGCTGAGATATGGGCTGCGCCTCTTATGCAGAGTTGAAGAGAGTTGCCGAGGAGCGAGCGGAGTGGATGAGGAGATGCGTCGCCTTGTGCTGCAGACCAATCATTAGATTGAGACCGAAGAAGACGTTTGTGTCAAGGTTGTAGCAAGATAAAACATATCAGTCCAATTAAAATGTATTATAATTAAATTTATAGAAGAGTTATGTTTCCTTAATCTTAAGAAGGAGTTTTAGATAAGTTTTCAAGAAATAATAAATAACTTAAAGTATTACACATTATTACGTTATTTTTGATGGCGACCGGTTGCGTTAATACAGATGGAAATCTAACCGATCAGACAAAACAAATATATAAGAATGTGTGTCCGCAATGTTAATGCACATACATTATATATTATATATTAAACGACGTTATTTATAAAATTAAGCCATTTAAATTAGATGATTGGATATAATTAAACGTTTGTTAAATTTTATGTCAAAATATATTTTACTTTTAAGTATAATATATTTATTAATTAACACACTTTTTCTGCTTTCGATCCCTTATCCGGTCATAAATAGGGGAAAAAATTATTTCATAGAAATTATTTAGTATATTCTAGTCACCACAAAGCGAATAAGAAATGTGCGTGTCTTACCCGCGTAGACAAAAATGATTGATTTTTATAATAATTTAAAATTAACATTTTATTGAAAATTTTAAGTAGGTAAAAGCTTTGCGAAATAGCTATAATAATATAAATAATTGCCTGGGGAGATAGTTTGTAAAACATTTCATAACACGATAGTTCCAATCTCATCGTTAATAGCTTATTTTAAAACACCCGCTAGAAAAATTAATGTTTTTGGAAAACATTACGCATTGCACAGGAAACCACACTACTGTTCTTTTCGAGTTTCCTCGTGTAGAAACTGGGGTCATTATAATAGTCAAGTCGAGCAGAAGTCAAAAGAAATGATATGTGAAGACCCGGAAGGAAGCCGTGTGGGAGTACTTTGTTCTACGCCACCCCAGAGTTTTGTGCTCTCCTTCCCTTTCCTACATCCCACGGCTAGTTATGCGAGAAGACCGCTAGATGGCACACTTTTGTCTGGAGAACGATTCCAGAGAAATGAAAGACAGTAATGGTAGATAAAGTTTAATGTTTAGAACGAGTGGGTTCGTTAAGTTTTATGGACGAGCGCGAAAATTGGACAACAAATCTCGAAGAATTCACAATGAAGCGTGGAGATGTTACATCGCCAGATCCTCATAATATCCTGATTGAAGCAGGTATCTGAGTCGAGGGCTCTTAATTTTCGAGAATCGTCCCTAAGTTTACTATCAAGAGAGGTGTTAACAATGAGAAAATGTTTATAAAGGAATGGGTCATTCGACTAAATGAGATTGAGAGAAAACTGATCTTAATAAAAGTTAATTGAAAATGTAATTAAGAAAGTATTACACAGTCGATGTATTCATAGAAATCTTGCGTATTGCTAAAAAAAATATTTTATTAGTTTATTTTTTATATAACACTTTTGAATTTATTTTTCTCGACCTTTTTCGGAGGTTATACACAAACGAGAACGATATAAACTCGAAAAAAGTTTAGCTTATATACTCCTCTTGTCGAAAAAAATATACTAAACAGTTGAAAAAACAGATTTTTAATTCATAAAAAAATTCGTCATTATGGAAATCCAGTGTTAACGCGTTAAGTATATCAATGCATTTCTGTTTTATAAAACTTTAATATTATTTTATTGTAATAAATTCCAGGGCGCATACTTTTATTTGCTTATTGTATGATAATAAAAAAATCAATCTTCAACATAGAACCCCTTTCTTTCAAACATGATAAAGATTATTATAATTTTTTTCTTATACTTACCTATTGAATTCGATAAAATAAACAAAAAATAATAATAAATTAAAAACATGACAAATAATTAAATTGCATACAAAAAATAAATACAAATATAATATAAAAAAACAAAAGATTTTGATGTACAAATGTTACTTTAAACCTACTTACATATATTATAAAATTCTGCAGCTAATTCGGATTCGGCAGTTTCCGGCTAACGCCTATATAAATATATGTATGATTCATTAAACTGCGTCTCATATATTGCGCTGAGGAGGCTGCAGAAAACCGAAGGCAGTGGAGGGCAAGACTTTGCTGAAAACCAATCCTTAGGATATAAAATTCAAAGAGGAAGATTGAATATGTTTTGTGTGATTTTGGGTAACACCGTGTGATTTCTCCTTTTTGACCGAAGTTTCGGAGATCATTGCAGTCTCCATCTTCAAAGTAATGTGGTGGTGGTAATGATTACCACCACAATAATTACCACTACCACATTACCCTGAAGATGGAGACTGCAACGATCTCCGAAACTTCGGTCGAGAAGGAGAAATCACACGGTGACCCAAAATCACACAAAACATATTGCTGCCAACCGTGAAACTCTACGCAATTATTATAAGATTGAATGTCTATACAAAAACAATAAGTATATATAGAGCTTAAATTTTAATCATAACCAAATTCAACGTGTATAATTTATAAGCACAAATTTATTCATCAATAAGGAAGTATGAAGACACAAATCTCTTGGAAAATTCCACGCCGAAAGTGTTTAAGACTTACAATTATTTACACATATAAAACAAGCTCCACGAGGCGAAGAACTCCGGTTATTTCGTGCTTGCTTTAGCTTAATCATATATTATATATTATGCTCAAACACTTTTCTCCCGAGCGAGCGTGCATCGCTATCGAGATCCCGCAACCGAGATCTTACAGCAATGTTAGTTCAGAATAAACAGGGGTAGATTATGTATTTACGCTGGTAGAAAAAGCAAAGTTTGCTTTCAAGATTAAATTGTTCAATAATTGGATAGCAACAATTTATTCACATCACGAAATTTTCTCTATATTGTTGGGTACATACTTTCCACGCGTGTTCAAGAGAAAACCCTTTCTCTGTATTAAATTATCCAAGATTTGTGTACACACGTTTGAATGAGACATGTGAGCAATAAAGAAATGTGTACACATCTGCATATTTAATATATGTCAGATAAATTACTATCTCATCTCCAAATAAGCTCTTCGTTGAGTCTTGATATTCGATAAATAATATACAAATTATTTAATATTCATAGATAGGTCTGTTTAGCACGAGTTTAATTACGTAAAGGGATCGGTTTATTGTTTCTTGAACAATGATGTAAAACTGCATATTAAATAAGTAATATAAATGAAAATAATAATAGCAGTGCGTTAATGGCGGTAGCCTTTCACATTGCGTTATAAAGATCTTCTGCTTAATGCTTAAATCTAATCTTCATAGATGGCGCTGGTCTGTAAATTGAAACTGACATGTGAATTGTGGTGTTGGATATTAACATATATAGAACTTCCAAAAAATTTTCAGACATGGTGGTCATAAGAAAGGAGGAATGGGGAATGTTGTAATTACATAAAGCGAGCGCTTAACCCAACCAATGACAGGTCATAAGTCCTGTAAACATCTCGATCACCATATTCAGTTTCCAGTTTGCATCTTCGTCTCTATTGAGATAAAATTAATCCATAAATGAAAACGTCAGTTTTCTAGACGTTATATTAGATTTATTATGATAATGCCTTAGAAAGGCGTAACATGTCATTCCATATACAATTTAATAAAACTCCTAGAAGACAGACATTTTCATTTTTATAAATAAAGGGATTATATTGGGATACCTTCGGCATAATAATTACACTTTCGAATACAAACATATTACAAATTTTCTTGAATGAAAGGTAGTTGACAATTGAATACTACCGATCATATATTATGAACTAGAAGACTACCCTTACTAAGAGCGTCCAAAATTATTATTTACACAACGGTACATGGTACGACATATGCTTGGTGTGAGTCTTCAACAGAATAAGAACTCAAGAGATTAGATTATTAGATGGAGAACTTATGTCATGAACTTTGTTGCAAAAACTAATGTGGTAATTGGCAGGACATATAGCCAAGTAAGGGGACACCAGAAAAGTGTCGGCCGCCCGCTCAAGAGATGGACTGATGACATTATCCAGATAGCTGATGGAGCCTGGATGCGGAGGGGTCAACACTGAGACGAGTGGAAAGAGTTGGAAGAGGCCTTTATCCAACAGTGGAGAAATGAAAGCTAGAGAAACAGAAGAATAGAAAGATATTATACTTCGTGACAATGACAGTAATATTTCGACTTGCAAGAACATATCAAGTCACAATAGATTAATAATTTATATGGATTCACATACAAATATTAACATTGTTGTTTCCATTGCCGAGAACATTTTTCACGGTACTTTTCAAATGCATTAAACCTTTATCGTCAGGATAATAAAAGAAACGGAAGTTTATTAAGTTAACCCGACGATGAAGGTTTTTATAACTTTCAAACATGCCGAGAAAAATATACCCCGCCATTAAATACCAAATACTTACGGAGATTTTCATTGTTTTTTTGTGAAATCTAGAGGTTCGTATATCTTTTTTTATTATTATGAAAATTAACGAAACAATTTTTAATATCTTTTCAGCATCGCATCGAGACTCTTTACATTATAGAAACAGGCGGAAGTATTATATTTTAAGTATTGGTAAACAAGTACATAAAAAAATAATAAAGTACTATTTTTAAAACTTTAAAATATGAAATAATCAAGTAATGTTAAGCTGGAAAGTATTCTAGGGCTAATGGTAATCTATGATGTAAAAAAACACCCTCTTCATTTGTAAGAGATAATTGAAAACATCCAAACATGTTTGTTAGAGAACGAATTTCAAATCTCGCTCCTTAAGTTGACGTCTACTTGAATTGGAAATAGCACAAGCTAATATTAAATTCATACGAATGTTTGTTTCAAAAGACAAACATGTTATTTACAATCATATAGTAATATTAATGAGGTCTTGATAGAACGGGAGTAAGAATTAATTAGTGTGTGAATTGAAATTATATATCATAGGATAATAATATTGAGATTGAAATTGTATATAATTAGAAAATATTAATGTTGTTAATTGAAATGTGTTGAAAGATATTCAATTGTAAATAATGAAAATAAAATATTTTTAGATCATCAAGGAATGATAAGAATCATCTGAAACTTGTCTGTGAAGATTGCAATAAAGTGAAGTGAAAATACAATGTTTTAAAAAAAAGGTGTTTAAATGTGTCACGAGTCATACACGAACGTTAGTTCTTCCAATTTCTAACTAACTAACTAACCATCACATGGTCTCGCCGAAGGGGTAGGCAGAAGGAATGGACTGCCACACTTTTCATTCCTGACATATTTCTCTCGCTTCCTCAACATTCATACATCTTGGACTTATTCAAATTCATCATCAGATAATTTCGCATGTATACTTCATACATACTAGTCCTGGTGGACTTGTAGTTAATGCTCGTTATCTGCAAGTGGGACAGCGTCATCCGCATACAAGATACAGCTTATTGACACTCCGCTCATTTTGGCACCTACATCCAACCCTTTCAGCTCTTTATAACACAGACTTCTAACTATATTAAACATATATACTTTAAGCATAACAAATTCATGAAAATGTTATAATAAAATTAGTATCCCAGGAAGAATGTCCTTCACGGATGTGGGTCCTCAAAAGCAGTGGGATAGAGCCAGGAGTAGCTAACATACACCCTTATGTAGAGATACATCACATTTTTTTTTCTGGACCCTCTCCAGCATAACGGTATATCTCGCTTCGTGAGGACTCCATATCACAGAACCACTTTCTAGTCTGCTCCGAACCAATAAGTGGTATAGGACTTTGAGCACATCGGGATTTCTGAAAATCTTTTCAATAAAGCCCTACATCCTTAGTACATTGTTACAAATCCTCAGAGATAAATCAAGCAACAATACAAATATGATAATACTTGTTTTGTATCAAATGTCAATGATTTGATAATGCCTTAGAAGAGCGAAACATATCACTCCCATAAAATATAATAAAACTTCTAGAAAACTGACGTTTTCATTCGTATTAATTAGGAAATAATATTAATTTAGAAGTATGTATTAAAATAGTACTTCCTAGATAAGAAAACGCGTATTTATACAGCTTTTTTTTTTTTAATCATTCAGTCTTAAATAAATTGATAGCGGGAGCAAGAAAACGTTGTTACAGGGTGTAATTATATGGTTTAAGTACGCACAAAAGACCGCTTGGCGTACATACACTTATGCATGCAAATTAAGTTACCCCAACCCTCTGTTTTTCTTCCGACGGGGGGAAAACAGAAAAATAAACCGTCTTAATTAAGACTCGCGACAAAACTCCGCGGCGCCTAGTTGAAACACTTGCAAAGCTTTAAGCTCCGGTGCAACTTTTGCGAAGCTCGAAAACTTTAATTCAATTTACTTTCGGTCTGGAATCTTTGCATTTAGTTTGGGGCTCGTTATTATTTATGTATAGTGACTAGCACTTGCGCGTGACACTTCGTCTGGTAACATTCATAACATTACTGGAGCACAGGAGTATAAAAAATCTTATAGAAATTCAACATAATACATAAAAAGTAGGCTCAAAACTGAGCATTGAATTCTAAAGATAACCCATTGGCTTAATTGACTATAAATAACTTAAATATTAAGAAACAAAAACAAATCCTTCATTTAAGATATTTTTAAATTTTGAAAATTTGATTTGGTTCATGTGGTGCTCCTGTATATTTGGAGATATTTCGTGAATTAGTGAATTGTTTTGGTCAATTTAACTGTTGCCGCACTTTATAATAGTAAATTGTGACACGTAATACGTTTGTACTGTTTTGCTGTTAAAATTATATTTGTTTTATCGTTTTTATAAAGAATTTTGACAGGTGTAAACATAAATTTTTCATTTGTTCCAATGACAATTTGAAAAAATTCTTCGATATTATTTTTAAGTTCTTGCTGGTTAAGTGCCTAATTACAGCGAATTTAAAAAACGGTGGATACGTGTAACATAAATTAAATAAACACAAAAGTCCGGATCGTCCATGTCAACATGTGCAACATCGAAAAAAAAAACATGATGTGTTATTATTATACATTATGTGTAAATTAAAAAAACGGTAGATTCGTGGAACATAAATTAAATAGTCAATATGTGCACCATCTAAAAAGAACATTTTGTGTTAAATTATTTTTATTTTGTTATTTTATTTTTTTATTTTGTTATTTTATTTTATATCATTGTATTTTATATAATTTGTTTAAGATTTATTTTGTGGGTGTTGGACGATCGAAGTGTGCGCAGGAGATGCCTATTGGTGGCGATGAGGTTCGCAACCGATCACACCGCGTCTCCCGCGGGGCGAAAAGCGAAGGATGGAGTGCCGCATCAGTAAAAGTGTGACAGTCCATTCTTTCTGCCTACCCTTTCGTTAGTTAAATTTTTCAAACAAATTTATCACTCAACGGATATGTAATACGAAATGGATTTCTTACCTGATATGGAAGACCAGAATGAACTGCAATCACGAATTGATAATCTGAATCTGAAAATAAAAGTAAAAAACTGTTATACAAACGTACATATTTAAGCTTGTTATATACATGTACAAAGGAATTGCAAGTTTTACGTCTGCGCTGTAAGTAGAACAATTAGAGGAAAATACCTTCCACAACTATAAGTTTGACACCACCAATAAATAAACTGGTTTTTATAAATACAAGCAACCAGAAACTAGCTGCTTTAAGGATATATTATATATAATAAAAATGTCATAAAGCTTCAGGAAAAATGTGAATGTAAACTTAAAATACTCATATAAACATTATTTTAAAAAGTACATAGTAAATGATTTTTTTTAACGAATTAAAATACAGTTTTTTTACAATTGAGTGTATTTTTCTCAACACGTTTTAAAGATATTACGAAAAATAATCAGAGAACGATAAAAACTAAACATATTTAAAAATAAATGTTTCAAATCATATTACTAAGAAATAAGAATAAAATAAAGACAGCACGCCGGACAAAACTTTCAAGCCTTTTTCTCAATCGTTCACCGCGATACTGACATTAAATTCGATAATATTTATGTGAAAAATAAAATTAAACAGAATATAATGCGAGAAAAAACAATATTTAATAATATATTGACTCATGCGTACTCCAATTAAAATAAAAAATGCAAACAATTTTAGAGTGAAAAATATAACAAATAAATTTAATCCATTTTCTTGAATTTATGTGATGTATTGTTAATATAAATCTAAAATGGCAGTGGGCGGGGCACAGACAGGATGAGTTCGAGTGGTCACCTAGAATCCAGATGTGGAGGCCTTGAAACAATTGAAGAGGCATAGGAAGACCACGAAAAAGTTGGACTGATGATATTATCCAACTTGGGGGTCGTAGCCCAAGACAGCCCAAGATGAAAAATGTTGAAAGAGTTTAGAAGAGCCTTATCTCCAGCAGTGGAATAAAATTATAGAATAAGAAAATATAGAATACAATCAAAATTTAACCTACAAGAGATCTCTCACGATACAATCATGTGTTCCATCTTAATGAAAGTGATTTTTAAAAAATGGTTGGAGCAACCCTTCGGGGTGAATGAAACGAGTTACTCTACTTTTTCTTTTCTTGTCTTTTTTTTTTTACATTTTAAAATTATATTTCATCTTTAATTATTCATTATTACTAATCCTACTAGTTTTCTCTTTAACTTATCAAAGTGTTACTTTATTCTTCTTATATGTTTAACCTTATGTCAGTTGTTATATAATATTTGTGGTAGCATGTAATTGGCCTTGTTTTGTTGTCTATGTGTGTTTGCATTCATATACTGTAATTGCTGTTTGTTTCCCTCAATAATAAAAAAAATAATAAAATATTAACTCGAAAAAAAAAACAATTTTATTTCATAAAACGTTTTTCGTCTGAATTTCTATGGTGGTTCATTATAGTTGGCAATTCATTATTTTCTAAGTACTCCTGCGTGGTTCAGAAAAATAACTTCGCACATCATTAATAAACATTTTTATTTTGGGCCACATTAAAAACATGTCAATATTTCCGTATTTTTGAAAGCAATTGAATGAGTTATTTATAAATGTCAACATTAGATATTTTTTTAACGTAGGGAAAGAATCCTGAGAAAAACATGTTGTTTGTAATTACACTTTATTTTATATGTTCGGGACTCGTCTTCCCTCTTACTTTAGATCTTGCGATCTGTTTATACAGGATATTAAATTTCTTCCTGTGATGAAGACGTCCAGCCTTCTAAACATGTCCTTTGGTGGTCGTTCTGGTGGCCCACGTAAATTTCACAGGATCTACGAATCTCTTCGTTGGGACACCTATCTCTAAGGGCTCTACCCACGATAGAGATAGACAAAATAAAACAGGAAAGAAAGTAAAATTAAAAACGATAACTTAGATGGTTTAAACGTATATAAGAAATGGATGAGAGAATGGTTAAAACGTTGTACAAACGTAGAGTGAATGAAAAAAGAAGCCGAGGAAAATATGGAATTACCAAATATATAAGTTACAAGTTATAAAAATGTTCACTTAAACTAAAAAGTTTATCTTCAACTAGTTCATTAAATGGAGCTACAGCATCCTTGAGATGATTAATTCATAAAAATGGCGCTCTATAAATCATCCAATTTATTGTTATTATAAGTTACTACAATAAATAAATAAATGCGGATTCTTGTAAGTCCCGGATGGATGGGGAACAGGCCAAGAAAGTTCATGAGCGAGGCTGACGAAAGGGCGACGCTGCGCCCTATAACATCCTCGGGTATGTGTTGGGAACCCTTTTCTCTGTTGCATAAGGATTCTAAGATGCAAAGTCTAAAATTGGAACTTTGGATTCTCACTTGGATACTCGTTTGGACTCTTGGATCGCGGAGATGTTGAGGAAAATTGAACAAACAATGATAATAATATAATGCATTTAAACGTCAAAAGTTTACCCGGCTAAATTGTAGAGTTTGCAAACTCAATTTCCAACATTTCGTCTCTAGTGAGGCGACCAGGGGAGTTAAACGAGCTAATGAGTTCGAAGAGAATCCTGTTTAGCGAAGCTACTCTTATCGTCCGGAATGAAATCGTTTAATAAATATACGAAAGGAAACAAGAAAACTTTGTCTGAAAATTGCATTAACAAAACATTTCCGTTGGAGGTCGTGTATGTATGTGTGGGTAAACAGTATTTTTTATAAAAACGTTTTTTTATAGAATTATTAATTTAAAACTTCTTAATCAAAAGAGTTATTTTATATCAGCAACTAAGATTAATATATTGTCTTCTTCTTCTTCAGTTTTCTTCCCTCCATCGCTGGTTATATAAATATCCTCTTCCAATTTTCTCCACTCGTCCCTGTCTTGTCCTTTCTGCATCCAGGTCGTTCCAGATATTCGGGCAATGTCGTCAGTCCATCTTTAAGGTGGCCTTTCGACACTAACTTTCCTTGTCAAAGGCTTTCATTAAAGTATTCTGTATGTCCATCTGGCACTGCCCTGTCTGGCTATATATCCAGTCCATTACCGCTTCAATTTAGTTGCACGATATATATCAGCAACTTTGTTATCAGCAACTTATTTCCCCATTACTTATTTAGTCTCGAAGACTCACGCCGACATTTGCCTGTCCATAGATCGTAATGTCCTTTTTAATTTATGGATACTTTTAGCTGTGAGGGTATTACAGTACAGTCTATAGGCTAACACATACTGGAAAATATTGTATTTGCATTCATACAAACATTGACAAACTAATTTAAAGTAAGAAATCTACGGTACTTTGAATAATATATGTAGACGCATGTATAAAAATCTACCTATAATCGTACTAGAATTTTGTTGTAACCATCTAACGGATATCAGTGAATAAATTAACATGTTTTAAGTTGAAACACACATAATCTCCCCAGTCCGGTACAAAAATACCGTTTTTCACCATATAACAAACTATTTTGTACGTTCCAACATTCACTTTCACCATGAGATGTGAAAACATTACACACTTCTTCTTCTGTTTCTCCTTATATACCTTTGGTCTGTTCCTGAAAACAGGCTGGCCTCTCTTGGGAGGTTGACTCCCAGCTATCTCTCCATCTCTTCGGCGGTCTTCCGGGGGGACGGCAGCCGGAAGGAAACTGATGCGCGACAGCGTGTGGGATTCTGGTGGGATCCATCCTCTGCACGTGCGCATTCCAGTATCTTCTGCGTTGTCTACCCCATCTCACGACATCCCCCACCTTGCAGATCTCGCGGATAGCCGTGTTTTTCACCCTATCTCGAAGAGTCCTTCCTTCTATCATCCTCAGCGTCCTCATCTCTGCCACCCGCACTTAAGCCTTCGTTCTTGTGGTATCCGCTCTCATTTACATGTTTTTCCTTATTATATCCTTTTATTATACCGCCGAAGCCTTGTTGACTTGTCCTAATATTTCACTGACAAGATCATTTTGACATAGCAGATCCACTCCCAGATATCTAAGCTTTGCAAATGCAAATCAAATAACATTTTAGTTATAATGGCTAGTGAGAAAAAATAAGTCGAGGAAGGTCAAGAAAAACGTGGTATGACCAAATTAATCAATTACTAAAAGGCGGCCTTGTTCGATGTCGGAACAATCGACGAGCGTATGTGTCACGGTATGGATGTAGAAGATGCGCGTGAGTTATTACAGGATAGAACAGTGTGGCGATTCATCCTCTCTACCTCTCCCTCCGAAAAACGGCATAATAATACAACAACAACAACAAACCATCACGCCGTTTCCCCGCAGGGGTAGGCAGAGAGAATGGACCGCCAAACTACTCTATCCTGACATACCTCTCTAGCTTCCTCCACAATCATACAGCGAGTCATACACGCACGTAGATTCTTCCGGCTTCTGACATGACCAACCTTTAAAATTTGATTAATTTGGTCATGCCATGTTTTCCTCGGTCTGCCTCGACTCCGTACTCCATTTACATCGTTAACGTATGGTTTTGTAACTATTCTTTCTTCACGGCACATTAATAAATAAGTTAATTTGTTTGGAAAGGCTTAATGGGATATTTTTTAAATAGTCCATTGTTTTGGGAGAAACGCTATGATACTTCAACATTATAAACTGTTAAATTATAAAACTCTTATACAAGATATTTTTTGTTGGAAGGTATAATTCGGTAAAATATTACGAAAATAAGCAGCAATATCAACAAGTCCTATAACGTTATATAATTCGCGAATGTTCTTTAAGACCCTGCGAACTCCAGGCAATGTGACCACTGACATTACCATCAGTTTCATAGCGGATAGTAACAGGGCGAATGGCGAATTTCCGGCGCCAGATAACCGAACCCTCCCAGCTCAGGGAAGGCGAACTCTACGAACCCATCATAGAAGCAAACGGAAAATATCTTTGAATATATTTTTACAGGATGTCCAAATGGGACCACCGATTTAGATACGTTATTGCTGATAAAGAAACGGATAAAATACAAACTTGTTACAGAATAACATTAAACAAAGTATCGCTTGTCAGGTAGACTTAAAAAAAACAATTGAAAATAATAATTAAGAGATGGAAAAATGGACAAAGTCATCGAAAGAAGGGTTGGTGCAGGAAACAAAATAAATGTTGCACTCAAAACCATCATGTCAAATAGAAAAATATCGACTGAAGCAATGTTGTCAGTGCATAATTGGGTTCTAGTGCCGAACCTTATGTATGGGAGTGAAACTTGGAGTTGGCAGAAGAAGGATGAGAGTAGGAAAAATGCCGTAGAAATAAGATCACTAAGAAGCAATAATGTATGATAGATTATGCAATGAAGAAGTTAGAAAGGAATGTAAGGCGAATGAACGCATCCTAAATAAAATTAAAAAAAATCACTGAGATGGTTTGGACACTTGGAACGAATGAATGAGAGAAGAATGGTGAAATAGATATATAAAAATAGGGTGAATGGAAAAAGATGTCGAGGAAAGCCATGGTAGTAATGGCTTGACTAAATTAATCAGGTACTGAAAGGCGGCGTTGTTCGAAGTAAGAATAATCGTGCGTGTCGGTGTGCAAATGTGGAAGAGACGCGAGAGTTGTCAGGATAGAACAGTATGGCGGTCCATCCTCTTCGTCTACCCCTTCAGAGAAACGGCGTAATAGTTAGTAAGTTAGTTTAAAATTATCAGAAGACAGTTAATACTATATATATATATCAAAGTTCTTTATACAACCATGGTTCGCTCACTAATCGAATACGTATCTCCCTTTTGGTCTCCTTACTATGCAGCGCATATTCAACGCATCGAAAGAGTCCAAAAAATTTTCATTAAACACATTAATTTCAAAATGTGCAGGTCATTTGCGAATTATAATTCTGCCCTTAATTTTTATTCCTTGGACTCTCTCGAAAATAGGCGAACAATTAATGATATGATGTTGCTTCACAAAATCATTCACTTCAAAATAGACAACTCCGAACTTCTTAGTAAATTATTACTGAATACCCCTATGCTTCGCACAAGACACACTGCGAACCAAATATTCCACCTTCCTGCTTATCGGACTAACTACGCTCAGAGTGCGGCGGTGTACCGGACGTGCGACACGTACAATAAGTGCTTTAGTAACATCGATGTGTTCCATCTTAATGAAAGTGATTTAAAAAAAAATGGTTGGAGCAACCCTTCGGGGCGAATGAAATTAGTTACTCTATTTTTTTTTTCTTTTCTTGTCTTTTTTTTTTTTTTTACATTTTAAATTTTTTATTTATTTTTAATTTATTATTACTAATAGTTTTCTCTTTATCTTATCAAAGTGTTACTTTATTACTCTTATATATTTAACCTTATGTCAGTTGTTATATAATATTTGTGGTAGCATGTAATTGGCCTTGTTTTGTTGTCTCTATGTGTTTATACTCATATACTGTAATTGCTGTTTGTTACCCTCGATAATAAAAAATAAAAAAATAAAAAAAATATAAACAAGACAAAGGGTAATTTTCCAAAATAATATTAAAAGCATAAAAAATAGAATTCTGAAATGAGGAATATCTGCGATGTTGATTATGTTATGCGATAGGGAAAACTGAAAATACGTATCTGGAGAGATCATGTGGAGAGATCATGTGGAGAGATCATGTGGAGAGAGCGTGAAATAGTGATAAGTAGCAAATAAAGAACTAAACGGCAAATGACCTCCAGAAAGACCACTCAAAAGATGGGGAAACAGCTGGACATCTACATTCCAGGAACGGTCTCCGATAAATAACAGGACACAGTCTTAAATAAAATAGAAGAAGAAGAAAGCATAATAAAATAACTTAATAGTCATTTTTTTGGCCGAAACAATATGAGACCTTAACATTTTAAACTGTTATATGAATAAACTTTGTTTTTTGTATCACAATTGTATTTTATTTTACGCGACACCTGTTTCATCAACTTATGTTGACAAAATCATCGTTTTTGACTCTATACTATGTGCAATTGTTCCTTCTAATTACTGTTTTATTATTATTTTATTATTATATTTTCCACCTTTAATATTTTCTCCTACAAATAGTAACTAACCGTTCTTTTAATTAAAATATTTAGGTACCTAACTCAATTTCAGCTAGAACTTCAAAATTATATCAAAGAAATTATTCAAATTGACATTGGAACAAATACACATAAAGATTCGAAAAATCACGAAAATTTGACTTTTCGCACGCTTAATAGAACACTGGCCTAACTCAAAAAAGCAAGTTTTGCTCAATCTGACATGAGTCGGTGGTTTAACAAAAACAGTCGAAACGAACGAATGGATAGCGTTAACATTTTGAACGATTATCGTACTACGAATGGATAGCGTTAACATTGTGAAAAATAGATGGATAGCGCTAACACAAGCCTCTGTCTAATGTTAACTCAATTATGACCTAAACCAAAATCGGTCAATTAACCATTAAGCGTGCGATTTGATATATTATTGTAACACCTGATGATGTCAACATAAGTTGATGAAACAGCTGTCGCGTAAAATAAAATACGATTGTGATACAAAAAACAAACTTTATTCATTAACAGTTTAAAATAACTAAGCTTGTCAAATCTACGGTTGATAGTATGTTTTTATATATAAAACTTGTGTCAATATAATCATAATAATAAGTAAGAAACCTTATCATAAGTCAATTATAAAACCCACTGGTATTTCCCGCCATTTACTCTTCGGTAGAGTAAAAAAAAACGTTTCTACGGTCTACTTACGTAAGTATTAAATAGTGAGAAGAGATGGAAATCCGGTTTGCGTAAAACTTATGAATCACACTCATGTCCAGTATTCTACTGAACAAAGTACTATCATAAATGAGTTAGTAATTTGAATCAACCTTGTATTAAGATCAAACGTATAAATCCATGTAAAATGCATTTACTACCGGTGAATAAGACACGTTGACATATTCTCATACGCATATTTTATATACGCTTTGTGATTTCGTAAACAAAACACATGGCTCAATACATAATGACATTATTGTACATACAATATCGAGACTTTGAGTAAAAATGTTATTTATGTTTCAAAGTATTTCGAAAGTAGATATATTCTATCTAATAACATTTTTACAAAGTGCGTTTCAGACAACATGGGCTAATTGAGGTAATTATGATTCAGGTCGTTCTTTCAAATTTAGAAATGCAATGTATTTTATTTTCTTGCATTATCTGTCCTTTTTCACCATGTAAGTATAACAAGAATTAAAAAGAGACGTACGTAAATACTGATGGCTGTTTTATTAAATTGAATTAATCTTCGTAACAATCGAAAACTGATAATTATTAACTAACATTCTGTATCTCCGAGAGAACGGGCAGAGATGATGAACAATCAGATAATTCGATCCCGATATCACTTTCGAAAATACATTTTATTTTACTTCGTGTCACTCGCGCTCGTCAGTAACTCTGACATTAATCAAGGCCGCATTTGAGTGTACTATTTATTGGTCATTGTTATATTTTACCGGTTTTCGTCGATTTGTATTTAAATTAAAATATATATCTTCTTCTTCTTCTTCTTCAGCCTGTATTGACCGTCCATTCCTGGACGTAGGCCTCCTCTCGCATTTTCCATTCTCTTCTATTCTGAGCGATCCGCATCCAGGCACTTCCCGCACTTCTCCGAACATCGTCGCGCCAACGCAACTGTGGGCGCCCAACTCCACGCTTTGCCGTCCTTGGCCATCAGCACAGCAGTCGCCTTGTCCGCTTTTCATCTGGATCGCGAGCGACATGTCCCGACTAGATTACTGCAATGGTGTCTACGCCAACATCCCCAAGCAGCAAATAAATAAACTCCAGTCTGCATTCAATGCAGCAGCAAGACTGATAAGGGGTGTGCCAAAGAGTTGTCACATAACACAGCATCTTAAGGAACTCCACTGGCTGAAATGTCCAGAAAGGATACAATACAAGCTCTGCTGGACGGTATATAAGGCGTTGCATGGAATGGCACCAGCTTATATATCTGAACTCTGCATCAACGAGAACCTGAATGCTAGACAGTCTACATTGCGATCAGCTAAGTCTTCTGCGATCGGTAGATTGACTGTGCCAAAACGCTGTACAAGCACAAACTTTGGCGACCGAACCTTCGCGGTAGCCGGCCCTTCAGCCTGGAACAGTCTTCCAGCAGACCTTAAGTGCATTGAGAATCAATCAGAGTTTAGATCGAGACTCAAAACGCACCTTTTCAAATTATTATTTCCTGACAGGAAGGGCTGATCGATTTCGTCGGGTGCAGCCCTCATACTAAATATGTTTATATATATTTTTTTATCATTATTATTATTATTATTATCTAGCTGATAAAACGGAGCATCTTCTACAGCGCCCTTGAGATGAGCAATTCATAAAAATGGCGCTTTATAAATTATCCAATTTATAATTATTATTATTATCGCCACTTGAGGGTTGCGGCCATCTTGATAACATCGGAAACCTTTGTCCTGACTCTTATGTCCTCATTTCTGAGTCTGTACCGTAAACTGATACCCAACATGGCTCTCTCCATTGCTCTCTGAGTGACTCTTAGCTTGTTGGCACTTTTTTGTGACATTGTGACTGTCTCAATAGTATAGATCTACCAAAATAGATATATCACAATATAAATTAGCATAAACCGCTAAGAAAGAGTACGAGAATATTTTGAATACAAGAGAGCAAGAGAGAAATACTTCTATTATCTCCGAAATTAATCGTAATGTACACAATGTGCATGTCCGAGAACGTTTCTGGATTATTTTGATTTTTTTTCTTATTAAGGTTGTACGACGAATGCGGTGCGAATGAAATTGTTATGAACAAAATAATTAAAGGGTCGTTAAGATGGCTTGGACACATGTAAAGAATGAGATAATGGTGAAGAAGGTATATGTAAATGACGTGAACGGAGCTAGAAATAGAAGAAAGCCGAGGAAAACGTGACACGATCAAATCAATCAAATATTGAATGTCGGTCACGTGAGGAGTCGGAGAAATCGACGTGCGTGCATGACAAGATGTATGAATGTAGAGGAAGTGAGAGAAGTATGTCAGAACAGAAGAGTGTGGCGGTCCATTATTTTGGCCTACCCCTCCGGGGAGATAGCGTGATGGTTAGGTAGTTAGTTAGTTCTCTCTGTCTGGTTTCAATCCTGGGATTGGTTTGCAGCAATTTCCTCTATTCTTCTCTTCCATTCTTCCATGTCTTGTGCGACTCTTTTGAAATCTGCATATGATGAGCAGCGCACGTCCACCAACAGGTCCTCCAGGTACTCTCGGCGTGGGCGTCCCCTAGAGTTTGTCCCCTCGGTCATACCCTCCATTGTGGCATGCAAGAGGCCTTCTTGTCGAATTACATGGCCGATCCATCTTGCACGCCTTTCGGACAAGACTTCCTGCTTCGATTCTTTGGAGAACCTCCTAATTTGTAATGTGGTCTCTCCAGGAAATTCCTAATAGTCATTCGTTTATCTCTTTCGGATAGGCACCATGTCTCGCAGCCGTACATCAAGATACTCCATACATATGTCTTGATATTAGTTAGAAAGTGAAAAATTATTTGAAAATCTACAAAGAAAAACATTTATTACAAACTGTTTTTATTACTCTGCTAGCGCAGTACTTCACTTCCGTATGCAATGATTTACACTTGAGCTCCATTATGTAACTATAATACCATCTTTGCTTCTGTGAAATAAATATATTAAAATGAAAATTTCAAACACGACAGCACGATAATTTTTCGATTGTATGACTATTATTTGCTTTACCGTCGATAATGCAAACGGATAACACAATAATTACATTATTATTGCAAGATAAAAAGTGAAATGTCGGTTTGTGCAACAGTGGAACGACTCCGCTGACAGACAGAATTACAGAATCATTGAGAATTGCGCGTATGATAATTTAGAATCTCTCGACTCATTTTGTAATTGTAACCAGATTTTATAGATACTTCAAATATACCAACTTGTATACTAGACGTGTAAAACTCAAAAAGATCTAAAACAATAGGGAATATAGCTACTACAAATTTGTATTACCATCGTTGTGTCACAAAAAAAAGGTTTTTTTAGGAAGAATTTCTGGGGTATTCACAACCCATGAACACAAAAAGAACCAAATCTTGTATAGATTTAATATAATTATACTAGAAAAAGAGCCATGATTTATTTTATGTCCCAAATAACCACACATAAGCAATACAAAACTATCTTTTAATGAACGAGAATGGTATTTTTAAATAGTTAACATTAGAAATTTACTTTGGAAATTAAAAATAACTTTGTTTACCACTAATTATTTAAAAAATATTTATTAAAAAACACGACATGTTTCTTTTGTTTAGTTTTTCTTATATTTTTACACCTGAAGATGGAGGAATCCTCCGAAACATGTCGTGTTTTTTAATATTTTTTTAATAATTAGTGGATTAAACAAAGTTATTTTTAATTTCCTAAGTATATTACTATGGAATTCCACAGTGTTAATGCCTTAGCGTTCAATAAGTTGATTAGAAATTTATATTATTATATTTAATTTAATTGTGAGGGTAATAAAAATTAAGAATGTTTGACACAATTCTATCAATGTTAGCTCGAAAGAAACTTATACGCATTTTTATGGTGGATTTCACAAAGGAATACAGTTGTGCCACTTCGAATTTTTGTCAGGATAATTCAGTAAACAGGCTTGATGAAAATTCTTCAAAACAAAAAAAAAACAAAATACAAACCATCACGCCGCAGGGGTAGGCAGAGAGAATGGAGGGCCACACTACTCTATACTGGTACACCTCTCCAGCTTCCTCCACATTTATACAGCGAGTCATACACACACGTCGATTCTTCCGACTTCTAACATGACCAACCTTTAAAATTTGATTAATTTGGTCATGCTATGTTTTCCTCGGTCTGTCTCGATTCCGTACTCCATTTACATCATTAACGTATACTTTCTTAATAATTCTTTCTCCATCCATGCGCTCCATATGTCAAAACCAACGCAGCGATCCTTTCATAATTTCAATGAAAGCGAAAACGGCCGTTCACAATGGAGTTCTGGTCCCAACCCTAATGTATGGAAGCGAAGCATGGAACTAGCAGAAGAAGGGTGTGAGCAGAATAAATGCAGTAGAGATGAGGTCCCTAAGACGTATGTGTAGTAGAACGATATACGACAGAATCTCAATGTAACCTTTATTTCATTTTTTTTTCATGTATGTTCTTCACAGTGGCAACATATAAATGTTTTTAAGTGCATAATAACATAGAAAGCTATTTTAGCATCGCATGAGAGCAGTCCATTCGTATTAAAGTAGCATTATGTACATACATTTATTATCAAAATAAAGTAAATATTGCATATTTCCGTGCTTTCGAATAATTGAAACTAGTTTCTAATAATGGGTACAGAGTCAGTAAGAATTTAACGACCGAAGGCATTATTGTATTTTTTACATACATAGGAAGTTATTGAATAAAAATTTGGGCACGCGACCCGATTACGTATTAAAGATAAGGTACATTCCAACTTCTGTATTGTGTAATTGAATCGAAATTTGTCGGAAAAACATTAACATTTTCGTAACTAATGAGAAAGCAATAAAAATATAATAATCCTCACAAAAAATGGCTCGTTATCGTGCAAAACTCTGCATTTACTTGGAAAAAATAAAATTTTGGAGATTTTTTCGAGAGAGAAGAAAATATAACATGCGCATAACACGATATAGATAAATAACCATACGTTTTTAAGGGAAATCTTCGAGAACTCCTTACATATTCCAATCATATTTAACATTGGAGGCTAGCGCCTAACATGCATAACGAATATGCCTTTGGTGACGCCAGTAAAAAGAGTAATCAAGCTGCTAGAAGAGTCGTGTTCTTCTTACCATAGAATTAATAAATATTTTTTTATTTAGAATATATTGTATATTTCGTATCCATAATTATACAGCTTTTCCCTTCCTAATGTTCAACTTTCCGATATGTCGATGCACTATTAAAAATAAATGGATTAAATTGGCCTATTTGAGTATAACATATTTGTTAAAATAAATAATTTGAACAGCAAAAAATAACATATGAAAAATTAATACTTGATAGCTAGAAAACAAATGGAATAATGGAGAATATGGCAAGATAGAAAATATAGAAACAAAAATCTGGTCATGTTAAAAGCTTGAACGCCTTGTAGTAGAAGATTGGATTGGGAATGTTAATCGGGGCAGAAAAGTGTGGTCACCCTATCTGATCGCACCTTCAGTTGATGTTAAATTTTGGTATTATTTGCTTTTGGTTTGGGGTCATGCACATTAGTTTTAATGCATTCTAATTTATGATATGCTTCGGGGATTAAATTAGTGAAATTGTTAGTTAAAACTAAAATGCAGTTAGGTTATTATTTAATTTCAACTAGATAAATGAGCAATTATAAAATAAAACGATGTTTTTTATAACTACTTCCACATTTGTCTTTATTTCGACAGCGACTGGTTTCGCCAGGCTTGCTGGCATCGACAGACTAGTCGCTGTCATAATAAAGACAAATGTGTAAGTTGTTATAAAGAACATCGTTTTATTTAATTATTTCAGTTAAATCATTTGATTTATTCGTCACAAACATACTTTATGTTCCATTACGTACGGTAGTGTGGTTTGGAGTTAGCAAAATGAATGTGACAAATGGATAAAATGTATTTTTAATGAATTCAAATACTGTTTTTTCCACTTTTGAGTTTATTTTTCTCCACATGTTTCGAAGGCTTACACCTTCGTCATCGGGAGAACGATATAAACTTATATATAGCGTTCTCCCGATGATGAAGGTGTAATAAGCCTTCGAAACAAGTCGAGAAAAATAAACTCAAAAGTGGAAAAAACAGTGTTTTAATTCATAAAAAATTCGCCATAATACGATATCACAGTGTTAACGCTTTAAGTTTATCTAAAATTAAAAATGAATAAAATGTAATTTACAAGAAGTTCAACAAAAAAACTTTATATGGAATTTTCCATCATTATTCAAGAATTAATAAAATATGAAAGGATTGTATATGCATCTTTGAATATGTAAAAGAGGCTGGTAATTCCGCGAAATCTGTGAATACCCAGAGATTATCGTGAACATTAGACGTGAACACAGAAGCAAATATACAAATCAATAAGTCAACATTTTTTTATAATATATATTTTTAACCGAGTCCGACCTGATGGCTAATGCCAAGAACCTGTTTAGTCATGCGATAAGTAGTTTTTCCTTGTATGGTGGGTTGTGCTAATAAAATGTTTACAGAGAATGTGGTATCTTAACAGCTTGAAGAGATCTGTTTTGATTAATAATCAAACAATTTTCCTAATGCGTCGTAAATTGTTTGCCACTCTTTTTTAACATAAGCGATCTAAAAATGAACAATCTAACAGTTAAATAAAGACATAGAAGGTTACCCGCCGCTTACCCGAAGCTGTTATAGGACGGAGCGGCGCTCCTTCGTCAGCTTCGTTTAAACAATCCCTAGGCCCGCCCCCCATCCACGCAGGACTTGCATAAGCTGGAGAATGTACAATTCCAGAAAAAAAGCAAAAGACAAAAAGGGTATCTAGGCCACATTTAATCCTGTTTAATTTCAATCCACTTCTATGTCCCAATCTAACGAAAACAAAGTAAAATATAAATTTTAAGATTAATAATGATGTACGAAAAACACATTTTTAATATTTAGTTAAACGAGGTTTTTATAATAATTTATCACTAGGGTATAATCAAATGTTTGATAAAGTCAATGCATGAAACATTATATTCTTTAATTTCGAATTACTTTGATCAAGTAATGAAAAATGGTTAGAATTTTGATCAGTGGAGTTTTTTGATAATTTCCCGAAAGAGCATAAATTAAATGAAATTGTTATTAATATATCAGATAATTAAGGAATGGGATGGTCTTCAGAATTAATTCAAAGTCTCCGAAACTATCTCCATTCTATCACTTAGATCACTTCTTGTTTGACCACACTAATATTTCTTCAAGATCATTTAACATCAGTCAGGCAACATTCAATCAGCGAATTTTAATATCACTAGAAACAGTTCGTTACGCAAGTACTATTTGAACAAGTCTAAAGACGAATTAGTCCCAAATTAATATCGTTACTCCATACTTCATTAATTCGCAGAATCTTCAGTTGTTACTAGCTAAGCTTTCCGCCCTTCGATGCTGTGTTTAAATTCACCCACCAAAAATTACCCGGCAACAAATTACAAACTTAACAATGCTGTAATCTTTATGATGGTATTTCAATGAGTTTCGGCTGAGCATACTCTATTACGCTTTGGGATGGGGCATTTCGGCAACAAACACAGCATGTCAGAAATGAAACAACTTGTGTGCCGAGTCATATTAACTTGTTTTATTGTGTTGCGGGAGTCAAACAACTCGGATCTTGTTGAAGTATCAAGTATTTCATATCGTGATCTTCATAATGAGTTGGAAGTGGCATCTTATCTCCAACCTGTTGCCTAGGGATATAATATCCAGACTCCAAGGGGGGAGAACTAATATTACCTAATCCTGAAGTCCTAAATACAACATAATATTTGATATCACAAAATAAACTATATTACGTGTTCTGCCACATGTATAAAGTTGGTGAACGCAGATATAAACAATTTAAAAACATTCGAATTTTAAAAATAATAAATATTCAAAAAGGCAATTATGTTCGTAGACAGAAAAAAAACGATGTGGGTGTCACGGTGTATGACTCTGTAAAAAAAGCACCAGAAAAGTGTCAGTATAGAACAGTAGAGCGGTTCTCTCCCTATCCTTTCGGGCAACAGCGTGATGGTTAGTTAGTTAGTAAATTTTTCGTTCTAAATATTATTTATTTTATTTTATTAATAACGGAATGCTTGAAAAAGTTAATCGGTTGGTGGTCTAGAGCAGTGATTCCCAAAGTGTGAGCCGCGGCTCCCTGGGGAGCCTCGGTGTCGTCATGAGGGCGCCGCGAAATATTCAATCAAACAATTCGGTAAATTTGTTAGAACACCCAATTTTCGAAATTTTCGCGCCAACAACCGTGTATGCTGACAAAATTCCAAGAATTTAGCGACTGAAATCTGATGTATTAAGGGAGCCGTAAACCGAAAAAGATTGGGAACCTCTGGTCTAGAGGATAGAATGCTTGGCTCCTGATTAAGGGGAGTTTGGTTCAAGCCCGGAAATGACCAGATTACTTCTTCATAATAAACATATTTTTTGCTCATATTGGAGATTGTATAATAAAATCTAATATCATTGAAAAAAAACAGTATTAAAGAAGCTGAAAGAATATTTAACAAAATATTTGAGAATACACAAATAAACTAGAATTGTTAAACTTTAACCTCCGACCATTTTCATATCATATATAAGCCTAGCAACATTTAATATAGGTACCAGAAGATGGCAGCGAGCTGCTGAAACCGGTCGAAGATGCAAACATTTGTGAATTTTAACTAAATATACATTTTAAAAAGATTTTTTAGAAAAATATGTTAATTTTCATTATTTACAATGAACTTGTAATATTTTGTTATTTGATTTTATATCATTGTATTTTTTATTATTTGTTTTGTGCATCTTGAACGATTGATGTGAGCGCGGGAGATGCCTAATGGTGGCGATGAGGTTCGCAACCCATCACACCGCGTCTCCCGCGGGGCGAAAAGAGAAGGATGGAGTGCCGCATCGATTAAAGTGTGGCAGTCCACTCTTTCTGCCTACCCTTTATGGGAGACGGCGTGATGGTTAGTTAGTTAGTAAGTTAGTTTACAATGAACTTCTACCATGAAATTTCAAATCACAAAATTAATTATATAAATAAACTTATTTCAAATAATTATATTTTCAATACTTCGAGTATGAATCCGTATGGCTCAAACAACAGTTAATCTAAACTTATGCGTTGTGACGTATATTGAAGTCAGTTTCGTTTTCTGTGTAACGTAGTTTAAGGGAAAGTAAAATATGTAATATCTCATAAAATACGGTTCGCAGCAACAGTAATTCGTGTAGAAGAATGGAAGTGAAAAATCTCGGAGAATCCTGTAAGAGCCCTTCAGGATCATTCTTTTCGCGGCTAAATCCTTAGATTCATGAAACCCTCTTTAATCCAGGCGCCCCGCGACCCCTGCAGCTGCTGAGGCGGCCTTATCCTTAACCGCAGAAATGGAAGGATTACAGGATGTATCGGGATTAAAGGAAAAAGCGATCCTTTCTTAGCTGAGTGCAATTAGATGACAAAGAGTCTGTGTAAAAATACACCGCGGACTGAAATGTTAGAAATGATTTATTTAACGTTATTTCTTTTACAACTTAAACAAGAAATTTCACGCCTGTTATAATAACTAATTGATAAAATGTATAATATTATGCAACTATACCAAATTTATTATGGTAAAAAAGTGAATGGAGCTTTAAAAATAGTTATCGGAATCAAAAATTTATCAATGAAAGCGAACACGATCGTTCACAGTGGAGTTCTGGTCCCAACCCTTATGTATGGAAGCGAAGCACACAACTGGCAGAAGAAGGATGAGAGCAGAATAAATGCGGTAGAGATGAGATCCCTAAAATGTATGTGTGATTATGTCTTTATTTCTTCTTATTTTTGTCCTGTCACACCTCCGTGGTGCATAGGGCCTCAAGGGACCTTCTCCACCCGACTCTATCGCATGCCTGATTCCTAACATCATCCCAAGTGAGGCCTGCTGCTTTAACCTCGTCCTGCAGGGCTCTTCTCCAGGTGGCTTTAGGTCTGCCTCGCTTCCTCTTTCCCTCCATTAGGGACCAGTCTAGTGCGCCCTGAGCGATGCAGGCTGGGTTCCGTCTCAGAGTGTGTGATCGATCCACTGCCATTTGCGTCTAGCGACTTGTTCTCTAATTAGATTTTCGCCAGCCATGGTCCAGAGAACGGTATTCGACACTGTTTGGGGCCATAGATCTTGAATATTGAGTTCAATATTCAACTAGAATGTAATATTCGTAAATTCTGAAGTAAAGAAATCGAAAAACAAAATTATATTCAGTGTTTGCAGATATAAACTTTTCCAATAATAAAGGTAATTTCTCAGTTGAACGAGAACAAAATTGTGATGTTCAAAAGAGAGCCGATTAGGAAATTAAGCTCTTGAGCAGTCTGTGTGAAAAAAGATGTAAAATGAACGAACTCGGAAAATTGTGACGGGATAAAGTTCAGCGAAGAAACAGAGGAATGCAGTGAAGCCACGAATAAAGCTGAGGAGCGACAAGAGAGAAGATTGCATAAAAAATAAATAACGAGAGATCGAAATGTTTGTAATGCAAATACTTGGATATTGTAATACTGTACATATTTATAAAGGAGTTCAATAGATAAATAGTCCTTTATTACGAGGAAGATGGGACCGACTGAATTTGTTCGTCATACGCATTACTCGTTAACGTTTACAAAATATCCATCACACGAAGATGTGCATTATCTGGAGCAGTCACATAAAACAAAAAGTTTGCAATTCAAACAAAAATACACAATTATAATTTATTTACACACCCGTTACGTCTAAAATTTATTCTATTTCATTGTTGTCCCTCTCATTATTCTTAAATTTCCCCTCAAAGCATTCAACCCATAAATGTAAATTAAAATGCTGTTTTAAATGACACTTTAAAAGTAATAATAAAAAATGACCTGTCATTTTTGTTCGATGTGCCCGAGATGTAGCTCATTATAAAAGTGAACAAATGTTTGGAGAAAATCGTAAACCAATGTTTCAACGACTGTTTCCTCGTTACATTAGAGATAAAACAAGAAAATATCAAAAAGGGGGCTTTTTTGTTACATTACACTAGTTTCGAAAATTGACCAAATTATTTTACACGAATAAATAAAATAACTAACTAACCATCACTCCACGAAGAGGTAGGCACAAATAATGTACTGTCACACTGTTCTTTCCTGATATTCATATCCCGCTTCCTCAACATTTATACATCAGGTCATGCACGCACGACGATTGCATAGTGCATTGACTGCCACCCCGAAGGTTCCGGGTTCGATTCGTGGCGAGGGCAGTGTGATTGTCACATACGTCTTTGGTCTGGTGTAGAACCCACATGACATTAAAATGACGGAGAATTAGCTACCTATCACACGTCACGAGAGTCACTATGATAGCTATAATACCCTTTACTTCGATTTGGGTCATGCTGTCATGCTATAAAGAGCGATTCAACAAAATAATAATAATAAAAAACTAACTAACAAACAAACTAACTAACCATCACGAAAGGGTAAGCAGAAAGAATGGACTGCCACACTTTAATCGATACGGCACTCCATCCTTCTCTTTTCGTCCCCGCGAGAGACGCGTTGTGATGGGTTGCGAACCTCATCGCCACCAATAGGCATCTCCCGCTTACCACAGTTTTCTCGGTCTTTCTGTATTTCTAGTTCCGATCGACATCGTTAAGTCCGTGTCCAAACCATCTTAATAATCCTTTCAATATCTTGTTAAAAACGCTTTTAAAAATAAAATAAATAGCATGAATAACAGATATTTTTTAATTATTTTTATGGCAGTATTTATTTTTTTAAATAATGTTGAATGTAGGTTAACGATAATCATTAACTAGCTCGTTTCATAAAAAGCAAAATTCACAGACAATGGAGTAAAAATTAACACATTTTTCTGGATTCTTCTCTAAGGCTAAAGCGATTAAACTCTTTAAACTTGGGTAATCTTTGGCTTAAACTTCCTTCATGATAATACGCCGTACTTTTACTTTGCCCACGTAAACTTGGGTACACAATGAGACTAAAAAAGTTTGCCTCCAGAGTTTAACTAGAGAATGGTTAAAGTAACAATTAATCTTCGCGGTACAACTTGCTTAACTTGTTCCATATTTTTCATTTATAATAAAAAAAGTTTCGAAACATATTTCATCCGAACTTGGGAATTATGCTAGTCCGAACGGCATACGGATGATCGTGGATTTATAAGATCGCTTTGGTTAACTTTGAATGACCCATTTCTTACAAAAGTCTTAATAAAATATTTCCCGCTATTCACAGTGAAGCGAACACAAGAAAGAATATTAATAATGTATACGCTTTGTAAAAAAAATGAAAAAGATACAAGGAATGCTAAAGAAATTGCTAAAGAATAATATTTACAGCAGCTTAGTAACACTGTGGTTAGAATACAGTGTGTATCTAAATATATAAAATAAATATATCAATAAGATTAATGTATGAAAACACTGTGGAATTAATCCATACTAATGATTTTTACGATAAAAAACTTAGTTTACCACTTTAAAAACGTAGAAAAAATACGGTTTTATTTAAAAAAATAATCTTTTTTTGTTTTATTTACCTTTCCTTTTTGGGCACATTAAATTAACAGTAGATTTTCACAGTTGGTAGAGAAATAAAATAACTCCAACTTACTAACCATCAAGGCGTCTCTCTAAAGGGGTAAGCAGAAAGAACGGATCGCCAGGTTTTTTTCCGACATATTTCTCTCGCTTCCTCATCATAAATCGTGCCATGCACGCACTACGATTTCTCTTCAGGTAGCCGATATTTAATATTTGATCGTTCCGCGTTTTCCTCGGTTTATTTCTATTTCATGTTTAGTTTACATCGTTAACAAATATATATTTTTACCATTCTTTCTTCGTGCATTATTTCCACATGCCAAAACCAACTTAACGACTCTTTTATTATTTTGTTCAGAGGCTAGCTTTTGTATCTTTTGTGAATGTTATTTTATAAATAATTAATTTTAAAAGGGCGATGTGTATGTTAATCGCTCCATTGATATAATTCAACTAGTAATTACAAGCAAACTCTGCAAACAAGATTCAACATGATTCATCATGTCAACTCACAAGTGCCATACGACCGCAACGATAAAGTTCTGTTGTCACGTCAGAAGTGACTAACGTCCGTTAAGGGTTAAGGTTGGTGAATAAAATAATCCATTCTAGGAAATTTTTAAAACAAACTTAAAAGTCGTTTTGTGTGTACACAGCCCAAATGTAAATGAGTTAATAACTAAATTATGTTAATTTAATTCCAATTAAAAGGGTGAATTCGCTAAAAATGGCCGCTTGCCCTTGGAGGAAAGAAGAATTATTAATCTGGTTTACAGTTGGCTGTTTTTCAAAGTTTTTATTACTTTTAATGTCTGCTTTTAAGAGATTTTTTATGATGATTTATTCTCAGTTTCCAGTGCAAAGATAAATATTATTACTGAAGTAAAAAAAATATACTTATAGAATTATACGAATGTAAGAAAATCTAACGATTTTACTGAAATCTCTTGCAAGAAGTTCATTTGGTTAAATAATTATTTAAAACGATTTCTTTTAAATACAAAACGGCTAGTATAGGCTGGCTGGCATCCTGGCATACCAGTATGCCTATGCCAGCGAGCCTGGCAAAACCGTTCGCTGTCGAAATAATTAAAACATGGAAGTAGTTATTAAAAAATATTATATTAATATTTTATTTAATTGATATGTATACATAAGAAATACGTAATACGAGAATAAAATAAATAAAAGTAATTTTTAGAAAAAAATACATTATAAAGCGACCACTATTTTTTAACACGCCTTAAGCAAAATAAAACTGTCACTCACCATTATGTAATTGTGCTTTTTAACGCCTAAAGTATGTACATAAATTAACTATTTAATGTAACTAATTAATAAAATCTTTTGATGCAAGTTCATTTTAAAAATTACGTAATTAAATGAAAACATGTTTTTTTAATTACTTCCATTTTTGTCTATATTTTCGTCAGCGACCGGTTTCGCTTATCACCTATTTAATGTGTACCTTTAAATTATTTAAATTGAACAGCATTTCAGACAACGATATAGTAGATGAGCACTGGAAGAGGAGTTTCCTATTCAACAAAAACTATTTCTGAACTTTTTCAATTACGTTTCCTTATTGTTTCTTGAACAATGATGTAAAACTCCGTATTAAATAATATAATACGAATGAATACGTCAGTTTTCTAGAAGTTTTTTTATTTTTTTATGCGAATGACATGTTTCGCCCTTCTAATGCATTATCAAAATCATTTTGGTTATGCCTTAGAAGGGCGAAACATGTCATTCCCATAACATATAATAAAACTTATAGAAAATTGACGTTTTCATTCGTATTAATTATTTACATTTCTATTGAGATTTTTTTTTCACTTCATCCACTTAACGTATTTCGTATATGCAAATTATCCCCATAAGTTATATTCCAATAACCACGTTTGGTATTCGTGTTTTCGGGCAATCTTATTTAGTGAGTATCATTTTATTGAAATACGTTTGGATACGAGATGAAATCTAAAAGAAGACATCGACGAAAATAGATTTAAAAAAAAAGATTGTCAGAATCCGCCTAGTCTCGGATAACAGTAATCCCAATTAACCATGCTTGCAAAACACGAAATCGCTTGAGATTAAATCTGCGAAACACTTCTTAGTTAACGGTGTAAAAAGCAGCCACCTGATTTTGGGACAATGAGTCACGATTCGAATTCAGGTACAACTGTTTACCTGCGATCTGCTAGAGAAAGTAAGAACTGGAAATAGGTAAACTATTTATTTTATCTTATTAGCGAAGTTCTGTTTGCGGAGAGAATTCATTTCATTGTGTAGTTTATTGTTTGTTGAATACTGATGTAAAACTCTATATTAAATCATGATGATATCTAAAACCCTATATTAAATAAAGACGAATGAAAACAATTAATACGAATGAAAATGAAAACTAATAGAAGTTTTATTATATTTTATATGAATGACATGAATGATACGAAACATGTCATACACATAAAGTATAATAAAACTTTTAGAAAACAGATATTTTCAATCGTATAAATTATTTAATATGGATTTTTACATCATTGTTCAAGAAACAATAAATACGAATTAAAACGTATGTTTTCTAGAAGTTTTATTATATTTTAAGGGAATGACATGTTTTGCTTTGTAAAGGCATTATCAAATTTGATTATGTCTTAGCATGGCGAAACTATTGAAACATATCATTCCCATAAAAATAGTAAAATTTCTTTAGAACCTAGCAAAAAACAGAATTATAACTAACTAACTAACCATCACGCCGTCTCCCCGAAAGGGTAGGCAGAAAGAATGGACTGTCACACTTTAACCGATGCGGCACTCCATCCTTCTCTTTTCGCCCCGCGGGAGACGCGGTGTGAAACGAAAAACATTATGTGTTATAACATATATACAGAATTATAACATATAGATAAAACGAAAATATAAGAAGTGAATGCGGTGCGAATGATGCTGTTATGAACAAAATAATGAAAGGATCATTAGGATGGTTTGGACATATGGAAAGAATGAATGAAGAAAGAATGGTAAAAAAATTATAAGTTAACGATGTAAATGGAACCAGAAATAGAGGAAGACCGAGGAAAACGTGGCACGATCAAATAAATCAAATATTGAATGTCGGCCATGTGAGGAGTCAGAGAAATCGACGCGCGTGCATGACACGATGTATGAATGTCAGGAAAGAAAAGTGTGGCAGTCCATTCTTTCTGCCTACCCATTCGGGGAGACGGCGTGATGGTTAGTTAGACTAAACGATGGCAGCGAGCTGCCGAAACCGGTCGACGACACAAACATAAGTAGATTTCAAATAATATACGTTTCATAATGATTTTTACAAAATGAGAGCCTTAGATATGAGATCTCATCGAATTTTGGATTATCATTATTTTTTAAATAGAATCTTATACTCTGGTGCGATAAAATAATGCAGCTAAGACTAAAGCATTATTTACAACATCTTCTATACCTCTAAGAACTGCAGAAGTATGTGAAGATATAAAAAAAGTTGCTCTTGGTAAGAAAAAACATCTAAATAAATGAGTTTTGAATTTAGAACAACATTCAAATAATAACAAGCAAGGTCAAGATATTTATAGAAACACTCGATTTGAAATAGCGTCGTACCTTAATAAACCACCCAAGCGTATCGATCTAATTGAAAGAGTTCGCAAGTGAAAATTGCGAATTAAAAGTTAAGGCAGCACTCAACTAACAATGCCTAATTGCAAATACTTTTGTTTTGTTCCCCCTAAAATAGCACAGTCAATAATTACTGTCTTTTGTCTTTATCATTTATCCATTACATTGTTTTCAATGGCGTGATAAAGTTAATTGGCAAACACGATTGAAACATTTAAAAATAATATTTAATAAAAAATCAAATAAAAGTAATAATTAAAATAAGATAAAAATTAAGAATAAGAGTGAACTGAGACTTCAAATTGAATTTTCGATATCCGCACTTAGGAAAACTACACATCTCCCTGGATACAGAGTCAATCTGCCTCCGGTGATACCAGTGGGAAGCGCAACCAAATAGCTTAATATTGTCACTTTGGAGTGTATTCGGCATATCCCATATGAAGTAATAGGCACTGTTATACTATCAAATGGATACATTCAATGTGAAAGTTTTTGCAATAACGATTTTTGTCAACTTTGTAATATGTCTTAGTTCTATGTCTGTGTTATGATATTTTCTGAATGCCTTTGTAATTAGGTAAACTTTGTAACACGTTTTAGTTTCTATGTCTGTGTTTTGATATTTTCCGAATGTTTTTGTAATTTTGAAAGATATTTTAGTTTCTAAATCTGTATTTTGATAAATGCTGAATGCTTTTTAATTTTCCAAACTTTGTAAAATGTTTTAGTTCCTATGTCTTTTGTAATTTTGTAATGTTTTTTATTTTCTAAGTCTGTGTTTTGAAATTTCCGGAATGGTTTAAGATTGTTGTATATTTATATGTTATTATAACTAACTAACGAACCATTACGCCGTCTCTCCGGAGGAGTAGGCAGAAATAATGAAACGCCACACTGTTCTGTCCTGACATACTTCTCTCGATTCCTCTACATTCATACATCTTGTCATGCACGCACGTCGATTTCTCCGACTCCTCACGTGACCGATATTTAATATTTGATTGATTTGATCGTGCCATGTTTTCCTCGGTCTTCCTCTATTTCTTACTCAGTTCACGTCGTTTACATATACATTCTTCACCATTCTGAACTATTAAGTATATAAATTGTCATTTTATCCCAGATTGAGTAGTGTACTCTTTTCTTGGGTACAAATGAGACATAACAAACAAAGAGATATATTATTGTTTCTTGAACAATGGATTTAAAACTCCATATTAAATTATTTATATTTTTTAATGCATTAGTATGGCAAAATATTAAAAACTTTTAGAAAACAGACGTTTTCATTCGTATTAAAACAGAGTTTCTATTGAAAAAAAAAAACAATAAATACCTCTTTGATTCATTATTCTTTGAGTATATTTTTAAAATTACACAGCGATTTCTACGATTCATATTTAAAAAATATGGAATTCTTTAATTATATTTATGTAACATATTTCTCAAATTTCGTAATCATAAAAAGTATATTTTTGGATTTCGTTGAAATGATAATGGCGATTTCTTATTATTTTTAGATTGGCTAAATATGGAAGAAAACGTCTAAAAATAAATGAGGTAGGGTAAGGTAATTGGAAAAATGTTGACCTTTTGATTTCGAAACGTAAAAGAATTTCCCGGGTAACTTTGGCCGGTTTATTTAATAATGAGACGTAATTAGTTACGAATTAAACTCAATACCCAAATATAAAAAAAAAATTGACGGAAATTTAAAAGCTATCCCCGTGATTTACTTTCGTATGAAATGGACTTAATTGTGTAGAATGTTGTGGGAATATTTGTATGGTACACAGTAGCGGTGCTTATTTTCATTCTGGTTATTAACCGCATTATTACCGCAAATAAAAATATATCGACCGAAGCAAAGATGGCCGTGCACAATGGAGATCTAGTGCCGACCCCTATGTATGGAAGTGAAGCTTAGAGTTGGCAGAAGAAGGATGAAAGTAGGATAAATGCCGTAGAAATGAGGTCACTAAGAAGGATGTGCAGAAAAACAATGTATGATAGAATATCTAATGATGAAGTAAGAAAGGAATATAAAACGGATGAATGCGTGATAAATGGTTTGGACCAGTGGAATAATGGATGAGGGAAGAATGGTTAAAAAGATATATGCAAGTAGTGTAAATGGAAAAAGAAGTCGAGGAAGATGGCATGACCAAATTAATCAATTACTGAAAGGTGGCCATGTTCGAAGTAGGAACAATCGACGAGCGTGCATGTCACGATGTGTGAATGTAGAAGAGGCGCAAGAGTTATGTCGGGATAGAACAATATGGAGATCCACCCACTCTGCCTACCCCTCCGGAGAAACGTGATGTTTAGTTAGTTAGTAGTAGAGTTAGTAGTAAAAAGGTGTATTTTTGGTTCATCGATATTTACGTGGAGGTGATGTAAACTGGCTACCGAGATCGTGCGATTTGACTCCGTTAGACTTTTTCTTGTAGGGTTTTCATAAGTCGCAGGTCTATGCGAATAAGCCACAAACCACAGCGGCCCTCAAAGCCAATATAACCCATGCCATCGGTCAAATTCAGCCTGATTTATGCGCCAGAGTCATGGAAAATTGGACATTTTGGATGCGCGCCACCCAGAGAAGCCGCGGCGGACATTTGAACGACGTTCTATTCCATACATAATGGCATCTATAGGCCTTTCAAAGGAATAAAAAATGTCGATGATATCTCACACACACACTTTGTTTTTTTAAATTTAAAGATAGAAAGCACCCGATGAAAGACCCTTTATATTACTCGTGCTTACATCAAAATAAGTCATAACTAAAAACACATATTTTTCAAAAATACTAAACCTGGAAGACCACCTAAGAGATGGAGGGACAGCTGGACCTCATCATACAAGTAGACATGATTTCTGTGCCACAGAAGGTCAGATTTGCTAAAAAGAAGAAGAGAAGATACTTTTTATGATAAACTTAAAGCGTTTACACCATGGAATATCATTTTCTTATTTTTAGTTGTGAGTTTATTTTTCTCGGCATATTTGGAACGTTTAACGATGTAATTTGGGGAACTATGACAATAACAAATTTGTTTCATTATCTGTATATGATAGATCGTCCAATTTATATGTAAAAAGTGGTATGAACAAAATAATAAAAGGGTCATTAAGTTGGTTTGAACACATGGAAATAATGAATGAAGACAGAATGGTAAAGAAAGTATACGTAAGCGACATAAACGCAGCAAAAAACAAAAGAAAAACGTGACAAAATCAAATCCATCAAATATTAAATATCGGTCACGTAAGGAGTCCGAGAAATCGATGTGCGTGCGTGACATGATGTATGAATGGAGAGGAATCGAGAGAAGTATTTTTGCCCATCCCTCCGGAGAGACGACGTGATGGTAAGTTAGTTAGTTAATTTAACTGTTTAATATATTCTTCTTCTTCCTTGTCTCTTCACTCAGAGTCTGCTTTTTTATCAATTGGCTTCATCAACAACATCAAAAAACCATTGACTGCCACTGATCTATTTGAAACGAAATTAACTACCAGAATTTAACTCAACTTCATAAAATGATCATTTTACAAGGCACGGAATAAGAAAAACTATTTTTAATCCAATTAAATAAACACAACTTACAGTAACTCGCTTTACCCTTTTAACGAAACGCCTATTTGAATAGTCATTTTTTTGTGTGCGCTGAAAGGGTCCCATGGGAACTAAAATTTCCATCTCTTATGATGACGTCATGCAATGCTTTTAACACTCCCCTGTCATGGTGAATGGTTAATTTTAGAGGGTCATATAAAACTAAAATTGCTGCTAATAAAAATGTACACACAATTTATCACGTCAAATTAAGTTGATTCAAAAAGAATCCATTAAAATATTTAACGATTAGATACCCTTAAAATTCATATAGTGTTTAAAGAAACGCGTAGATTGGTTAATAAAATAAAAATAATAATATGTTAACTTTTAAAGCGCCGTTTTTGTGATATAATCACCTCAAGGGCGCATTAAGACGTGTTTTAAATCTAAATGTGAACGCTGCATCGGAATGACATTGGCGATCGAGTAGAAAGTATAATAGAACAAAATATGCAGGTTTTAAATTGGATATGAAATATGAAAAATATATGTTTTTTGGGATTAATGGTATCTAACTACCCTGATGATGGAGAATACAAGGATATCGGAAACGTCGGTCGAAAGAGACAAGTTACACTGATACGCCCAAGATCCAAAAAAACCTCATCATTAAAATATTTGAATTCAGTAATAATAAAATAAAATTACCATTTTTTCAAACAATATATATATGAATATGTAAGCGACAATAAAATTTAAAATCCATTGTATTAATAACGAACCTCCTTGAATACCTGTAATACCAATATTTAAATTCAGTAAATTTTACACAAATATTTGAAGATTATTTTTGTATAGAATCATGTTTACCACCCTGATCTGTATGTATATAAAGGACTGAGTGTACAATAGTGTCACCAGTCTGTCGATGCCAGCGAGTCTGGCGAAACCGGTCGCTTTCGAAATTAAGACAAAATTGGAAGTAGTTAAAAAACATCGTTTTATTTAATTATTTACTAAAATAACTTTTACAAATCATATTAGAACAATAATAAAAAAGAATTGAAAGTCTGTTACATAATTAATACGAATGAAAACTGTAAAATTATTCTTATATTTTATGTGAATGACATATTTCGCTCGTATTAGGTATTATAAAATGTCTTGATAAAGCCTTACACAAAAATCATTTGATTAATGCTTTAGATTTTTTCCTCGTCAATTATTTGTTTATGTCTAAACCATCTTTGTGATCCAAATGTATTATTTAATATTAATCTGAAAGGGGACATTGCGATAGATTTATTTCACCATGAAAGCCAAATAATAACAACTTCATATGAGATATCAGATGCGTGTATAATAAGAACATGGTACTTGTATGAATACGAGTATGTGACGTGAAGCAGCATCCCAAAGGAGTAAATAATACGAGTATATTCATCTGTCAGATAAGACTGTATTCAAACGAAATGCTCAGAATTCTGTCATAAATATGCAATAAAGTTAATATACAACAAAATTCTTATTAACTTGTTCATTGAACCATACGAACACATGTCGAACAGAGCTTTCCTTCCACTGCATAATGAAGCTTGTATTTTTCGTATACGTAAATGCGTTGTACGTTCCGGTATATGGAAAAATAAATGTGTATTATTCCGCAGATTTTCAAGAAAATGTATTTTTGTTAGATTTTCTTTATACCATTTATGGTAATTTAAAGAAGTGTTTCTATCCATAAATAAACATATAACAAAAAAATATTACTTCAGTAATCGTGTATTATTTAAGATTTAGAATAACATTTGAACTACTTATGGTAAAAACAAATCAATGATCATTTCATTATTTTGTTCATAACATCATCATTCGCACCGCATTCATTTCTTATATTTTCATTCGAGACTCTCTCTTACACAGAGTAACCTCACATTTGTCTAAGAGATCTAATGGAAATAATTAAGAAATAATCGTAAAAAAGTATAAGTTAACGATGCAAATGGAACTAGAAATAGAGGAAGACCGAGGAAAACGAGGCACGATCAAATAAATTAAATATGGAATGTCGGCCACGTTCCACGTCACCATTCACGTATTATCAAATGTGATAGTGCCTTAGAAAATATAAGTGTTGTATATACAAAGTGTATATAAAATAAAAAGAGAAATAAACCATTATAACAACACAAAGTATGGCGTAGGTATATAGAAGACATCCAAATTAATTAATTATATTAAAATAGGTAAATAATTCAATTACAACTAACTAACTAACTAACCATCACGCCGTCTCCCCGAAGGGGGTCTCGCAGAAGGAATGGACTGCCACACTTTTCTTTCCTGACATATTTCTCTCGCTTCCTCAACATTCATACATAGTGTCATGCACGCGCGTCGATTTCTCTCACTCCTCACTTGGCCGATATTCAATATTTGATTTATTTGATCGTGCCACGTTTTCCTCGGTCTTCCTCTATTTCTGATTCCATTTACATCGTTAATTAATTACATGTATCAAATATATTGAAACACGAAACTAAAATTACTTTAATTCTATTTCGTATGAATGTATAGGAGAGCCATTAAACGGGAAATGATAAAACATTTATAAAACCCCAATCTTTTGTTTTGTAAGTATTAATTTCGTATAAATCTGTTTGTTTTCACAATAAGTGAAAACCGAACGACCTGTTAGGCACTTGGCGCCTGCAATTTGACCTTTTTATGATGGCCCCGGGTACCTGCGCACCGTTACGATATTGTTTTATCAGTGTTTACAGTGGAAAATGGCCGAGGTGGTCTTCTGCAAACACCAATATGCTGCCTATCGCAGGCAAACAAAATGGCAGACCAATAATTCAGGCCGATATGATCACCCCTACAATTTCCGATGGACAACGCCGATGGTCACCGCAAATATTACCCAATCTAGAAATTAAACCGTTAAAAATACAACGATGTTACGCTGCGGTGGTTCAATACTGTAGTAACATTATGAATTTTTTTAATGATTGATTGTATCTCAATAGAGACGAAGATGTAAATTGTTTTTTGGAAACAGAATATGGTGATCGAGGTGTTTACAGGACTTATGACCTGTCATTGGTTGGGTTAAGCGCACGCTTTATGTAATTACAACATTACCCATTCTTCCCTTCCTACGACCACCATGTCTGACAAATTTTTGGAAGTTGTATGTATGTTAATATCCAACACCACAATTCACATGTCAGTTTCAATTTACAGACCAGCGCCATCTATGAAGATTAGGTTTAAGCATGAGTAGCTCATTAGGATAAAAAAAGTTAATATAAATTAATGTTTCTTACAAAGTTTATAGGAATGACATTTATCAATTGGTCTTATAAATAATAATTATAAAATAATGTTTTTTAACTACTTCCACTTTAGTCTTTATTTCGACAGCGACCGTTTTCGCCAGGCTCGCTGGCATCAACAGACTGATCTTGGTGGTATTATGCCTAATGCATTTGAAAGGCGAATCATTCCCATAAAATATAATAAATATTCTAAAAAACACTTGTTTCATCAATTAAATACTTTTACACCATTCTTAAAAAAAATAATAAATAGTAAAAAAGACATAGAAAAATAAAAGACAAGGCACAGAAAATGTCAAGTTCGTCGAGAAAAAGTATTATTCTCTCGAATTCGAGAAGGTAGTTGCACGTGGAACGGAAAACTTTGTTATAACTTTTACACGTTAAGTACTCGTATATATTAATAATGATAATGGAACCAGAAATAGAGGAAGACCGAGGAAAACGTGGCACGATCAAATAAATCAAATATTGAATGTCGGCCATGTGAGGAGTCAGAGAAATCGACGCGCGTGCATGACACGATGTATGAATGTTGAGAATTCGAGAGAAATATGTCAGGAAAGAAAAGTGTGACAGTCCATTCTTTCTGCCTACTCCTTCGGGGAGACGGCGTGATGGTTAGTTAGTTAGTTAGTTAACTAATTGAAAATTAAAAAAAAAATTTAAAGGCATTACTTGCTTTATTGTGCTTTTGTTAATAACCTGGCAAGGCGAAACATGTCATTTACATACTCAATAAAATTTCTTGAAAACTGTCGTTTTCATCAATATTCAATATGGATTATAGTTTTTACACATAATGTGATATCACGATAAATTGTCATCGAATCTATCGTTTACTATAATATTATAATTTGTTTGTTATCAATTTCGTGCGTTATAACAGTATTGAATTATCTCAGCCGTGTGCTGAGAATGGGGAAATTGCTGTTGACGATAAAGTAGAAAAATGGGGAGAAATTTGATGTGGATATAAAACATACGCAGTCAGCTTGATTAAAGGTAAACACAGATATCCCAGAAGGTAAATATTGTATCAAGTCGATTGCATGAATATTTTTTTTTGCCTTTTCTCCCATTTATAGCAGTAGTTAGGGAAAATTATCATAACAACTAACAGATGAAAACTTGTTTGATACACATGATTTTTCTTAAATACACACGGTTAAAAACTGCGAATAGTTTTCGAATAATATGAAAATGACATTTTATTATGGAAAATGTGTTCCAATCATATTATTTTTCGGTACAACAAAACCTTTAGCAGTGATTAAAATAATTTTAAATTTGTTTGTTAGATAATCCAATGTTTTGGCAGAAAAAGGGAACGAAAAGTGGAATAAACAGTGTTTTATTTAAGGATTAATTGTATCTCAATAGAGACAAAGATGTAAGTTGTTTTTTGGAACAGAATATGGTAGTCGAGGCGTTTACAGGACTTACGACCTGTCATTGGCTGGGTTAAGCGATCGCTTTATGCAATACAACATTCCCCATTCCGCCCTTCTTACGACCACCACGCCTGACAATTTTTTGAATATGCTACTATGTCGAGAAACACTTCACATTTTTTAATTCAATCTACACTAGTGCCATCTATTAAGATTAAGTGTATTAAATGTAAACGCCTCGACCACAATATTCTGTTTCCAAAAAAACAATTTATATCTTCGTCCCTATTGAGATACAATTAATACTTAAATGATTAACCCGCAATGGGTAAAATCCAGTATTTGTATACATTCAAAAAAGTGCTTTATTTCATGCAAAAAAAATCGTCATTCAACCATTTGATACATACAAAATAATTAGACTTTTGATTAACTCGGGATACATGGAATTCCATATTTTTGAATCAAAATACTGTTTTCATCTTATCACAAGCCACAGTACATATGATTAAAGCGGTTCGATTTAATAAATCAAGATACATTGTATAATTTCACGTAAAAGATGATGCCATGTTTAGTTTTTATCGTCGCCGCCAAACGAGTTTGCGAAGCGTAATGTTTGAAATTTCACTTTTTCTTATTCTATCTCGATCTCTAAAACGAGTCCGCGCGAATGCTGAGTCGTTTTCTAGCTAAACGGCTTATTTTCCTGGGCGTATAATGTTATTATGTAGGAAGCTAACTGCAACGTATCGATAGCATATCTCCCCAGGAACACACCTGTAAGTGTATATTCACTGACGGTGCCATAATAACTCAAGTGTTTAAAATTCGCACGAAAATTGGGTTCGTTTTTAAGAAAATTTTAAAACACGGATTGGTTTAACCTAGACATTAAATTACAATATATAACAGCATTTTGTCTTTAATACGTCTGTTGTCTAGAAATTATATTCATATTATAGTCAATATATTATATTTATGTGAATGACACGTGAACAAACACCTAGAAAACATACGTTTTCATTCGTATCAATTATTTAATATGAAGTTTTATATCCTTCAAGATCATTCAAGAAACAATTAATAACGTTATGCTTTTTTATACAAAATTGTATACATTAAAGGTTACTTGTTACCAAAACATGTCCGAGTTCAGTAAAAATAAGAAGTGTTGTAATACAAGGTGTATCTATATTTATTCAAATTATTTAAAAAAAATTAAACAAAATGTGATATAAAAATAGTGTTTCAAATTATACAGTTAATGTTGTTTACGGTACAATGATCAACTGGTAAGAATGAGCGGTTTAGAAATTATTATTATTATGAAGCTGTAAAATCTTCGAATATGCCGAGAAAAATAAATTCAAAAGCAGAAAATCAGTTTCATAATTCTTAAAAAAATCATGATAATGGTATTCCAAGTGTATAACGTCATAAGTATATGAAAAAGTAAGTATTCAATCAAAATCTCTAAGAATGAGCGGTTTAGACAATTATAATTATTATAAAGCTGTAAAACCTTCGAACATACCAAGAAAAATAAACTCAAAACGTGAAAAACAGTTTTATAATTCGTTAAATAATCATCATTGTGGAATTCAAGAGTATTGATGTCAAAAGTATGAAAAAAATTTCAAATCAAAATCACCCAAAGAGTAAGAGTTTATACATTATTTATGCTGATTTCTATAATGCTTATAAAAATACGTTAACTTTTAAAGTGCCGTTATTGTAATGTAATCACCTCAAGGGCGATTAAGACGTGTTTTAAATCTAAAAATCTAAATATGAACACTGCATCTGGTATTCGCGATCGGTTAGAAAGTATTATATAATAGAAAAAAAACACATTATATAACTGTTAATTCAAAAACTTCGTTTTATATCACAAATTGTATTTATTTTACTTTACGACAGCTGTTGAATTTTTCAAATTATTCAAATTGACTTAGGAACAAATACACAAAGATTCGAAAAATTACGAAAATTTGACATTTGATATATATTTTTGTAACACCTGATGATGTCAACATTGGTTGATGAAACAGCTGTCGTAAAGTAAAATAAATACAATTTGTGATATAAAACGAAGTTTTTGAATTAACAGTTATAAAATGTTAAAATATCATAGTGTTTCGGCCAAAACAATGGACTATTTGGAAAAAACACATGTTTTAAATTGGGTATGAAATATAAAAAAGTCTATAGAATATTTTTAAACGAATAATATAACATAATATTATGAAACGTTGATAAATGATTGATATGACATTTAATATGGCAATAAAGTGACCTGGAATTCAACATAGAAGATATCTTGAAATATGTTTCATTGTAATCTCTCTCGTTATCTTCCATATGAGGTGATATACAAATAAATCTAAAGGAGAAGGTGAGAAGCAAGGGTTTATTATATCCCACGGTTATTGCAAATCCAAAGCGAAGCCGTGCATTACAGACGTGGGTATCATAATATAAGGATAAAATAGTTTTCACTGCGAGCTGCGACTATTGGAGCGTGATGCCGGCTTAGAATTTATACAAAAATGCATCTCCAGCGCTAGAATCACACCCAATGCACAATTTTATCAAATAAAAACAACCAAAGAGGACTGCTGCTGAGTGAGAAACTTATCGTTTTCGCATTGAGATGGCAATGGAATGGTCTAGCTTTTGAGCTAAAACAAGAAGTGATAAAGGATTATATAACATTTTGAAAATGTTGTATAAAACAAAACCTGGTCCAAGTTAGCAAATAAATTGGAGTGACATTTCCAGGCGTTATCTAGCAGTGCGTTAATGGCGGTAGCCTTTCACATTGCGTTATAAAGATCTTCTGCTTAATGCTTAAATCTAATCTTCATAGATGGCGCTGGTCTGTAAATTGAAACAGACATGTGAATTGTGGCGTTGGATATTAACATATATACAACTTCCAAAAATTTGTCAGACGTGGTGGTCATAAGAAAGGTGGAATGGGGAATGTTGTAATTACATAAAGCGTGCGCATAACCCAACCAATGACAGGTCATAAGTCATGTAAACACCTCGATCACCATATTCAGTTTCCAGTTTGCATCTTCGTCTCTACTGAGATAAAATTAATCCTTGATAAAGGATTAATTGTATCTCAATAGAGACCAAGATGTAAATTGTTTTTTGAAAAAGGAATGTAAGGCGGATGAATGCGTCCTAATTAAAATTAAGAAAGGGTCACTAAGTTCGTTTGGATGTATGGAATGAATGAATGAGAGAAGAATGGTAAAAAGGATATATAAAAATAGTGTGAATGGAAAAAGAAGTCGAGAAGTCAAATAAATTAATAAAATACTGAAAGGCGGCCATGTTCCAAGTAGGAACAATCGACGAGCGTGGTTGTCACGGTGTGTGAGTTTAGAAGAGGCGCCAGAGTTACGTCAGGATAGAATACTTTGGCGGTCCATTCTTTCTGCCGGCAAGATGGTTAGTAAGTTAGTTTTTCATAGCAATAGCAAAATAATGAGAGTGATGGTTATATGCTTGCAAACCATCCGAAATTAGGAGATACTAAGATAATATTCCTTTTTCTCTTATTCTTCTTCTTCTCCTTCTTCCTTCGTTTCATTACTGGGGGTCGTAATCCATTTAAAAAAATATTAATATATCCATCTCTCTCATATCTATGGCAAAAATATGCGACTGTTTTATATATGCTTACAAATCATCCGTAATAAGGAGATACTTCGAGAATATTCCTATTCCTCTCATATCAATGGCAAAATAATGAGAGTGATTGAAACGTGCTTACAGACCACCCGTAATTAGGAGATATGCTGACAGTAACTATAAAGTTCTTACCCATTTGAGAGCCGATTTGCATTCGCCGGAATTTGCCGGATCGAAAGGAAACATTCTAATCAACTAATGTATTGACTTCTCGATTACATGGGGTGGTTTGAATGGGTGATATGCAAACTACCCCTAACGACCTAGCCAGGAATATTAATCTGCAACCCCTTGTTGTCATTTCATTACTACGGTCACAGGGCGGCATCCAGGAGTAAGACGGCCCTGGGATCGCCTATTTCATGTGATTGATGCAACTAATGTTTTGTAACGCATACCTACATAGAAATTAATAATGGGAATTATAATAAAATTGAAAAACTTTAATGCTATAATACTACTATTCAATGTTTCTGAAATAATGATCTGTTTTATAAAAGTTTATTTTGTATATTTTGTGGGAGTGACATGTTTCGCCTTTCCAGGGCAAACATTTGATAAAGCCTGTCAATAATAGCATGATTGTTAGTTAGTAAACGAAAAAATGCACACTGTAAATAAATTAATACGAATGAAAACGTCTGTTTTCTAGAAGTTTTATTTTATTTATTGTGGGAGTGACATGTTTCGCCTAACATTTGATAATGGCTATAAATAATAGCATGATGGTTAGGTAGTTCGCGAAAATATGCATATTTGTACAGTAAATAAATTAACACGAACGAAAACGTCAGTTTTATTATATTTTATGCGAATGACATATTTCGCCTAGTCACGGGAAAACCAAAATTTGGTAATGCCTTTACTGGGCGAAACGTGTCATTCTCATAAAAATATAATTAAATTATACATTAAATGTGGAGTTAAATTATTAAATATGGTGAATTATATAATTTTTCAAGATACAATAAATAAGAAATGCATTAATAGATTCATTGCTTTAGAAACAATAGATCAATGCGTCAAATGCATTTATAGATTATTATTTTTTTCTTGAATCGATCTTTACATCATTACAGCACGAGCTAAATCGATGTAAAGGAAATAGTTTATTTTTATTTTTATTTATTTATTAAATACATTTTTTTTTAATTACAGGAACATTTTACAACTTATAAAACAATCTTTCATAAACAATTAATTAATAATATAACAAACCCAAATGAGAAAAACAACAAAAACATTAAATATCGGTACTTAGAACATATTGAAAGCATTTTCGACGAAAGATCGCGAGAGAACCGGCATCTCTTACCTCATTTGACAATTCGTTATAGTTGTCAAATAGATTTTCGTGACGTGTGAAAAGTAGCTAATCTATCCTCATTTTATTGTCACGTGAATTCTATACTAGACCAAATACGGTGTAACCATTACATTGCCATCGCCGGGAATCAAATACAGGACCTTCGGTGTGGCAATCAAAGTACTGATCACTTGGCCCGAAGGTCGTCATTCATTGATCATGATGCAGTTTTTATTTCTTGTATTTTCGGTGGATCGTTTGGCGTGTCGTATGTATAATAGTGATGTAATTATCATTTTAAAACATTGATTGTTAACACCTGTACATCACTAGAAAGAAATTAAAGTAAGATTAATTAGGGATATCTGACTTTGCATAATACCCCATCCGCCGGCCTACTGAATCGAGTACTTTGGGCGACATTCGCAGCGCTCGCGGAATATCGTCTGTTTTAATTTACGGAGTTGGGCAACTAATTAATTGCTTTAATACTCCCCCAGGGCGGACCTGGAGGTCAATGGCAGCCGAAAGTTGGGGAAACTGCGGCGTAATAATCGGGCGATCAATCATGTAAATCAGCGCCATCCAAACTGTCTGCGCAGCGGAAATCCGCAACAAATCAAACTGTACAAACGTCGCGTCTCCGCGTACATGTTTCGGGAAACATCGTTTATCCGATGTATGAAATCACACGCGTTACATTGTAACTATCGCTCAGGCCTAATAATATTGCCATTTGATGAATATTCTACAGTGGTGCTCGTGTATCGACCTTTGTGTATGGATGTGAAACATTGGACTGACGAAAGGAAAAATGTAGAAGAAATGAGATTTCTTAGACTAGAAAATATCGGAATTTGCAAATCATCTCATTGAAAAAGTTCATTAGTTTTACAAAGACAACGGCGTTGAAATTAACTCATAAATAATAGAAATATAATATTAAATAATATAGAAATTTTGGAAATTAAAAAGGTCATTAAAAATAACGAAGATATTATAAACAACCAACTAAACTTAACCACATAATTGATTTTTTTCCCGTCTTATAATTTCAACTAAACAACAATTTACCCTGCGCTAATATTTAATTTTTCCCCTCTCCACTTTTCACTCGTCATCAAGTATATAAGTTATAACTCTCTTACGTATATTCTTCTTAAGTACCCTGTCAGGTCCCCTTGACGTTGGCGATCACTCTGGTAAACTCTTCCCTGTCCTGCGCTATCTGAAATAGCTCCTCCACAGTTCCGATTCCCGTCCATGCACCCACGAGATCTGCCTTCTCCCTGCCCCCCTGCTGCCCTCTATTTTTCCCTTCAAAATCTTGCGGACTTTGATTAATGTCAGCAGCTCTCTATTTACTCCTGCACGATTCAGGACTTCTGTGTTCGTCACTCTGTCTGTCCATGGGATCCTGAACATTATTCGGTGAAGCCACATTTCAAATGCCTCTAACCGGTTCATTGTATTCTATCAGTATATTTTACATAAAATTATTTTTAGTTTCTATAATTCAAAAGGATTATATTATATAATTACATAATCATATATCAACTATGATAAAAATAAAATCATTTACAAAAATATAAAAACTTTTGTAACTAGGTACCTAACACTAATGAATAATATATAACCTTAAACTTGAACCCCCACCATTATCATTTCATATAGAAGCCTAAAAAATTTTGATGTAGGTACCAGAAGAAGGCAGCTAGCTGCTGAAACCGGTCCAAGCCATAAGTCTTAGTGGAATTTAACTAAATAAATATTTAAAAAATATACAATATATTTATATTAATATGAGTTTGTCGCGACAGCTGTTTCGCCAACGTTTGTTGGCATCATCCGGTGTTACAAACGACGCAGTTGTGATGTTATAATTATGCTAACATAGGTTAGCATAACAGCTGTCGCGCCAAACTCAAATTGCGAAACGTCAACGTTTCAAATTTAAACATTTATTATGTAATAACGACATTCCTTTTGCAATCTTTAGTAAATATGTAAAAATGGTGCTTATTTTTTTTCCCGAGTGTAGCTTAATTAATTTGAAGCGTTGCCTCCGAATAGTAAGTATTATAGTTACACTTTTCAGTTGAAAAAATAACAATAATTGAGAGGTTCAGAGTTTGAGAGAGAATTTTCCACGTTCCATAAAGATGTTTCGTACAAACATACTTCAAAGTTGGGTTGTTTGATACACATTCTCGAAAATAAAAGGAGTAAATACGGAGTGAACTTTTCCTCCCCGAGGGGACAAATGAAGCAGCCCAAGTTGGCCCTGCTGTATAAAGCTCGTTATTCGGTTTGCTTTGTCTGGCGCTCGAACCCGTCGGACCATAAGCATCGCTCGGAGGTATTTGTAAATCGCTCGTCTGATTGCAACCGAAGCTGCAAATTACCGCAACTTCTGTGGTTCTGCCGCGGACCGTGATCTCAAATACCTGTAATTAGTCAATTAGCGGTGATTGTCACGTTGAATGTACGTGTGTTGAACTGATAAATCAACAATAGCTACATTTTCGAAGATGTTCATAAATTGTACGCCTTGCTTTTAATACAAAAACTTTTAAATATTCATATGAAGTGCTAACTTTGTGGGTAGACATTTTAAACTTATAGATCTTTTTCAGCCTATTCCCGTCTACTCCTAGACAAAGGCCACCTCCATTCGCTTCCACGTCACTCTGTCTTGTGCAGACTCCATCCAGGTTATTCCGACGTGTCTGTTCAGATCATCCTTCCACCGTAGTTGTGGTCGCCCTGCACGTCTCTTTGCCGTCCACGGTCTCCAAGTCAGCAGTCTTCTTGTCCATTTTTTATCTGAGCTTCTGGCTACGTGACCTGCTTATTGCCATTTTAGAGTCGCTACCCGGTGGATGATGTCAGTGACTTTTGTTTTTTCTCTCACCGTATCGTTTCTGACTCTGTCTCCTAGGCTTATTCCTATCATCACTCTTTATATATAAGCTTATAGATATAAAACAATAATTATAAAGTATCAGGGCAGTCATTATATTGCCCTGATGAAGCTTGGGTCCAAGAAAAACTGGTTAGCATCAATTATAATAACCATACCGTGGTTAAATACGAAGCTGTCTTTAGTCTAGTGTAGAATTCACGTGACAATAAAATGGCGACAGATTGGTTACTTGTCACATGTCATGAAAATCAATATTATTAATATTATTATTATTATGATGATTTGTATTTTAAGTGCGCCGTTTTGTAAAATCAATTACTCCAAGGACGCACTAGAAAATGACTGACCGAACAGTGCAGTCTTCAGAAGTTTCTTAAATTGTATACAGAAATTAGGTTCAAACAACCTGTCGTACATAAAAAAAAACAAAAATAATAATACGAATTTTTACTCAGAAACATGTAAAATTAGTACCTAATACGAAAATATTTAAAGACCTAGTGTAGAATTCGCGTGACAAAAAATGGCAATACATAGGATGCCTATCACATGTCATGAGAATCAATATAATAACTCAAAACAAATTGAATATAGAAATTGGGTTCAAACAATCTGTCGTTTAAAAGAAAAGCCCAAAAATATAATACAGATTTACCCATAAACATGTTAAATTAGTTCCTAATTCGAAAATATTCAAAGACAAAGGCAATACTCGTCGATGAGAAATATTAAGTGATATGATAAATAATTTTCCATCTCCCCAGCGCGGGAATTGAAATTCAAATTGATCACTGGAAATCCGATTCATTAATCAATCCCAACATACAAAACGTCCGTACTTTTGAATCTTTCGCCGAATTTTTCATTTCATTAGGCATTTACCCAGAAAATTTGGCCTATATACCCGATTGAAAATGTTACCTAACTGGAATTCCTAAAATCCATTACATGGGCAGAAGGGAAAACTGGTAAAATGGCGTGTAAGTATAATTATTGAAATTAACTAGCCAACAACAACAAAAAAACATCACGCCGTTTCCCCGCAGAGGTAGGCAGAGGGAATGGACCTGGAATCCTGACATACCTCTCTACCTTCCTCCACATTCATACGAGTCATAAACGCACGTTGATTCTTCCGGCTTCTGACATGACCAACCTTTAAAATTTGATTAATTCGGTCATGCCATGTTTTCCTCGGTCTACCTCGACTCCGTACTCCATTTACATAGTTAACGTATACTTTTTTAACCATTCTTTCTTCACCCATGCGCTCCATATGTCTGAACCAACGCGGCGATTTTTTCATAATTTTGTTCATAATACCTTCTTTCGCTCTACATTCCTTTCTAATATGAGCTTCCGAGATTCTGTCGTACATCGTTCTAATAGACATGCGTCTTAGGGACCTCATCCCTACCGCATTTATTCTGCTCTCATCTTTCTTCTGCCAGTTCCATGCTTCGCTTCTATGCATAAGGGTTGGGACCAGAACTCCACTGTGAACGGCCATTTTCGCTTTCATTGATAAATTTTTGTTTCCAATAAGTATTTTTAAAGCTTCATTCACTTTGTTACCCGCAACAACCCTTCTTTCAACATCACTGTCCGGCCATCCGCTCTGAACATGCTACCTAAATACACAAATTCCCTCACCTGTTCCAAGTTCTCTTCGTTCATACTTATAATACAAATTGTTATTTGCTCTTCCCTTTCAAAACTAACTCATACATTCTCGACACCAAGACTTGTAATTCATCCGCACTATCCGCAACGAGAACGGCATCGTCCGCGTAAAGCAGACAATTTACAAACAAACCACTCATCTTAGCACCAGCATTTATACCTTTAGAATATTTAAATTTTCATAAATGTATATGGTAATATAATATGGTAAAAAATTTAATAAAGGTGATATAATGTTAATGAATATCAATCATCCTTAGATATAATTAAGGATCGTTCACATTACAATAGTCCCATTTTAGTTACGTTAAGGGGCAGTAATGTATCTCCACGCGTAGTGTTAATATAACTATAACACATGGCGCCACTGGTAATGACACAAAGTCGACTTAACCTACCACCACAATAGCAAGAAAAAAGGGAGAAATAGGCCCCTTTTAACGCCATATCGGCGATATATAAAGCTTTCTTGTCGTTGATATGAAAAATAAATTATGTTAAAATGCAAGTCACAGCAAGTGAAAATGCTTGTCGGTGTTTGATTAAAAGAGATCACAAGACACAACACTTTTACGTGGTGAGCTTATTTGCCGATTTCTTTATGAATTAAAACACTGTTTTTCCCACTTTCGACTTCTGGTGACTAGAAGATGGCAGCAAGCTGCCGAAACTTGTCGAACATTAATACAAGTGGAAGCACACTAAATACATAATAAAGAAATTTTGTATAATATAATTTTTATTTTTGTTTTCATTTATTAGAGAGAAAAAAAACGTGGAAAAAATAGTGCTTTATTTCATAAAAACAATATCATTATGCAATTCCACAGTGTTAACGCCTTAAGTTTACCTAAAATTAATAGCTTATTTCTAAATGCTTAGTGTTCAAAATTCTGAGAACTTCTATTTTTCTTTATTAATGTCTAGAATATTATCCTTGTTGGTGGTTATCTCAAGGATATTACTAATTATTAAAAAAATTACATTTAATTTTAGATCTACAGAGCTGACTTAGTCAAGCTAGGTGGTCCATGGGCTATCTACGTATATACTCGTAAGTAAATTCAGAAATTCGCCTTACAGCTGAGGAAATCATAGAAAACCTCTGACGGAAAATAAAAGGTATGACAACGTAGAGAAAAAAAAAACTATTCGAGAATGATTATTATATTAAAACAATTATGTTTACTTAATGTAGCTTAAAATTTTGAGCACTTATTGAAATCTGTATTGGCAAAAAAGGTATCATGGGGTTGAAAAAATTTACATGCGTTTATGCCACGCTGTATAAATGCAAAGGGATTGAGAAAATTATGTCAGAATAACACAAGAGTACAACTAATAAGGCAAGAAAATATTTTCGTAGTCGTCGTTAATCAAATTACAATTAGAACACAAGAAATAAAAAGGCAATTGAATATATAAGAGATAGATGCTTTTTTAGGATAGCCGCACAATCATGAAAAATTTCCACATTACCTTAGCTAGATTGATTCCTACAGCGGCAGGTGAAATAATCTATGTTTTTGTGGTGTGTTAGAGTTGTTGTGGAGAAAAAAAGTCAGAGTTAAGTATTCGTTCACGAATTAGTCGATAAAATGAATATTCAAATAAATAGTTCGTTTAATTTTCAATGATTGGTAGCCTAGCATATCTGGTAAGAATTTATTTAAAGTAATACGTTAATTAAATGAGGCTTATAGAAGCTTAAATTTCATCGACAATAGTCACACAAAAAGCTACCGTTAAGTTCGTTGAAGCTCAAATTGTTGAATGCAATTTATTTTAACTATACAATAGAATGAAAGTTCACTCGCATGCAAGTATTGTATTTCCAAGTGCACAGTTTTCATAAAAACATGAAAAGCGGCAATTATCCAATCGGTTTTAACGGAATATTCATCGTACAAACAGGTAATAAAATATTTATTAAAATGCAAATGATTATACAACAGAAAAATAAAATTACACGCGAAACGACAAAAGCACTTACCCCCGACGAATTCCGGTCAGAAACCTCATTGCATGTCCGTCTGGGCTATGGCCAGTGCTGCCATAATGAAAACATAATTCAAACATAATGCCCGTAGAAAACAAACGATAAAAATGAACGTTACGTCATTTTATGGGGTGTTTCATTGACAACAGGCAAACCATAAACAAGTTATTCCACGTATTAAAATATTATTGCGTTTGCGGGTAATTTAATAAGGTTTTTATTAACCGTTAACCGTTTGTGGGACAAACATTTTGAATATGCATATTTTCTTATTTTGCTTTTGCTACCTCGGTAGTATGATAGCAGGTTCGGGAGGTACGGAGGAAAATGTAGCCAGCAGACTCAACGAGGCAAGGAAGCTTTCGCTATGCTTCGCCCTATATGGCGTTCCAGTCCGTTTCGTCCAGTATCATTTCGAGAAAGCTCAAGCTCCAAATATTCAGCAGTAGCGTTAAAAGCGTACTGCTATACGGATGTGAGACTTGGAAATCTACCGCGGACGTTATTGGAAAACTCCAGGTGTTTATAAATAGTTGCCTTCAAAACAGTGTCAAATGCCGTTCTCTGGACTATGGCAGGCGAACAAGCCGCTAGACGCAAATGGCAGTGGATGGGTCACACTCTGAGACGGAACCCAGCCTGCATCGCTCAGGGCGAACTAGACTGGTCCCCTATGGGTGAAAAGAGGAAGCGAAGACCTAGAGCCACCTGGAAAAGAGCCCCACAAGACGAGGTTAAAGCAGCAGGCCTCACTTAGTATGATGTTAAGCATCAGGCATGCGATAGTCAGGTGGAGAAGGTTCCTTGAGGCCTTATGCACCACGGAGGTGTGACAGGACAAAAAGAAGAAGAAGATATTTTCTTATTTACTCAAAGTATTTCAACATCTAAACACATGTCAATCTTTGGTTTTGACGTGCTATCTGCAAAATACGTTAACCCTTTAGTTGAAATCTAGTGTTCAGATAACAATGCGACCATTTTTGGTCGAAAGGCCAAAAAATGCATTACCAAATTAAAAAATCAATAATTGATGGGCTGCCGTATTCTGGAACTGAGAACAATTTATGAGGTGTAAGGATAGAATAATGCGATGTGGGCCATCTGCTCTTCCTAACCTAACCTAACCTGGTGAGAAAACGGCAAGATGCTTTGTTATATATTAATCGAGTTAAAATATTATTCGACTCCTCAATGTGCATGCATAACACGATGTATGAATGTTGAGGAAGCGAGATAAGTATGTCAGGAAAGAACAGTGTGGCGGTGCATTATTACATTGCCGATCATTTCGGTATGACGGTGTGATTATTTGTTAGTAACAAAATAAAATTCATATACATTTTTAAAAACTAACTAACTAACTGAAAGAATGGACTGCCACAGTTTTCTTTCCTGACATATTTTTTTCGTTTCCTCAACATTCATACATCGTGTCATGCGCACGCGTCGATTTCTCTGACTCCTCACATGGTCGACATTCAATATTTGATTTATTTGATCGTGCCACGTTTTCCTCGGTTTTCCTCTATTTCAGGCTCCTTTTACATCGTTAACATATATATTTTTTACCATTCATTCTTTCCATATGTCCAAACTATCTTAACGATCCTTTCATTATTTTGTTCATAACACCACCATTCGCACCGCATTCACTTCTTATATTTAAAAAAAAATTAAATCACTTTTAAAATCACCCTATTACGAGTTGATAATAAGTTTTTAATTTAAATTGTTCATGGTAAGTAAAGGGTTAACAATAACGACACGAAACGTATATGTTCTATGTTCTACGGTGTGATACGACAATATGCCTGCATGTGTAATAATGTCCGTACACACACTCATAAACGCGCGTTACTTCCACTGTTAAGTTATTCATTTCACAAAGCACGTTGTCTTGCGTGTATTGCCTTTACGGGTCCGTTTCCCGCCAATTTTGAATATTGAGCTCAGTGTAAGGGACAGTCGGGATTAAAACCGGGGCAAGTTTGACCGCAAACCGCGTACTTGACCCTCACGTTTCGGTTATACATTCAAGCCGCCGAGACAAAAGGAACGTTACTAATCACCGTGTCCATATATTCCCACCGGGAAATGCTCCGTTCCTTTTGAAAACCGAATGTGTATTTTGGATATGGACTGGTGAATTTTGGAAATAACTTTAAGCCCTTATATGGAATTTTACTGCTCAAAGACTTAACCCGGGACCTACGGACGTTAATAATAAAGGAAACCTTAAACCGCTCGAAGGGTTTCGGAGATTTTCGGTTTCGGGTAATTTTCTTTAAGACCCTAAAATTTCTAGTGAAGGAAATTAGATTGAACTAGTGATATGTGGGTCAGCCGAAATTATAAAGGTCATCATCCGAATGAATAAAATATCTCACTAGGCACCAATATAAAATACTACGTGCGTACAAACATTGAAAGGGATGATTTCTCCCTCTGAAACCATGAAAAGGTATAGGATGAAATAAATTCAATGTCTCTAAGTGCGTTATGCTATCTTTTACTAGAGCATTGAGAACTGTGTATCATAGATACACAATAAACAACCAGCAACTAACACATGTATCTACGATGAAGGATCTCGAAATCATCTATAAGAGTAGGCTGACTTTTCGTACACATATCGAGGATTTGTAACATTGCATTGAGGATGTTGGGCTTCATCATTCGGACCGGAAGAGTTTTCAGAGATTCTTATGTGCTCAAAGTCCTATACAACGCATTGGTTCGGAGTAGACTCGAAAGTGGTTCTGTGATATGGAGTCCTCACGAGGCGAGATATTCCGTTATGCTGGAGAGGGTTCAGAAAAAAAATATTTAGTTATTACATTCTTCTAATCAAGCTTGAGTCCAAGCGAAACTAGTTGGTGTCGATTATAATAACCATACCGTGGTTAAATATTATTAACCACGTGGTTAAAGCGTTTTATTATTATATAAATTTAAACGTTTAATAAGTCTCTATTTGGTTTAAATATACCATAACGCATTTGCTAATATACTTTCGTTAAAACTTTTTTTTTCAAGCATCTCATCGATTTGGCTTGCGTTGTACGGGTGTAGATAAAAATAACAAAGCAATAATACCAAATTAATTTATGCATTAAAACACCGTGTTTTCCACTTTTCAGTGTATTTTTCTCGACATGTTACGAAGATTTTACGCCGATTTTAGGATGATGAAGGTGTAAAACAATCCCGACGATAAAGATGTAAAACCTTCGAAACATGTCGAAAAAAATAAACTAAAAGTTAGATATTATTTAATTAATCTATTGTTTTGGCGGAAACACTTTAATATTTCAACATTAGTAACTGTTTAATTGAAACAATGTTAAATAAAATCAATTGATTGTAACACCTAATGATGCTTACATTGGTTAGCGAGACAGCTGTGGCGACAATTTCATAGAAATTAAATCAATTGTAGATTTTAATTAAAAAAATATTAATTATTTAAGATTAGCGGAAACACTTTGATATTTTAACGTTACTAACTGTTTAAATAAAAAAACAACTTTGTTATAAATATCACAATTGACTGTATTTTGTCGCGACAGCTGTTTCGCTAACCGAGGTTAGCATCGTCAGGTCTTACAATGTGGAACAACACTGTGGAATTCCATAGTAATATACTTTGGGAATTAAAAACCTTTGTTTAATCCACTATTTTTTAAATAAAAAATATTAATAACACGACATGTTTCGGAGGATACCTCCATCTTCAGGTGTAAAAATAAAACAAAAACTTAACAAAGAAAGACTAATAAAAAACGCATTTGAAATTCGATACAATAATTAAAATTTAAAAATTAACCCTTATACGTAGGTACTAACAATTAATTTTTAACAGTAAGAAATAATAAAGAATATTAAATAATAATAATACGTGATTATGATATAATTTAAGTTTAACAAAAAAAACGTTTCATTACAATAAACCAATCATGTTATTGCGATATTTTATGAGAAATTACCTCCATTAAAACACCTACAATATCTAGATACAACATAGATGATAATATTATAAACAACGAAATAACATTTATCTACCTGGATTAGGCCTGGGCGTTGCCTGCACTCTATTCGAGCCATATTTCAACACCGAATCATGTCCGCGCGCCAATAAATCTCTTCGCTATGAAGACGCCGGTTCACACGTCAGCTGAGGGCATTCCTATTTATTATTCTTTGTCGTGACGTCGGAACAACGAGTAATAAATAATTTCGAGGCAAAAAGCAGCCAAGCCGTGAGAAATTAGCGCGCCATCGCGCAAGTGCCGCAACTCGGACGAAATTATTCCACTCAGTATGGGTGTTACAGGGGATCGAAACATAAAAACGTTAAGTTATTATTGTGAAGTTATTACAGGTATCTAGTGCGAGCGTGGGTATATACTTAAAAGTTTTAATAATACATGTCTCAACAACAACAAACCAACACGACGGTTCTCCGGAAGAGTTGGCAGAGAGAATTGATTGAGAACTAAGTATTGAGAACTGTGTATCATATACTTCTTCTTCTTCCTCGGCCTATTCCCGTCCACTCCTGGACAAAGGCCTCCTCAATTTGCTTCCATGTCATTCTGTCCTGTGCGCATCCAGGTTATTCCGACGTATCTGTTCAGATCATCCTTCCACCATAGTTGCGGTCGCCCTGCACTTCTCTTCGCCGTCCACGGTCTGCAAGTCAGCAGTCTTCTAGTCCACTTTTCATCTGGGCTTCTGGCTACGTGACCCGCCCATTGCCATTTTAGAGTCCTCACCCGGTGGATGATGTCAGTACTATATACTTAGGAAATTGAAAATAACTTTGTTTAATCCACAAAATATTAAAAACATATTAAAAAACACGATATGTTTCGGAGGATACCTACATCTTCAGGTGTAAAAATATGAGATATCGGAGGTATCCTCCGAAACATGTCGTGTTTTTAAAAATGTTTTTTTTAAATATTTTGTGGATAATTATAGTTCATTCATTATTCACAGTTAAATTAAAAACACCGTTTTAATATCAAAAATTGAGTCGAAACACATCGTCAGGTGTTAAAATAAACCGTTTATTGTAACACCTGACGATGGTAACATCGGTTACCGAAACAGCTATCGCGACGATTTTGTAAAAAATAAACTCAATTAATGATATTAAAACAATGTTTTTAATTTAACAGTGAATAATGTTAAAATATCAAAGTGTTTCCTCCAAAACAATGGATTATCTAAGTTATTTTCAATTTCCTAAGTATATTACTATGGAATTCCACAGTGTTAATGTCTTAGCGTTCAATAAGTTGTGCATCATAAATTTAGATACACGATGAATAACCAGCAATCGACATAAATGTATTTACGATGAGAAATCTCGGGGTCATCTTTGAGAGTACATTTCACTGCCATACTGAGAGGATTAGTTGCATTGCGCTGAGAATTTTGGGCTTCATCATTAGGCTTCAGCGAAAGGGTTTTCAGAGATCCGAATGTGCTCAGAGTATGTACAAAAGCTTTATACTGAAGAGGGTTCAGAAAAAAAATCTGGAATATCTCTACACGAGGTTAACCATGGTTTTATTCCACAGCATTAGTTTTGGAAGACGCCGAACAAAAGTCGCCGATATCATGGATCGGATCGCAAAATTGAAATGGCAATGGGCAGGATACGTAGCCAGACAGCCAAGTTCAAGATGGACTCCCAAAGTCTTAAAGTGGAGGCCATGGGAGAACAAAAGGGGCGTCGGTCGGCCACAGAAGAGATGGGCCGACGATATTGTTATGGTCGCCGGGAAAAACTGGATTGAAGCGGCACAGGATAGAGAAAATGGAGACAGATGGAAGAGGCCTACATCCAGCAGTGGAGGGAAGGCTAGGAAGAAGAAGAAGAAGAAGTTTTAGGAATGTTGGGGTCCAATTCTCTGCAGCTTTGAAGATACGGGTTTCTCATAGCTCATATACAAAGTAGTAAAAAACATTGTTCCTAGTTCGCTGACAAACAAAGCTCTCTAGAATGAAGGGTACAGCTCAAAACTTAATATACGTTCAACATATGTTAGGCCTTGATTTGAAGTTTTGTTTGAGTATTATATAATACGATGAAAATAATTTTAATAAAAATGTTCTGTTACACTGTGTTTGACGTTTTTTGTCGATTCCGAAGTATTAGAATAAATTTCAGATGAAAACACTTAATATCTCCTTTTTCTTATGGAAAGCCCTAAAAGATTTAAGCTTTTTTGAGCGACATTCTTGTATAACTTTACGGTTCGAGTGTCGAGCATTCTATGATCCGTTGACAGAAATATAAAATTGTTTATGGCGATACAGGTTAGCGATGTTGAGAAAATTGTTTTCTTACACTACAAAACAGTACGACTGTATCCCGCGGTATAAAATGAAAAGTGATCCATTTGCATAAAATATTAAATAAGCATATAGGTGCACAATGATGACACTACATCGTGGCTGATATGCATAAAACGTAGGATACACTATAATTCTTTGATGTAAAAGTGAATTTTAGAAAAGGTTATTTGCGTAAATAAGATTCTAAAACATTTGATATAAAACAACTTACATTAAAGTGCTCCACGAGTGCTCTTAATATCTGAAACAATAAAAAACATATAAGTAAATATTTATTACATTCTGAATTCAAATATTAAAGTTTATAAGAGTTTATATTTGAATTTAAATGTTTCTCTGGAAGATAGATTTTATTCAAAAGAATCGACCTTTTATATCATATTAAATAATAAAGAAATCGCATTAGTTCTAGATGTTTAACAATATGTACACATGGAATATATAAGATATTTATATAGTTATACAACCCTGAAGACAGAGACTAGAATCTCTGAAATATTTTTCGAAAATCATATTACTAAAATACGTGTTTCACATTTTTAGGCGAAACATGTCTATCTTCTTTCAAATGTCAATAGTACTTTAAATAAAGTGAATTAAAATTATTCCTATTTTTCTTTTTTATACACTTTGTATATACAACATTTATAATAAAATAATAAATTTATATAGACATGTTTCGGACAAACAGTCCTTCAGTAAAGATACATTTTAAAAAATATTATAAAATTGTTGTTGTTTACATGATCTGTAACAGATGTTATGTTAAAATTTTCATTTAATTTTTCTCGTATTTTAAATAAAAATATTTAATATTTTTTTAAGGGCACATAATCTAGGGTAAGTAATTTAAAAAGAAAACGATATTTTAATTGACATTGCTAGACAAAACGTGTCCCGTCTGACATAATAATCTGTAAAACAGATGATTTCGTCAATAATTAACATGGAACTTTACTTGAATAATCAAGAAACAATGTTTAAAGAGATATATTTGATTACATATTCAATAATACAAAACATATATGGATTCTTCGAAATGAGATACACATACATGTACAATTAAATTTATTTGCAGAGATTATTTCACATATTTTGATATATGATATTTGTATTTTATACGACACGTGACACTCTCAGTGTAGGAATAAACCATTATTGTTATTCAATCATAGCAACACCCAACTCCAGGTGAACAGCGAACAAAAGAAACACCAGGAAACATAAATTGTATCGAAAAATAAATTTAATCTCCAAAGTGGAAAAACAACGTTTTCCACGACGTGAAATGAATTATTTATTTATTTTTATAGCGGGAATTATTCGCGCTCTGTTCCAGCAAAGTTTAAAAAGATCTCGGGAAAGCTGTCACGTGGCATTGGAAACAATTTATCGTTTTGATTATCACCCAAAGAGGAGGAAAATGTAACAACTTTTCAGAAGTTTCTTTTTTTACGAAAACGAGTCGTTCATCTGAAAGTAATTATTGCGAAAATCAGTTTCGGGAATATCATTAAGCTGTTAAGTTTGCTTGAAAGCTCTCTCGTAAACGGCAATCGCGTTAATATTAAATTATACAAGCACTCATCTAAAAATAGGAAATCATTTACCAGTTACTTGTAAAATAGTTTGACTTTATTGTTTGGAATAACTATTTGAACGATTCTGAGAATTTTCCATTTCAAATTATAGTGAATATTAAAGATCCCACTTGTTTACACATAGAATATAATTATATTTTTTTAAATACATACGAGTATTTAGGTAAATTCTAGCTTTATTTATGGCTTCGACCGGTTCGGCAGTTCGCTGCCATCTTCTGATATAATGGAAATTAATAATGATTGCAATTTTTTTAAACATGTATGTAGTTAAATTCCACTTATGTTAATGGCTTCAACAAGTTTTGGCAGCTCGTTGCCATCTTCTAGTGTATTGTGACACTATACATTTTTCTTCTTTCGAATGCTCTCATAACGAAACGAAATTCCAACTTTAGAGATTTGTTTTAATAATGTAATGTAAAATATATTATAAAATAAATACCTAAATAATTTGCAGAGAGCTCCTGCCGTTTCACGATGAGCTCTTGACTGCAAAAGTTGTTGAAACTTTCTAGTAATATAGCTTTAAACATGCTTTTATTAAATATGATTCAAACGTTGACAAAAAATCTTCCCTTACTATTAATAATTCATTATAAACGTGGTTCTACTGTTCCTGTTTATATAATATAACAAAAAATGAATTGGAAACCCGTTATGGAGGACTTCCTATGCGTGTTTAGGGGTACTAACTCAGTGCAACCACTGGCCATTCTCAGATTGGTTCTATTTTTCAAATTGAGGATAAATTTCGCAGACGTCTGCGCTTTCGAAAGAGAGAAATAATCAATTTCCAACGGCCGTCCGCCATGTTTGTTTTCCCATTAATTCCCTGCAGTTTTGGCGGGAAGGAAGCAGACGAAGGCAGACAGCTCGTGATAGGATTGTCTCGCGGGAGGGAGCCGATCCTAACAAACCTGAATACGGACGTGCTGCGAAATGCAGCGACGGGATTCAATTTGACGCTAGAATTGATATTTCCAATTACCTCAGAAAGATGGCGTTACACGTGCAATTTTTTTCATGCGACAAGTACAAAATGTAATCAAATTTCGGGTTTTACAGCCTTTTTTGTTGAATTTATAGAATTAAATTAAATTTTTAAGTGAAGGTTTAGGCAAAATATGAATTTCACAACTCAGTTAAAAAAGAAAAATTATTATTCGAATGAAAACTTATTTATTGTTTCTTGAACAATGATGTTAAACTCCATATTAAATAATTAAAAACTAACTAACTAACTAACCATCACGCCATTTCCCCGGAGGGGTAGGCAGAGAGGATGGATCACCACACTGGCCTGTCCTGGCACACCTCTCGGGCTTCCTCCACATTCATACATCGCACCATGCACGCACGTCGATTATTCCGACTTCGAATGTGGCCGCCTTTTAGTAATTGGTTAATTTGGTCATGCCATGTTTTCCTCGGTCGTCCTCGGCTTCTTTTCCCACTCACACTGCTTGTGTACAACTTTTTAACCATTCTACTCTCATCCATTCGTTCCATATGTCCGAACCATCTCAGGGATCCTTTTTAATTTTATTCATGATGCAGTCATCTGCCTTACATTTCTTTCTTATTTCATCGTTCGGTATTCTATCATACAACGTTTTCCCGCACATTCTTCTTAGTGATCTCATTTCTACGGCGTTTATCCTGCTTTCATCCTTCTTTTGCCAGCTCAAAGCTTCACTTCCATACATGAGGGTTGGCACTAGAACTCCATTGTGTACTGCCATCTTTGCTTCTGTGGATATATTTCTATTTGCAGTAATGACTTTGAGTGCGTTAAAGTATTAATACGAATGAAAACGTCAGTTTTCTAGAAGTTTTATTATATGGGAATGACATGTTTCGCCCTTCTAAAGTATTATCAAATGACATTTGAAGTGATTATAAATTTTGGGAATGACATGTATCGTCTTACTTGCATTATCACAACATACATTTAATAATGAGGCTTACATTTGATAATGGCACAGTAAGACGAAACATGTCATTCCCACAATTTATAATAAAACTTCTAGAAAACATGTTATCATTCGTATCAATTATTAATTTGGAGTTTTACATCATTATTCAAGAAATATTAAATAAAATATAATACTATTATAAAATTCGCCAAAGTGAACGCCTTGTAAAATAATATATCTTATTGAGTTGGTAGAAGGCAGTTGTCCTGGCTGCGAAATATAAGAGAATTGACAGGAATGAGCAGAGCGGAGAATCTGTTCCAAGTGGCGCAGGATAGAAATGCTATCGCTGCACTGATCGCCTACATTGGAGGGACCTAACACTGTACTTTTTCTTATAGAAGAAGTTTGATAAAAAATACCGATTTCAGGACGATCCGTTGTTAATGCCCTAGTAAGGCAAAATAATGACACTACCATATATAATAAAACATAATCAAGAAAATTGGCGTACTCTTTAATATAAGATACAAACGTAAAGAGTTTTTTTTTCTTTCAATAATTGAAATGCTTTTAAGCTCAAACATTATATATGTTAAATGTGTATGTAAGCAGTACTTCCTATACAGCCTCGAGGGATTATTAATATATAAGGAAAAAAATATTCGCATTTCGCAAACAATAAAATATGCTTGAAAGTTGTGCGCGATCAAAAGAAAAACAACTCGAACTTACAAAATTTCTTAATCAAAAGATCAAAGATGAAATATTCCTTCGAAAATTATTTACAGTATTAATGTGGGAAGCAATTCAGTAACTCTTAATGGTGATGTCTTGTATTTTTTGACAGTTATATTTCGATATAAAAAAAAATAAGGGAGTAATAAATTATATTTAAGGGGTAACTTTTTTCTTAATGTTAACTGTAGCGCTATGGAAAAATAAGAAGTTTGTTATACACGGTATTTCAAAACAATAAAGTTATTTTGTAATAGTATTCTGTATTATAGTTTAGCTGGCAAAAGAAGGATAAAAGCAAACGCCGTAGAAATTAGATCACTAAGAATAATGTGCGGGAAAACGTTGTATGATAGAACACCGAACGATTAAATAAGAAAGAAATGTAAGGCAGATGACTGCATCATGGATAAAATTAAAAAAGGATCCCTGAGATGGTTTGGACATATGGAACGAATGGATGAGAGTAGAATGGTAAAAAAGTTGAACAGTGAGTGGAAAAAGAAGCCGAGGATGACCGAGGAAAACATGGCATGACCAAATTAATCAATTACTAAAAGATGGTCACATTCGAAGTCGGAATAATCGACGTGCGTGCATGGTAAGATGTATGAATGTAGAGGAAGCTCGAGAGGTATGCCAGGACAGAGCATTGTGACGATCCATCCTCTCTGCCTACCCCTCCGGGGAAATGGCGTGACGGTTAGTTAGTTAGTTAAAGTTATTTTTTTTCTTTTAGATAAATACATAAAAAATGCACTTTTACATTGAGATGCACAATTTCTTTACAATATATTAAATGTTATATAATTCTTCGACGGTGTTACAACCCTTGGTATGTCTTAGCCTCCTCTAATAAACGTCTCCACTCCGTCCTATCTCTGGCCGCCACCTCCCAGTCTTGCTGCTCCAGGGCCCGACAGTCTGCCACGGCACTATCCAACCATCGCAGTCTCGACCTGCCAACGCTTCTTCGCCCTACTGGATTATCAGACAACATTCTTTTGGGAAGCTCCAGATCCCCCATGCGGTGCAAGTGCCCTAGCCAGCGCAGTCTGTTAATCTTTATAAACTTAACCACGCTGATGTCCTGGAATAGATCGTAGAGCTCTGTGTTGTATCTCCTTCTCCACGTATTCTTCTTCTTTTTCAAGTGCCCTGTCATGTCGGGTCCCCCCAACGTTGGCGATCACCTCGACGAACCTGTCCCTATCCTGCGCCGCTCGGAACAGCTCCTCCACACTTCGGATGCCGGTCCACTCCCTCACGTTTCGCAGCCAGGACATTTGTCTCCTACCGGGCCCTCGGCGTCCCTTAACTTTCCCCTCTAATATCAGTTGGAGAAGGTGGTACTTTTCCCCACGCAGTATATGACCCAGATGTGAGATCTTTCGAACCTTGATAGTTGATAACAATTCCCTGTCAACTCTAGCTCGCCTCAGGACTTCGGTATTGGTAACCATGTCTGTCCAGGGAACTCTGAGCATTCGGCGATGGAGCCACATTTCAAATGCTTCCACGTATGACTATCCTTAATGGGTCCGAGGAATCTGCGGAGGACCTTCCTTTCGAAGCAGTTCAACTTTACTTCACGTTAAGTGAGTGTCCAAGTCTCCGAGGTATAAGGGTTTTATGTAATGTGGTCTTTGTCTTTCTGGACATGACAAATGTTGTATAATATGCGGGTAAATTGTTACGGTTGAAAGAATTATGATTTCTGGGATCTTGTGTTAATCCGGGTCTCTTGATATCGTCTTCGATCGATGTTTCGGTATATCTTCAGTTTTTTTATGGGCATGATCTGTTTATGTGGACATAAGCAAAAAAAAACAGTCGCAAATATAAAAAAAATTAACTTACAAATTTCAATACTTTAGTATATTCATCTTACATTGATCGTGTACCAAGAAATTTCGAAGTCGAAAAATCATATTTTGTGAAATCTTTTGCCTTGCTAGGGCTATATTTAAAAAAAAATAAGTATACATCAAAAAAACAAACAAAAACCTAACCACCACACCATTGTCACTTATTATACGTTTGAATAACGAAGATCAACATTATTTTAATCGATTGAGTGTTAAAATAATATCCATTTGGAAAGAACGACTAGATTCGAAACACCGTGTAGATTTTTACGCAATGGTATTCCGTCTTGTGAGCGAAGTTATTATTTTTTATAAAGAAATGTCAAGAGTATGCCTGTAAAATGAGAGCTTTCATCCCAAGATGAGCTCATCTGTTTATTATTCATATTTTTATAAATCAACAGATATATTCTTAGTACAAATGATACATCAAAGCAGAATATGAGTGATGAAGTAGCAATTCATAAATATGATTATAAAAACGTATCTTTTTCCCTTACATACTGATTTAGTGGATTCACATTTATAAGCATAGCACGAATAATAAATTTTTAATTTTAAATGGACGAAAAAATATAATTTTTATTTAACTTTATTTGTGAGTAACTAACACAATAAATAATAATATTTATTTAATTAATACGAATGAAAACGCCAGTTTTCTAGAAGTTTCATTATCTTTTATGGGAATGACATGTTTCGTCGTTCCAAGGCATTATCAAGGCGAAACATGTCTTTCCTATAAAATATAATAAAACTTCTAGAAAAATGACGTTTTCATTCGTATTAATTATTTAATATTTGAGTTTTGCATCATTGTTCAAGAAACAAAACATATTTATTTATTACAGAAATTCAAAAATAATTTAAAAAAATTGTGTAATTTGTTTTCACACGATTTAATTATTTTCTTCAGAACCAACCGGTTTCGCTCCTATCGAAGTTTTGTCATGAAATTAACGTTTGTTTTGTTACCCTTAATAAAGCTCTGGTGGGAGTGAGACTCGTTGGCTCTAAAAACGAATTAAAGTAGGGTGAAAGCGATTATTCCAAGAGTTTTAAATTATTTTTAATATGTTAAACCACAAAGTACTTCATACAAAAGTAAACATTATCTTCTTTCAACTGGAATAACATTACTAAGTTTTATGTATTGGTGGGGATGGAAATTAAATTATACTTTCATATTTTTACATATTTTTATTTTTACTTTTAATTTTGTTCTTATTTCTACCACTATTATTATGTTTAACTCTCAATCATTTTGTTTGACCGTATTTTGCCTTAGCTTAAATTCAATTAACTGTTCATTGTATTTGTGGTAGCATGTAATTGGCTTTATTTATTATTTTTCTTAATGTTTCTTAATTAATATATTGATATCGCCGTATGCTGCCCTTACTGAATAAATAAATAAATAAATAAAATATATTATCCAAAATAATCAGTGTTAAGTAAATAAATATTTTTAAAACAATTATTATTAGCACATTTTATATGACAATGTAAAAATTCTTCACATTAAAATTAATTATAAAATCTGATAAATTTGATTGTGCCATGTTTACGTACAATGTCAATATCATTTGCGAATGTTTTCTTCACCATGATTTCTTTGTTAATTAATCCTAAATGCTTAAAGCATTCAAGCGGCGCTTTCTTGTTTCAAACCATAAACATTTCATAAGTTCTGTGATCTCTTATTATGTTTGTTTTTCATATTAGTTCTGTGAGTCACTTCAGTACGCAAGGGTAGTTACAAGTATTTTTATACACATACTCTTGCATTTACAATGCCACATACATAATCCTAGAAAACAAGTAGAAACTCTGAAGCCAAATAGGTACGAATATGATTGTCCCTTCCACATAATCTAAATTTAAATTATTTATTTGCTATTACGGAAGTCCTAATGGAGTTTATGACATTTGAATGTCAACTTTTCGCCGTGAGACCAACCGTAGATGAATATAAAGGTCATTTTCTGAAAAACGTTGGAGCCACCCCTGGTCCCGGCGACCCGCCATTAAAACTGGCATGAATATTCATCAGAGATCGGGTCGTCAGCAGAGCAGGCCGCCTCCCTGCATACCATCGGCGACTCGTCGCATTGTTCTTATTTAAATGCGATAGAAATGAGAACACCAGGAAAATAAAAATAATAGTTCGAAAGAATATTACATGACACAAGGAAGGAATGTAAGACATATGAATGCGTCCAAAACAAAATTATGAAATGGTTACTAATAATACATACATTTTCCTGATAATTAAAGATTCTATATGGAGCTGTACACACATATGAGCGGAGATAATTATATATAGAGGACCTTCGTGATCGGGTGGCAAGTGCTTTGACTGCCATACCAAAGGTCCTGAGTTCGATTCCCGGTGATGACAGTGTAATTATCACACTGTGTTTGATCTGGTGAAGAATTCACGTGACAATAAAATGGCAGTACTCGTATATTAGCTACCTATCATATAGCGATACTCTTTACATCATTTGACTCGCGCTGTAATGATGTAGAGAGCAATTCAACAAAATAATAACAATACCTATATTTAATGCATTTAAAGTTTACTATCTATATTAATATTTATATATGTCTATATTGTCTATATTTATATACGTCTATATGTTCATTAAATTAATCTCCAAATTTATATACGTCTATATGTTCATTAAATTAATCTCCAAATTTATATACGTCTATATGTTCATTAAATTAATCTCCAAATCAGTCAATCTCCTAAGCGGTTTTTTCTTGGAGTTTGATTGTTCTTTCTACTAGTATAACACCTAGTATTACTCTTCCTACTGACAACAAAGTCGTTATAGGGCGCAGCAACGCCCTTTCATCACATCATTTTTTAGGCCCGTCTCCAGTCTATCCGGAACTGACGATAAGAATAATTTAAATTAAGCAAATCAAAGAGGACACCAGACCACATTTTAGCTACCTTATTTTTTTATTTCTATGCCCCCGCATTTACGAATTCAAATATGTATCTAACAATAAAGTCATGTTTTTCGAATAGTTTGCATAGGCTTCAATTATATGACTCATTATAAATTTAAAAAAAAAAACGAGCCGCCGCTGTAGGGCATCATACTCAAAGGGGTAAATTGGGTTTTTCATACCAGAGATAGACGCGCTCAGGTGAGAAGGGGTAGTGTAAAAATTTTCCGTCACCAGCCATCACGAAATCCTTTATCACAGGCTTTAACAAGATTGTGCATCGCTCTATGGTGATATCCTGTCAAATATACAGACGGGGGTACAATATTATCATATTGTGTACTATGTAGTATGATATGTTTGAAGGTAGATGGCGTTTGATTATACGTGTGTAGATTAGTTTGTACGGGATGTTGCTTCTGGTACTTCTTAGAAGGCAACATGATCTCAAACTTTGGAAGCATACGCTGTTCAATGTGAATTTGTTTATGCTAGCAAACTATTCGAAGGGAACATAACAACATAACAATATATTTCTTATTGAATAGCTGTATAATTTGTAAATTATTGAGTTTTTATTTGAAACTTTGAGAAACTTATTGACAAAAAAAATATCCATATTTACGATGGAGCTTAAAAAAAGTTATAAAAAAATTTATTCAATATAAATATGATTCAGATTTGAGATGAAGATTGCAGCTGCCGAAACCGGTCTAAGTCATAAACCAATTGGAATTAAACTAAATATATACTCGTATTTCAAAGGATTATTTATTCAAAAAAATACATTTTCATTTTGAATATATTCATTATAAATAGTGAACTTCTACAAATAAATGTTACATAACAATATAAGTATTATCAAATGATTGCGTTAACAAAGCAAAACATGTCATTCTCATAAAATATAATAAAATATTAAGAAAACATACGTTTTCATTATTTAATAAGAAATTTAACATGATTGCTCAAGAAACAGTAAATATATGGTCCCAATTGCCACCCTCTATCATTATTTAATTTACTTCTAAAATAACATAACACTAACTGTTAAGGGTCTTATAAATGTATTTATTATTTTGTTGAATAGCTCTTTACATCATTATCGCACGAGCCAAATCGATGTAAAGGGTATAACTATTATATTGATTTTCTTGACATGTGATAGGTAGCTAAGCAATCGCCATTTTATTCTAATAATGACAGTGTGAGAATCACACTGTCATCGCCGGGTATCAAACACGGTGATCCATTAAATAGAATCATTAATATATAAATAATACTCTGGCGCTCTAAAATCCACAATATGGAAAAACAAAGACATGGCCATTAAGAGAAATATGAGAATCTATAAAGCATGCATAAGACCAATAATAACATATGGCGTCGAAGCAAGGGCAGACACAGTAAAGACCAAACAAGTTTTGAAGACTTCCGAAATGAAGACACTGAGAACGATATAAGGCAAGATACTGAAAGATCGCGTGAGGAACACCAGAATAAGAGGGATATGTGAGGTTGAGGATATTATAAGATGGAGCAGACAGCGAAAAAGGGACTGGTACGGTCATGTTCAATGAATGGACACCACCAGACTCTCCTATATTGCATTGCATAATCAGCCTCATGGGACTCGTCCTCGTGGAAGACCTCCTAAAATATGGAAAGACAGCTGGGAATTTACCTTACAGCAGGAGCAACACTCTGGAGAACAGACCACATAGGTCTACAACAAGGAAGAAGAAGAAGAAGATTAATATATAAAAAACATGCAACTTATTTGATCTAGATGTAGTGATATTAAAGATAAAAACAAAAACTTTTCAAATTGTGAAAGCTCTCTCGATACACATCCAATTGGGCGTATTACAAGTGTACATTACGCAGATGTTGTAATTTCGTTATTCCAAATCCACTTCTCTAATAAACCCTTCGGATATCGAATCTACTCTCCTGCAATATCGGTTCCACCCCAAGCAATCCCAATCCACCCCAACTATACCGTCCACCCCCCAACCCCTTCAGAACTACCTGTGAGTTTTAATACATCACTGTCTGGCTGGAATCCATCACCATGGAGCTTATTTAAGCTGGGTGTAACCTCTATAGCGGCTGCTCTTGGATTTGCATTAATAATGCAAAATAATTACGCGTGACAGAAGTTGACGTGATATTAAAATGACCATTACATATTTGGTTGCGAAGTGCTATTTTTTAATATTCAATAACTTATTGTATAGAAGTGAAGCATGGAACTAGCAAAATATGGATATGCGGTGGAAATTAGATGAGACAGACGAATGTGTGGTAAATTTGTATATGATAGAGTGCCAAATGCAAATATAATAAGTCAATGCAGTACGAATGAAATCGTTTGAACGAACCAAACGAAAGGTATGTTATGATAATAAAGATTTTACTAATGAAATAAACCACTTTTTTTTTTCCATTTTTGCACTTAGTTATATTGACATGCTTCGAATATTTGAACCCTTAATCATAAAGGAGAGAACGATATATTTTTTTGATAATGCTTTGATAATGAAAAACATTTGATAATGCCTTAGACAGGCGAAACATGTCATTCACATAAAATATAATAAAACTTCAAGAAAACAGATGTTTTCATTCGTATTAATTATTAAGAGTTTTACATCATTGTTTAAGAAACAAAAAAATAAGAAAATAAAAGGTTCATTTATATGGTTTGGATCTAATTGTATCTTTCATTATTTTTGTAAGGGTGTCTTACATTTTAACTACTTATTTAAGATATTTAATATTGAAGCTCATTTTCAAACGTCCTAATAAGGTGAAACATGTCACTCTCATAAAATATTATAAAACTGATTTTTCTTCTTCTTCTTCTTCTGATTCATTTAGGACTGTGTCCTGTTATTTCTCGGAGCCTGTTCCTGGGATGCAGATGGCCAACTGTCTCGCCATCTTTTAGGTGGTCTTCCTGCCGGTCGATTTCCTGTTGGTACTTTATTTGCGGCTATATTTATCACTCTTTCAGAACATGCCCTTTCCACGTGATCTCTCCAGTATCTGATTTTTCACCATCATTAAATATAAAATATGAAGTTTTACATCATTATTCGATAATATAGGACGTAAATGTGAATGTAAAATCTAACATAAAACTTGTAGGCCTATAGATATCTAACAAGTGTGAAAATATAAATATATCATACTCCAAAAATACCCTTAGATTTACATACAAAACGAAAAAGTAAGACTATTTCACACGACAAGACACCGAAGAATATGTCCGACTTTATACAATACGTACAAAACTTGTATTATATCCGAATATGCCCTTTATGACACTTATTCCCTTTGTACATCGTGCCCTAACACCCACTCCACGGTCACGCAACCGAGAGGATTATTTCTATACCAGCAGATTCGACCCCTTCGGATTCGAGTCGTAATTTTCGGCATGTTTCTGAAAGCTTTTAAGCTTATAAAAGTGGAAAATATATTTTTAAAATACGTAACATTTTTTTTTGACAAAACGTCAAAAGCTAATTAGGGTTGGATGTTTTCCGATGATGAAGGATTATTATAATCCAGGGGTTGTTTTAAATCCTTTAGGGATGCTGCTACTTTATAACGAGAGAAATAAATTTATCAAGCGTTTTATTTGTGTTATTTTATTAATGGAAATTCTTAACATGTACTTCTTGAATAATTAATTATACTCGAGAAGATATATTGATACCAAATAAGCGATTAGTATTAAATTTTTTCATTGAATTTTTATTGATAAGATAATCCATTGTTTTGGCGGAATCACATTGATATTTCAACATTATCAACTGTTTAATTAAAACATTGTTTTAGAATAGCACAATTGATTCCCTTCGAGGAGACGGCATTATGGTTAGTTAGTAAGTTAGTTATAAAATGTGTATAGTTATTGGGTTTAATGGACCTGTTGTACACCAAAAAATGGCGCTCTTTTAATTATCCGATTTATATTAATAAAAAATATTATCCAGTGGCTCGAAAAAGTGTATAACTCCACAATTCAGTCAGTTTATTCACTTTCGTTTCGGAGCCACAATATTCATATTTTGCGAACTCTATGACATTCATCGATATTTTTTAAATTGCGAAATGATCTGATGATGAATGTTAATAAGTCCAAGGTAATGATTTTTGAAAAGGAAGAAACTGTGACAGTCTGCAACATTAGCGTGAATGGTAAAAATTTGGAGCAAGTAGTTGAGTTCGTGTATTTAGGTAGTATGTTTACAAGAGATGGGCGAGTGGAGAGGGATATTGAAAGAAGGGTTGAGGCAGGCAATAAAGTGAATGGTGCACCTAAAGTTGTCATCGCAAACAAAAACCTATCCAAAAAAGCTAGAATAGCAGTGCACAATGGTGTTCTTTTACCGACCCTTATGTATGGAAGCGAAGCATGCAACTGGCAAAAGAAGGATGAACGTAGAATAAATGCAGTAGAAATGAGATCTCTTAGACGAATGTGTGGATACTCTGTGTATGATAGAGTGTCCAATGAAAATATAAGAAGTAAATGCGGTGTGAATGATGGTGTCATGAACAAAATAATGAAAGGATCATTAAGATGGTTTGGACATATGGAAAGAATGAATGAAGAAAGAATGGTAAAAAAATTATATGTTAATGATGTAAATGGAACCAGAAATAGAGGAAGACCGAAAACGTGGCACGATCAAATAAATCAAATATTGAATGTCGGCCATGTGAGGAGTCCGAGAAATCGACGCGCGTGCAAGACACGATGTATGAATGTTGAGGAAGCGGGAGAAATATGTCAGGAAAGAAAAGTGTGGCAGTCCATTCTTTCTGCCTACCCCTTCGGGGAGATGGTTAGTTAGTTAGTTAGAGTTGATTGTTAGACCTGACGATGCTTGCATTGGTTAGCGAAACAGCTGTCGCGACAAAATATAATCAGTTGTGATATTTATAATAAAGCATTTTATTTAAGCTGTTAATAATTTTGTGTATGTTTTTATTAATGAATACGTCTTAATAAATGCTAATACTGAAAACTAGTTCTTACCAAATATCATGGTCAACCTTCTTTTACAGAACTTAGGATAAAATAAAGAAAAATAAAATTTAGGCTACAGTATTATTGTACCAAAAATGTGACTTTATATACGAATACCAGTTATAATCAGCTTACAGAATGCTTTGGAAATTGTAATACGTAACATTTTCGAGAATGCATATATTTAAATAAAAGATGGGATCTTCTTTATAAGAACCCTTATTCCCCCCTACACCCTAATTTTATTCCTTTTAGAAGCGATGTTCCGAGACCCTTCTTTTATCCAAGATGAGGTGAAAATGAGGTTCGCAACCCATCACGTCCGATTATGGAGAGCACTCATTGAGATGCTGGGTTTCTTACCTCCGCTCTGATGTAGAGATAAGAAGAGATTTTATATTCGTTTGATGATAATACGCGAAATCAGAATAATCTTTAAGTATGAATATGAAATTTCGTGTAGTTATTTCCATAGTTTTCGTATAAACATGGTGCGATTAAAAATATAAACTGATTGCCTTATACTTTTTCAGATTATATTATGAAACTCCTAGAAACAGGCGTTTTCATTCATATTGATTATTTAATATGGAATTTAACATCATTGTTCAAGAAACAATAAAAACGTTTATTTAAATTATTCTTCGTCTTATGAAATAATTGTCATTTTGTCAATTTCATTCGAATAATAAAGATTTGTTTGGGAACAATAAAATAATATAATGTGAAGCAATTATTTGGCTACGAACGAATATATATTTTGAGAAAATTGTAAGTGCGAGTAGGACCTAAATCCTTACCCAAATCCTGAGAAAGGAGGCATAAAATAATATTTAACGGTGATAAAATGACATAAAGAGATACAAAAGCGATTCCCTAGAAATGAAATGTCATATTGTGATCGTTAAAATTTATATTGCTATAATCACAAATATTAAATATTAAAAAAAAATCGTTAAAACTTTACTTGACTCGACTGTTATTATATTTTAGAACTGTTTGAATGGGGTTTATTATTATTATATGACAAGCTCTATAAAACAAACATTTGTTTTACAAATGTTATTTCTGAAACAATCTTATGCACATATACAAAATCTACTAACAATAAGTGTATTTTGATATCAAAAACAAAATAATGACACACGAGACTCCAGAGGGCCGTCGACCACCAAAGAGATGGAGAGAAGGCTGGTCGTCTTCATCACAGGAAAAAAGTTGATATCCTGCATAAACAGATCGCAAGATCTAAAATAAGAAGAAGACGAAATTTTCGACACGGGAAAAATGAAGAATTTCAAATAACGTTTGGATAACGATGAATGAAACACGAAATCGATGTAGACCGAAGAAAACGTGGCACTATAAAATGTGTCAAATTTAAATCATTTACCACGAGAGGAGTCGGAAAAATTGGCACTTATAAATATGATACATTAAATGAATGCATAGGAAAAGATTATTAAATTAATTGTGACGGTTCTTTCCTGTACATTCATACACAGTAACATGTACGCTCGTTGATTTTTCCGACATCGAATGTGGCCGCCTTTTAGCATTTGATTAATTTGGTCATGTCATGCTTTCCTTGGTCTTACACAGCTTCTATTTCCATTTACACTGTTTGTATACAACATTTTAACAATTATTTTCTTTAATTAATTTGCGATGACAGCTCTTCACTTAGTAAATATTAATGACGGTTGTGAATTTCTAATTTGTACAAACAAGGAACATATACGCAAATATTCACACTTGAATAAATAAAAACGGTGTGATATGAATACTGAACGGCATAATCAACGAGAGATCTCTCTGTGATGCTGGATAGGTCTGGACATGTACGAGAACTAATAAAGAGGACGCCGCATGCACATCCGTGGACCAAAATGATAAATAATGCAGAACAACACACTCCTCGGATGCTGTAGCGTCTCCGCTATGGACCCGCCGTGCTACAGACTACGTCAGCTTGCATACTGAGTTTTTAATCAGAACTCCATAAATATTATATGAAGCCCTACACTCGAGCGCTTGTATGGGAACTAGGCTACTATGTATGTGTGGAGAAATTCGTTTAACGCAAATTCACAGGGACAGAAACAATTTCGTGCTAAAAGATGAAATAAAATATTTGTGTACAAATTTTATAACTTTGTAAACAACACTTACTTTATTAAAAATAATATAAATACAAACATGTTTCGGAAACAGAAACCCTTCTTCATTGTTTTGTTAGTTTTTGAGTATACATAAATGATAAAATAAAACCTATGTTGACATCATCAGGTGTTACAATAATACATCAAATGTATTTTTTTATATATATTATTAATTATTTAATATGGAGTCGTTGTTCATGAAACAATAAATAATAATTAATAATTGATCTTGCTAGGTTTTCTCGGTATTCCTCTAATTCTTGTTTCGTTAACATAGTTAACACATACTTTCTTTATCATTCTTGCGATTTCTTCAAACCATCTTAATGACCCTTCATATTTTTGCATTTGACACTATCATATACAGATTTACGAGACAAGAGATCTAATTTTTTACTGCATGTATTCTACTTTCATCCATCTTTTGACAGTTCCATGCTTCGCTTCCACAAGAACACCAGTGTCCCAATTTGACGTTAAATTATATTGTATAAGATAATCAAATGATTTTACTAAAATCTCTTGATGGAAGTTCATTTTACATTATAATCAAATGAAACTATGTTTTTTACCTACTTCCACTTTTGTCTCGATGTCAGCGAGTCTGTCGATGTCAGCCAGTCTGTCGATGCCAGCGAGCCTGGCGAAACCGGTCGATATCGAAATAAAGACAAAAGTGGAAGTATTTAACGTTAAATTATATCGTATATTTTTCAATAGGCTCTGCCTAGATATTTAGGGAGCGATTGCTGAATTTTATTATTACGATTAACCCCCCTTGAACCCAAACTTTCCTTAAAGCTAGATTGACATTTACAAAGGCTTCATTTCGCAATCACCCCCACGAGTCGGTGAAGAATGGAAATTAAAGTCGCCATATTTACATTTTTGGCGAGTGCCCCGTAATCTCTTCATCTCCCTGAGATCCGATAGTCTCCTGTCACCACCTGTTGTCTCCCACAAAAGGATTGATCACGGAAATACAAAGTAGCATATTTACTTGTTATCCTTGAAAAGTTATGGAATTTATAATAATGATTTTCTTAAGAATTCATCTTTCACTGGCGGAAATGGATATTTATTAAGGCCGTGCCACACTGTTTGAAACAAGCTCTCCACAAGGGTGACCTTGGTGGAATGTGGAGCCCCACATGTGGAATGCGTGTTTACAACAGTTTACAACACGCATACTATGCGCGTCCGTCCACAAAGGTTGTTGAAGGTCAAACGAATTGTGGTTGAAAAGTGTCTACACAGTTTTAAACCGCCGGTGGAGACTTGTTTAAAACAGTGTGGCACGGCTATTAATCATAATATAAATGGACATAAACCGAATGTCATCGAGAAAGAGTACTAGAATATTTCGAAAACAAAAGAGCGAGAGAGGTGTGCTACTTTGAATTTTGTTCTGATTATGAATCTAATTTTGAATTATGCTGTATGACAGAGGTGTAGAAAACAAAAGGAGAACAATTTGGTATTGTTGTAAAAAAAAAATGTTAATTGAAAATAGTTATTTGGAACAAGAATTTATCAATGAAAGCGAAAATGGTCGTTCACAATGGAGTTCTGGTCCCAACCCTTATGTATGGAAGCGAAGCATGGAACTGGCAGAAGCAATATGAGAGCAAAATAAATGAGGTCCCTAAGACGTATGTGTGGTAGAACGATGTACCACAGAATCTCAAATGCTGATATTATAAAGGAATGTAGAGCGAAACAAGGTATTATGAACAAAATTATGAAAGGATCGCTGCGTTGGTTCGGACATATGGAGCGCATGGGTGAAGGAAGAATGGTTAAAAAAGTATACGTTAACGATGTAAATGGAGTACGGAGCCGAGGTAGACCGAGGAAGACATGGCATGACCAAATTAATTAAATTTTAAAGGTTGTTCATGTCAGAAGCCGGAAGAATCGACGTGCGTGTATGACTCGCTGTATGAATGTGGAGGAAGCTAGAGATGTATGTCAGAATAGAGTAGTGTGGCGGTCTTTTCTCTCTGCCTACCCCTGCGGGGAAACGGCGTGATGGTTTGTTGTTGTTAAAATATATAACATATTACTAATCTGGTGGACGATCTAAGTAGTTAAAATGGTTATTCCAATGATGAAAGTATAATCGTCATCCAAACATATACACGCACGTCAATTCTTCCGACTTCTAACATGGTCGACCTTAAAATTTTTATTAATATAATTTGATCATGTCACGTTTTGCTCGGTCTTCCTCGACTCCATACCCCATACACATCATTAAGGAACACTTTCTTAACCACTATTTATTCATCCAGTGCTCAATATTTCCGAACTGTCTTTTTAGAGGTACAATATTATAAATTTAGTTGCGAATAAAAATATAAAATTCTGTTTTCTTTTTTTATGCAGTTTGTTTTTAAAACATAGACATTACATAGACATATTTCGGCAAACCGGTCATTCTTCAGTACACATTTTAAAAATACATATTTAAAATAATATAATTTTTTTTACATGATCTGACAGATGTTATAAGGATTTCCTTTGTTGTAATTACCTTCTTATTTAAATTTAAATTGAAACGTTCCAAAAAAAATCTTTATAAATCATGTAAACAATTTTATATTATTTTTAATGTGTATATTTATAATATGTATCACTGAAGAAGGACTGGTTGTCCGAAACATGTCTATGTTATTAAAAAATAATAATGTAAGTGTTGTATAAACATCGTGAATAAAAAAAGAAAAAGAGAAATAAAGCAATTGAAACACAAAGTATGGCGAATATAGAAGAAGAAAAAAAATTCAAAAATTACTTATTGTTTCTTGAACAATGATCTAAAACTCCATATTAAATCATTAATAGGAATAGAAATGGCAGTTTTCTAGAAATTTTATCATATTTTATGGGAATGACATATTTCGCCTTAGTAAAACGAAACATGTCATTCCCGTAACATATAATATTTTTTCCAGAAAACGGACGTTTTTATTCGAATTAATTATTCAACATTGTATTTTCTGCAAGCTGTAAAGAATGTCATTATGGACGTGACAAAGAGATGAAACACGAGATGAATTGAAAAGGTCGAAGAATCGCCCGCCGCTTGTCATCAGATTTACAATTTAAAAAGTTTATAGTGTTGTAAAAAAATGCTCGTTTCGCTCAAATCGTAATGTGCCCCATTCAAGGAAAGGATTTTATTGCAAATTTGGACCAGGGATAGGCGGGGTGTTTTTATTTCCTCGCAGCAGTATGAAAACCTTTGTCAGTGAATTTCCGTCCCAAAAGACAGTACGATAAATCCGCGGGACCCTAATAAATAATTCTGCACTAGTCCTATTCGGCCATTCCCTGTGTGAGTCGTAAAGGAAGATTGAGGACAGAGCTGAGGAATAAAAACTGGATGTAACACAGTCCAAGAGGCCCGTGGTAATCATGAACTAAATTACTTTGCAACGCTATAAGGATGCCCCTTGAATATCATTAGCTAAATATAATATAATATTTTAAAGGATTAATTGTATCTCAATAGAGACGAAGATGTAAATTATTTGGAAACAGAATATGGTAGTCGAGGCGTTTACAGGACTTATGACTTATTGGTTGGGTTAAGCGATCACTTTATGTTTAACAACATTCATCATTCCGCCCTGCGGCACCACGTCTGACAAATTTTTGGAACTTGTAAATTTGTTAATATTTTTTTAATATCTTCACTAGCGCCATCTATTAAGATAATTTGTAAGCATTAATCTGAAAATCTTTATTAATGCAATGTGAAAGGCTTTTACGCAATTATCATATTGCTAGATAACGCCTGAAGTGAAACTCAAATTTTTACGCTTTTAACTTGTACCAGTTTTTTTTACAGAATTTGTTATTTTTATTCGTCTCTTTTGAGATACAATAAATCCTTAAAAAATTATTAACCCGCAATGGGTAAAAATCCAGTATTTGTCTACAAGTATATGTAAACAACAAAAAAAAACAATTAACATTCTAAAACTTAAGAACGAATATGAATGAAAATGTCAGTTTCCTATAAGTTTTAAAGGTATTATAATAATTTTATTGAAATCTCTTTTTCATAAAAAAAAACAATGTTTTTTTCACTTTTGAGATTATTTTTCTTCATCATCGGGAGAACGAAATAAACTTTATATCATTCCTTCGGTGATGAAGGTGTAAAGCTTTTGAAATATGTCAAGAAAATAAACCCAAAAGTAGAAAAAACAGTGTTATAATTCATAAAAAAATAGTCGTCAATATTTCTATATGAAAGGTGTTTACATACTCGTAATACGTAATCAAAGAAAGTATACGTAAAAAGATTCAAATAAGCAACTATATAAAAAGTACTCGCAAAGATGATTAAGAGCGACATCTTAATTGTGATCGGAGCTAACATAATGAATCAATATTAATAATTACTTTCTCTCCAGCGTCCGCCATGACGGGATCAACCCCTCATCAAATCTTCTTGTTGACTCATCACCGCCTACAGACCCGAAATGGGGTAAAATTTTAACAGTAGAATACTCTGCACGTTGCTATAGCAACCAACATTTTTACGAATATTTACATTCATGTTATTTTCTGTTAATAAAAAAAAAAATATTTATTTAAAAATACTTTGCTGTGAATTTAAATCTTGTTATGTACTACCGATTTAAACATTATCTTTTATTAATAAGTTAAAATGCAGTGTGTAACTTCCATAATTAGATTTTTGAATGTGATTCAATCGAGTAGAGTTTGAGAATGCCCTAGCAAGGCGAAATAAATTTAGCAATACTATTTATATATTTATTGTTTCTTGAACAATGATGTAAAACTCCATATTAAATAATTAATACGAATTAAAACGTCAGTTTTCTAGAAGTTTTATTATATTTTATGGGAATGACATGTTTCGCCATTCTAAGGAATGACATTTGATAATGCCTTAGAAGGGCGAAATATGTCCCATAAAATATAATAAAACTTCAAGAAAACTGACTTTTTCATTCGTATTAACTATTTATATAATTTAAATCAAAGTAAAACCATTAAACACCCGTGTTATAAATTAGTCCAATTTAATAGTTAAAAATATTCATTTCACAAATATTTTCTTACAAAACAATGAAATGGTAACAGTTTTGCCAGTTAATAAAGAGTCGAATGATTCAATATTTCAATTGAAAAAAATATTAAGAAATGACGATAGCTGAAAAAAAATGATCTTCTTAATTCGCCATTTTTCTGTTGTGGATTCACATTTTAATAACTTTTTGCAAAATTGTTTCGGACATAACACATCCTTCCTCAGAGTAAAACAATTGTTTATGGGTTAGGTGAGAATCAATATGAATTGAGTGAGAATCTAATAAGATCTATTTGAAATAGCTAAGGAAGAAACAATACATTGTATATAATTATGATAAAAACTCACTAAATTTCAGATCAAATTAATATGTGCGTGTAAATTAGTAGATTTATTTCCATAGAATCCTTCCTAAACTTATTCGGTGTTCTTTGTCATTTATAAGATAGATATCTGCGGATAAATTGGAGAGAAATCCTTCGACTTTATTGTAACTAAGTATGAAGTTAGATATCTAAGACGTGGGTTACTTTTCTATGAATAACAAAAGTTTGAATATATTTCATTATCCCAGCGACCGTACCCTTATCTGAATGACATATTACTGGCGCTACTAAATCTTCCTAAAAAGTTTAAATTGCTGACAAAAAATATGTATGAAAGTAAACGAAGATCTCGAGCGAAAGAACTTCATTTAGAATCTGACAAGATTTGTAGATATCCGAATATATTATTAGTACTGAATATATAACCAGTTCCAGGTAATACTTTCCAGTATTTTGGGGTTTATCCCTTAATTATTGTTAACAATGTATTGAGCCACAGAAATAACCGTAATTACCATATTCTGCTCTTTTAACTCGTGTATATTAACAAAAACGCGCTTGATTCTCGCTACATTTGATAATGCCTTAGGAAGGCGAAACATGTCATTCCGGTAAAATATATAATAATAAAATTTCTGTAAAATAAACATTTCCATTCGTATCATAATATAAATAGGCAAAAACCCGTACGGTTCTCGTCAATGAAAGAGTACGAGAATTACATTTTGAATATAAGAAAGCTCTGCGAAAGTAATAATGCACACAGTGCGCATACCCGAGAACGTTTCTGGATTTTTTGGTCTCAAACGCAGAGAGAGGAAGGCAGGCTGGCATTTTTTGAGAGGAAAATTCTGAGAATTTTTTTTGGATCCACGCTGGGAGTTACAGAATCAAAATAAACCTTGAACTTGAAGTACTGATTAACCAGGAAACAGGAGTGAGATTTTGTAAGTCTCAACGCCTATGGTGGGCTGGCAATGTAGGAAGAATGCCAAAGAGTAGAACACCAAAAATTATATCCAGATGGGTGCCCCGCGAAAAGAGAGCACGAGGCAGACCGAGGAAAAGATGGGCGGATTGCGTGGAAGAAGATTGGAAGAAAATGGAAGGAGCTGGGGAACGGAGAGAGATGGCCAGATATAGAAGTCAGTGGAGGACCGCTGTGGAGGAGGCCAAGTCCCACGTCGGAATTTAGCGCCGAGAAATGATTGATGAATTGTTGTATGACATTAAACAAATCATGAACCTTCATGTAAATTTTGATTTACTTCCGTGAATATTTCATGGGTTGTTAATTAAGATTTGTAGACAAAGATGGAAAGGTATTTCTTCTAACGTTGTTTTAATGAAATCAATCCATTCTGATAAATTAATATTTAATATGGATAAATGCCTAAGTAAACATTAATTGGGTCATGGTGTACTTATCCAAGGTTTATTAGTCCCTCAAGGGATATTACGCTTTATGTAAAGGCTTCAGTATACCTTTTATGTATAATACCTGCCTAAGTATTATTAAGGAGTATTATCTACAAATTTTTTTATACGAGTATATTGTATCTATACACGATTGTTAAACCAAAATATATTAAGACCGCGTATTAGAACACATTATGTATAATATACAAAATATCAAAAAAAAAAAAAAAGATCTGAGAAGTACTTGTAATATTTTTAAATTTGAAAACAACGGAAAATAGTAATCATTTCGCGTTGGATTTTTTTTATGAAAAAAAAATATAGTAAAAAAATACCCAAGTATTGTACATTATTTGAATCGAATTCATACTTGTAATAAGATTTTTTTAAAGAAAATTATCTTGTTATTTATGTGGTGCATGGTCAGTTGTAGGGAGAAACTCACCATCATCGTTACGATGAAAATATGTGTAAAATATAATTAATAGATCCAAAATAAATAAAAATACGTCAAATTAATAATTTTTTTGAAGAAAAAATTATAATACTCTTTATTACATGTATAATATTGATGAAAAACTTTTTTTTCTAGAAGTTTTAGATTACAATAATAATGAAATGAGATACTTTACTGGAGCATTTTCTATATTCGACAAGAGCACATCTGAATCCTTATTACAGATTATGCATTATATAATATATTCTATGGAAACCAATAAAAAAGAATAAAACTGCTTTTATCTCACTTCTTCTAGTTCGTACCGATTTCCTTTGGTCCCCAGGAATGGCCAGCGAGTTGTCAAAACTAATGGAATAAAGCTATATTGCTTTTATATTGCTTTTCTACACAACATTTCTTTATTAATTTCTATGTATATTACGTAAGTACTATAATATAAATAGGCAAAAAAAACGTACGATTGTCGTCAATGAAAGAGTACGAGAATTAAATTTTGAATACAAGAGAACGATAGAGTTATGCTACGATTCCCTGCGAAAGTAATAATGCACACAATGCGCATACCCGAGAACGTTTCTGGATTTTTTGAAATTTGTTCTGACTATTGTTGTATGACATTAAACAAACGAACAAACCATGAAACTGGTGGAATTTGTTTACTTCCGTGAATATTTCATGGATTGCAACTATAATAATTAATTAAGATTCGTAGACCAACGTGGAGAGGTATTTTTTCTAGCTTTGTCAAATATTGGATAAGATTTTGTATCAAAAATTAATTATACAAATACGTAAAACTTTAACAAAATAGATACTTTGTCGCTTTGATTAATACTTGAGCATCCAATCTCACTAGTCATAAATTAATAATGTTCAAAAGATTTATTTTGGCATTGCCAAAAGCAGCGGTCCTGGCTGTTGCCCAAGAAATTCACCTGAAAGTTTCCTTTCTAAGATGTTAATTAAGGCTTCAAAGGTACTAGAAGCAACCGGAGATGCCTCTGAATCATAATTACTTCTACGGGAAGCTGGGAGGCCAATATTCTGTCACGTCCTAAATTGTCTAACCCTGAGGTAGACGGAGACGGCGCCTGTCGCTGTTTGCGAATTCGTCTTGATCCTTTCAGTTTTGTCAACTTTATCGTTAATGCTCAGAGTTAAATATAATTTTGCTTTTGATTGAACGAGTCATTTGACGTTAAATATTGCTGACAGCGAACGGTAATAATATTTTCGATTACAGCCGTTATTGAATAAAGGTAGGAACTTATTTGTTTTTTTATTCTACGAAAAATCGTTATTAAATATTTTAAACAATATACTCGTAATTAAATAGTAGAAAACAAAAAAGTTCCAATTCGTGTAACAAACGTCTACTACTTTTTCATAAATATATATTTTTACTTCGTATGAATGGCAGTGCAAGCTAGAATGGCAGTGCACAATGGTGTTCTTCTACCGACCCTTATGTATGGAAGCGAAGCATGAAACTGCAAAAGAAGGATGAAAGTAGCAGTAGAAATGAGATCTCTTAGACGAATGTGTGCATACTCTGTGTATGATAGAGTGTCGAATGAAAATATAAGAAGTGAATGCGGTGCGAATGATGGTGTTATGAACAAAATAATGAAAGGATCATTAAGATGGTTTGGACATATGGAAAGAATGAATGAATAAAGAATGGTAAAAAAATTATATGTTAACGATGTAAATGGAACCAGAAATAGAGGAAGACCGAGGAAAACGTGGCATCAACTAAATCAAATATTTGATGTCGGCCATGTGACGAGTCAGAAAAATCAACGCGCATGCATGACACAATGTGTGAATGTTGAGGAAGCAAAAGAAATATGTCAGGAAAGAAAAGTGTGGTAGTCCATTCTTTCTGCCTACCCCTTCTGGGAGACGGCGTGATGGTTAGTTGGTTAGTTAGTTTATTTCGTATGAAATGCGAGTTAAAAATAAAATCATCTTCTTCTTTCCTCTCTTCCCGTTACTCGAGGTCGGTTTTCCTTATCATTTAGCGCCAGGTATTTCTTTCGTAGGCAGCTTCCTTCTTAAGGCCTAGGGCCTTCATATCCCTCTACACATTCGTTAGCCAGGTAGTTTGAGGTCTTCTTGTCTCTCTCCTACTAGTTACGGAAAGACACTTTTTGACGACATTAGACACTACATTCCCGACGAGTTAAAAATAAAATATCTTATCCTAGAACTCTAGATTTGTGTTTTTTTTTATATATTAGTAATTGTTTATAAAATGTTGTTTTATAAATTGTAAAATGTTTCTGTAATTTTTTACAACTTTATTAAATAAATAAATAGATTTAAAAAATACATTATTTTTTCACTTTGAAGTTTATTTTTATCGGCCGATATATCGTTCTTCCGGTGATGAAGGTATAAAACCTTTGAAATATGCGTAGAAAAATAAACCCAAAAGTGGAAAAAACAGTGCTTGAATTCATAATAAATTCGTCATTATGGAATTTAACAGTATTAACGTCTCAAGTTTATCAAAACTGGTAGAACCCTACTAGCTAATTATAAATTATTATTTTTATAATCTCAAGGTTTTTTTTCCACTTAAGTGAGTCAATTTATAGCTACGTGTTAAAAATATAGAATACTAAAGTTAAATGTTGATAAAAGTATAGAAAAGTGTTGATAAAAGTATAGAAAAATGTTGATAAAAGTAAAAAATACTGGCTGGAAAAATAAGGAAATTGCATTATGGAATACAGTGATGTCATTGACGTAAGATCAAATAGATATTTTGTAATATTAAATGTATGTATCAAATAGATATTTTGTAATATTAATATGAAAGGTTCGCTGCGTTGGTTCAGACATATGGGGCGAAGAAACAATGGTTAAAAAAGTATACGTTAACGATGTAAATGGAGTAAGGAGTCGAGGTAGACCGAGGAAAACATGGCATGACCAAATTAATCAAATATTAAAGGTTGGTCATGTCAGAAGCCGGAAGAATCGACGTGCGTGTATGACTCGATGTATGAATGTGGAAGAAGCTAGAGGTGTGCCAGGATAGAGTAGTGTGGCGGTCGATTCTCTCTGCCTACCCCTGCGGTGAAACGGCGTGTTGGTTTGTTGTTGTTGTTGTTGTAATATTAAATATCAATTTTACCACAATATTCTATTGAAAACATAAAAACAATTTTTTTAATTAAGTCTTGTGTAGCTTTGGGGTTAACAGGTGCAAAAAATCATTTAGTTAAAGAAAGAGGCCACTGTGTCAAAAGAAGTGAATCCAGCACTGTGAAGAGATTGAAAGTTGACATTATTTATAAAAAGGACTGCGGAATAAACAGAGTAACGAATACCAAGGGAAAAGTTTTGAAGCGAGAGTCGTCTCGATTCATTTATTTTCGCCCTCCTCCGAGGGGCAGGAGCTAAATAAAAATACACAGGAGCGGTCTAACGGTGAACCCAGCAAAACAAAAACTCCATAGCAACCGGTCTCCGGATAAAATATAAATCATATTTTTTACCAGACAGTAACTACGGCGCGGGAAATTAAAAACAAAGTCGACAAAAAAAAAACTCCTTAATTTTAATGAGTTTTTATCATAGCTCCGGGTCTATCACATTAATAATTAATGACAGATAAAAGAGTTCTTTGATAACTTCTTGCATTAAGTATTCAAACTTGCTCAGGGGTAGGGGGTTGTAATGAAGCCTCGGCAGAAATAAACTAATAATCTTCCGCCACCCCCATATAAAAACGGACCATTTTGTCTTAAACCCAACATCCGACTTTATAAACTAAAAGAATAATAATCACAAAAAAGTAAGTAAACTCGACGCCTGTAATATTATTTTTATGACGAAAAAGCTTATTGTGAGTTTTTTTTGCTAGTTTAATAAATGCACGAACTTAATTTATTTATTTATTTATATATTATAAAATACATAACAAAGCATGTATTCCCCATGAGTTATAATAAACTCATTTTGGGCCTTAAAATAATTACAATGATAAACTAACTAACTAACTAACTAACCATCACGCCATTTCCCCGGAGGGGTAGGCAGAGAGGATGGATCGCCACACTGGCCTGTCCTGGCACACCTCTCGGGCTTCCTCCACATTCATACATCGCACCATGCACGCACGTCGATTATTCCGACTTCGAATGTGGCCGCCTTTTAGTAATTGGTTAATTTGGTCATGCCATGTTTTCCTCGGTCGTCCTCGGCTTCTTTTCCCACTCACTGCTTGTGTACAACTTTTTAACCATTCTACTCTCATCCATTCGTTCCATATGTCCGAACCATCTCAGGGATCCTTTTTTAATTTTATTCATGATGCAGTCATCTGTCTTACATTTCTTTCTTATTTCATCGTTCGGTATTCTATCATATAACGTTTTCCCGCACATTCTTCTTAGTGATCTCATTTCTACGGCGTTTATCCTGCTTTCATTCTTCTTTTGCTAGCTCCAAGCTTCACTTCCATACATGAGGGTTAATATATAACATATTCAGGATAGAAAACACAATGATTAAAAACACAAAAATATTATAACAATTCTTGATTGAATAACCTTAGTACATTAATTAATAAAAGTTGTTTAATTATACTTGACGGTCATCGTGGCACAGTGGCAAAAACTATATCTACCACACCGAAGATCCCGATATCTGTCGATGACCGCCAAATTCTAACGCTCTCTTTGGTCTGGTAAAATTCACGCTATAACAAAAATGGCGATGGACTAACTATCACATATCATAAGAATTAATAGACAAAAATTTGTATATACTAATTGAGTTCAAATAGAAAAAATGTGGAAAGCAACGAAAAACTAACACATTGAAGGCCCAAGTGGCGTCTCAAGAACCAGCAAATATGTTTTTGCCTACCAATCCCTAGGATTTGAATCTACAAAAAATATACACAGGTTGATAATATAAATGAAATCATTGAGTTTACTTTATTTAAATAATGATAAAAAAAATTTAATTGTTAGCTCGGACATATGGAGTGTATAGGTGAAGAAAGAAAAGTTTAAAAAGTATAATTTAACGATGTAAATGGAGTACGGAGTCGAAGTAGACCGAGGAAAACATGGCATGATCAAATTTATCAAATTTTAAATGAAAAGAATGAGTGAAGACAGAATGGTAAAGAATGTATATGTAAACGGCGTGAACGGAGCTAGTAATAGAGGAAGGACGAGGAAAACGTGGCACGATCAAATCAATTAAATATTGAATGTCGGTCACGTGAGGAGTCCGAGAAATCGACCTGCGTGCATGACAAGATGTATGAATGTAGAGGAAGCGAGAGAAGTATGTCAGGACAGAACAGTGTGGCATTCCATTCTTTCTGCCTACCCCTCTGGGGAGACGGCGTGATGGTTAGTTAGATAGTTTTTACTTAATAAAATAAGCATCATAAATCAATGTTTAATAAAACTTGAACATAAATTTATATCGACAAATTCGCGTCATCAAATTCAACCCATCAAATAAATCGTCGATCAACTTGCGTTATTTTAAAAAGTAATCAGTATAAAAACGTTGTTAGCATTTAGTAGAATAATAATCAACGGGTATAAAATGTTATCGTCCCTTTTGTACAGGTGCGAAACATCAAAGCGAGTGCAGTGCGCCAGAATAGAAGCTAATGTAATCACATCAAATTCCAGAGTTCAATCTGAATATAAATTGGTGATTACCAAAGGAATGGATGATCGGGGGAGAGCCTAAGCATCACGAAACAATTCTACTCGTGATCTCTCATCTCCCGTACACATTTACATACAGCGGAGTAATGTGTAGGATAAGGTAAGATATTCTCACCTGCGTGGGCAACATAAGCGCGGCGTTCATGACTGGTTTTGTAGAGACAAAGGTATCTGGACACTATACACAAGATAAGGGAAGCGCATTATCAGAGTAGAAATTTTTATTAAACAATTAATGATATAAGGATTGATAAATTCAGGAGATTCTTTGAGAATTCCGTCATCTTGGAGGCTATCCATCTTTATGTTCCGGATGGTTATCTTCGACAGCGTCAGCACAGTCTGTTTTATCTCCCAACATGCAGAACCAACCTGCCTCTGGTGATGCCGGTGGGGAGAGAAATCAAACTGCTGAACATGATTGCTTCGGAGATCGATGTCTTTCATATTCGTGAAAGTACGTTCTGAAGACAAATACTCTTGCCTTTGGAGAGTATTTTGTATTCCTAATGTCGAACCATATCTCATGCGTTCCTGGTATTATATATTTATTATGTTTTACCTGTTCTCAATAGATGGCTTAAACTATAAAATATGTTTGTAATGTCTTTTGAGAAAATAAACTGATTTGATCTGATCTGAAATAGTCCAATGATTTGGTCGAAACACTATGATACTTCAACATTACAAACTGTTAAATTAAAAAAACTTTGAATAGTCTATTGTTTTGGCCGAAACACAATGATACCTTTACATTTTAAACTGTTAAATTAAATAACTTTGTTTTATGTATTATATAATACCACAATTGTATTTTATTTTACGCGACATCTGTTTCGTCAACCTATGTAACACACCATTGTAACACCTGATGATGTCAACATAGGTTGACGAAACAGCTGTCGCGTAAAATAAAATACAATTTTGATACATAAAACAAGGTTATTTAATTAAACAGATTAAAAAAACTTTGTTTAATGTATCACAATTGTATTTTATTTTTCGCGACAGCTGTTTCGTCAATCTATGTTGATATCATCAGGTGTTTCAATAATATATCAACTTTTTGCGAAGATTTTCACGGTTGGCAGCAATATGTTTTGTATGATTTTGGGTAACAACGTGTGATTTCTCCTTCTGGACGGACGTTTCGGAGATCGTTGCAGTTTCCATCTTCAGGGTAATGTGGGAATTATCAAAAGATTTATGGAGATTTAAATGTCGGGAATCTGTGTAGCAGACAGGGTGAGAAACACCACTATAAGAGCCAGAATAGGAGTGTTGGGCATTTATATTGGCAACATCAGGTGTTGCATAACCCTTGTTCATAACACCTGATGATGCCAACATAGGTACACGGAACAGCTTGCGTCGCAATATCATTAAAATAAATGGCGATACGTATAATAACAGTATTTCAAAATTAAATAATTTAATAATGTCTTCTATGTTCGCCATAACTTTGTGTGGAAGATTTTTCATGTTTATTTTTTTATATACTTTGTATACAACACTCAGATTTATTAAAAATATAAAATAAAAATTTAATATCAAACATGTTTCGGACACACCTCATCAGTGATATTATTTAAAAAATTAAAATACTATAAATTGTTTACAAATATGGTCAGTTTTGACAGATTTTATAAAGATTATTTCAAAATAAATCATTATAACTAACTAACCATTACGCCGTCTCCCCGAAAGGATAGGCAGGAAGAATGGACTGCCCACACCTTAACCGTTGCGACACTCCATCCTTCTCTTTTCGCCCCGCGAGGGATGCGGTGTGATGGGTTGCGAACCTTATCTTAAAGTCCAGAAAGAATCCAGTGTAAACTCTGCTGGACAGTCTTCAAAGCGCTACATGGAATAGCACCAAGTTATATATCTGAACTCTGTATAACGGACAGCCTAAATTCAAGGAAATCCACACATCGCTCGGCGAACTCTTCAGCAATAGGAAGATTAGTTGAGCCGAAGTGTTGTCCCAGTACAAATTTCGGGGATCGAGCGTTCGCGGTAGCCGGTCCATCAGCTTGGAACAATCTCCCTTCACACCTTAGATGCATAAATGATCCGACAGATTTCAGATCTAAATTGAAAACCCATCTTTTTCATATTTCATACCCAATGTAAACATTTATACTTTGTTCTACTATACTTTTTAACCGATCGCTTGTTAAGCGGTCACATTTAGATTTTTAGATATAAAACACGTCTTAATGCGCCCTTGAGGTGATTACATCACAAAAACGGCGCTTTAAAAGTTAGCATATTATTATTATTATTATTTATTATTAATAGACATCTCCCGCGCACACTTCGATCGTCCAACGTCCACAAATAGAGTGTTGTATATTTACAAAGTATACAAAAAAAGAAAAATTTAATGATTTCTAAAAAAATTTAATTCCGTGAGTTCTTACAAAGTATTCGAATAAAAATGTTTTAAAAAAGTACGTCCGACGCATCTAACGCAAAAAGCCGGAGGTGTGTGCGGGGTTTAAGGTACTCCGCATCGGAGATATTAAGATTGATATTGGAAAATAAGGCTGTACGTGATTTCGGGGCGTAATAATAGATCTAGTTGTTTATCGTGGAGCGGTTCGATACAGAATCGCGTTAGAAATCGCCCGAAATTTATAGTGCGCATGACCCATCGGGACCGTGATTCATGAACGTAATATTCAGAAACAAGTGCATAGTTAGAATAATTTGAAGGCTCTCCGATTTATAGTACATTTCTCCACAATATACCATAATGTACATCGTAAAATATATTTAATACTCGTATATCTTATAGGATCATCCCACATTTACCCGCATCTAACACAAAGACATTAATCAAATCTATGATTTAGACAAAGTGAGCTTAATACATAAGTATTTGAAATGTATTCACGAAATAAACAGTTGTAACATATATTTTATAAGGATTAATTGTATCTTAATCTTAATAGATGGCGCTAGTGCAAATTAACCTAAAAAATGTGAAGTTATTTAAAATAGTAGAATATATACAAGTTCCAAAAATTTGTCAGACGTGGTGGTCGTAAGAAGGGGGGAACAGGGAATGTTGTTAGCATAAAGTGATCGCTTAACCCAACCAATGACATGTCATAAGTCCTGTTAACGCCTCGACTACCATATATTCTGTTTCCAAAAAAAAAATTACATCTTCTTCTCTATTGAGATACAATTAATCATTAAAAAAATATTAACCCGCAATGGGTAAAATCCAGTATTTGTCTACAAGTATTTGTATACATTCAACACCATTATTTTTTTGTCAAAACCAACCGGTTTCACTCCCGTCGGAGCTTCGTCAGGGTTACAAAATAGACGTCGATTGACAAAAATAAAGTGGTAGAAGTGGTTTTAAAATTTGTTTTAATAATGCCACACCACAAATTAAGTGCTTCAGATGAATATATATAATTTAATTGAATTGTCTAGAAGTTTGATTATATTTTATGGGAGTGAAATGGGTCGCCTTGGCAAGGTACTGCCAAATATGCCTTAGAAAAGGCGAAACATGTTACTTCCATAAATATTAATAAAACTTCCATAAAACATTCATAAATATTAAATTGATGAATGTGAATAAGTCCAAGATTATGATTTTCCAAATAGAAGAAAACATGACAGTCTGTAACAATAGTGTGAATGGTGAAAATCTGGAACAAGTGGATGAATTTGTTTATTTAGGAGGAATATTTACAAAGGATGGGAGAGTGGAGAAGGATATTGAAAGAAGGGTTGGGGCAGACAAAAGAGTAAATGGTGTACTTAAAGTTGTCATCACAAACTAAACCCTATCCAAAAAACCTAAGATGGTAGTGCATAATGGTGTTCTTGTGGCGATCTTTATGTATGGAAGCGAATCATGGAACTGGTAAAAGAAGTATGAAAGTAGAATAAATGCAGTAGAAATAAGATCTCTAAGACGAATGTGTAATAAATCTGTATATGATAGTGTCAAATGCAAGTATGAAGTGAATGGGGTGCGAATGAAAGTTTTATGAACAAAATAATGAAAAGGTTGTTAAGACGGTTTGGAAGCATGGACAGAAAGAGTGAAGAGAGAATGGTGAAGAAGGTATATGTAAACGACGTGAACGGAGCTAGAAATAGAGGAAGGCCAAGGAAAACGTGGCACGATCAAATCAATGAAATATTAAATGTCGGTCAGGTGAGGAGTCGGAGAAATCGACGCGCATGCATGATACGATGTATGAATGTTGAGGAAGCGAGAGAAATATGTCAGGAAAGAAAAGTGTGGCAGTCCATTCTTTCTGCCTACCCATTCGGGGAGACTGCGTGATGGTTAGTTAGTTAATTTAGTTTTGCATAATTGTTTAAGAGACAATAAATAAATTTAATTTTAATCAGAACATTTTTAATGAATGTCACAATTCGACGCGTTTATAGAACAATATTCGACGACCTTGGTGGCCCGGGTGGTTCCGGGTTCGATTACCGGCGATGGCAGTTTGATTATCACACTATCTGTGGTCTGGTGCAGAATTCACGTGACAATAAAATGGCGATAGATATCCTTTACATCAATTTGGTTCGCGCTGTAATGATGTAAAGAACGATTCAACAAAATAATAATAATAATTTTAACGGAAAAAATTCGTAGAGAAAGGAGAAATTAATAAAAATTAGAATCTGATTATAATTATATTTGGTAATAAGTGAAACCGGGTGGTGGTCTAAGGGATATAATATTTGACTCCCAATCTATGGGAATTAGGTTTTACCCTGGACACGACTAGATTCCTTCTTCGTAAAAAGGAGCTTGGTGTCAATCTTTAAAATAAAACAACTGATAAATCGAATAAACAGATATTTAAATAATCAGCTGTGTTAAAAAAAGAGCTAGACTTCTATGACTCATCCAAACCGCATCGGTAATACACCATGTCAACAAATAATCGCAATTACGTTCGACCGTAAACAATGAGATTTGGTAAATATCACCCTGCCAAACAGCCAACAAAGTGGAAATAGGGGTTTGTTAGCGAGTGAACATTTCGTCCAGGCGATATTGAATTTGAATTATCAGTCCGGCACACTGAACCCGAATAGTTTCCAGAACTTTTCCGACAATGGAATAGTTCCCGAAACCGAACGATCGGTTTTGTTAGTCGGAGGTGAGTGGAAATGCTATCCGGCGGGTGATAGCTGGAAATGAAGGTTCTAAACCGGTGTTACGGTACACAAAACCCAATGTCATTATATAGTTAATCGATGCATAATTCAATTGAAAACTTTCTGGTAATAATAATAAAAATTTATTACATTAATAAATTAATTACCTGTCACATCGTACCGTCTTGTAAACGAGGTGGCAAGTGAAATATACCTCTTTAGATGCAATTATAACTAATTCGTGAATATCACAACGATAAGAGCAACAAATAAATAACCATCAAATATATAATACGAATGAAAACGTTAGTTTTCTAGAAGTTTTATTATATTTTATGGGAATGACATGTTTCGCTCTTCTGAGGCATTATCAAATGTTTTGTCATCAAACAAATCATTTGATAATGCCTTAGAAGGGCGAAACATGTCATTCCCATAAAATATAATAAAACTTCTAGAAAACTGACGTTTTCATTCGTATTAATGATTTAATATGGAGTTTTACATCATTGTTCAAGAAAAAATAAATATGTTATATTTCTCTTCATATAGTTCTAAGCATATTCAGTGCAATGTTTTTTTTTTGCAATTTTTTTTCATCCTAGACATCGATTTTTTAAATTAACTTTAATTAGTTACCTAACTCAACAGGCGAGCAAGAACTTCAAAATTATATCAAAAAAATTATTCAAATTGACATAGGAACAAATACACATAAAGTTTCGAAAGTTCACAAAAAAATAACAGTTAATATATTATTGTAACATCTGCTAATGTCAGCATAAGTTGACGAAACATCTATCGCGAAAAATAAAATAGTGATACATTAAAACAGAGTTTTATAATTTAACAGATTATAATGTTTGAGTATCACAGTGTTTCGCCCAAAACAATGGACCATTTAAAATAATAATAATAATCTCTAAAGTGTTAATGAGAGAAGTGGCGCCTCAAGACACGGCTATCCAACCAAAAATATTAATGGTCTATTTATCAAATTTTTATACAACGTTTTAACATTTTTTGAAACTTGAGAAAAGTGAAAAAAGTGTTGTGAAAATACAATGTTTTTTACAAAAGTTACAAATAATAGCTCGGAAAAACATTTCTTAACAATATAACTAACCATCACGCCGTCTCCCCGAAGGGGTAGGTATATTCACTTCTATTTTCATTCGACAATCTATCATACACAGATTTTCCACACATTATTCTAAGAGATCTTATTTCTACTGCATTTATTCTACTTTCATTCTTCTTTTGCCAGTTCCATGCTTCGCTTCAATACATTTCTTCGTAAGAAATATTATTTTATATAATTGTCCAAAACTTTAAAAATATGTGCTGTGATAAGTATTGAAATATTTATCTGCAGACAGCATTTTTTATATGTTTCCCATGACTCTTTACACGAGTGTGAAATAGATAATATAATGCGATGGGAAAGCGATTAACTCTTTTGAAGAATGCATTGTTATGAGGCTGAAATTGCGTATATAAATAGGAATTTCCGGTTAGCATAAAATATGTATTTGTAAATAGATTGCTCCAATTAAAATTTGACCAACAATAATTATTAGCCTATTTCATTTTATGAATTCAATAAACCAAAAACAATCATGTAGTATATATTTGTACACATACATATTTCACATATAATTTATTATAATAATTTGATGATGAATGATGATGATGATGAATATTAATATGTCCAAGGTAATGATTTTTTAAAAAGAAGAAATCATGACAGTCTGCAACATTAGCGTGAATGGTGATATTTTGGAGCAAGTATTATTGTGTATATGGGTAGTATGTTTACAAAAGATGGGCGAGTGGAGAGGGATATTGAAAGAAGGTTTGGGGCAGGCAACAAAGTGAATGGTGTACTTAAAGTTGTCATCGCAAACAAAAACCTATCCAAAAAAGCTAGAATGGCAGTGCATAATGGTGTTCTTCTACCGACCCTTATGTATGGAAGCGAAGCATGGAACTGGCAAAAGAAGGATGAAAGTATAATAAATGCAGTAGAAATGAGATCTCTTAGACGAATTTGTGGATACTCTGTGTATGATAACGAGTGTCGAATGAAAATATAAGCAGTGATTGCCATTGTTGGGGGGACCTGATACGGCACCAGAAGAAGATGACATGTCATGAAAGTCAATAGCTAAAATGTTATATACAGTAATTGGATTAAATTAACTCAAATTCAAGATCTCGAGTAATTAGATTTGTCTCGTAGTGTCCTCTTCGAAAGACGTTTCGAAAATTATTCTAGGGTAATGTCCCACACGATGGTCCGATGACATTACAAGAATTGCTGGTGATAAGATGCAAAAGGCACAAGATAGGGATACGTGGAGAAGTATGGGGGAGGCCTATGTCCAGCAGTGGACGACAACGGCTGTGTAAGTAAGTAAATAAAGTAATGTTGGGTTCTTATCTTATCTTAATCAGCACACGTGTTTGCATGATACATTAACCAACAATAGAAAATGCTTTTTAAATGTCGGCCATGTTAGAAGTCAGAAAAATTGACGTGCATGTATTACTCGCTGCATGAATGTAAAGTAAGCGAGAAATAGAGGAGTATCAGGATATAGTGAGGTGTTACATTGTCTCTCCCTACCCTTGCGGGGAAACGGCGTGATGGTTAGCTGTTGTTGCAGGAGAAAAAACACTTTTTTTAATGATGTCGGCCTTTTTTTCTGTTAAAAAATATGACAATACGACAAAATTAAAAAAAACGCAAATTGAAAAAAAAAAGCTTATCAAAATTTTATTGGGCCATGAACCATGGCAAACAACATAACTAACTAACTTACTAACTAACCATCACGCCGTCTCCCTGGAGGGGTAGGAAGAAAGAATGGAACGCCACACTGTTCTGTCCTGACATACTTCTCTCGCTTCCTCTACATTCATACATCTTGTCATGCATGCACGTCGATTTTTCCGACTCCTCACGTGACATTCAATATTTGATTGATTTGATCGTGCCACGTTTTCCTCGGCCTTCCTCTATTTCTAGCTCCATTCGCGCCGTTTACATATACCCTCTTTACCATTCTGTCTTCACTCATTCTTTCCGTGTGTCCAAACCATCTTAATGACCCTTTCCTTATTTTGTTCATAACACTTTCATTCGCACCGCGTTCACTTCTTATACTTGCATTTGTCACTCTATCATATACAGATTTGCCACACATTCGTCTTAGAGATCTCATTTCTACTGCATTTATTCTACTTTCATCCTTCTTTTGCCAGTTCCATGCTTCACTTCCATACAAAATTTAACAAACCGAAAATTAAAGAAAAATGTTGATCAAAATGTTATTGGACCATGAACCATGGCAACCAACATTGAACTAATAAATGACCCGTTAATACTGCGTAGCTTTTTATCATCTTGATTCATCATTAGCAATATCACGGCAACGTTGCCAGCTTTAGCAAATACTGCGGTTTCTATACTTATCGCCATCAAACCACGAAGCAAAGCATTTATGATAAGGAGTTCACACAAAAAAAAAAAGTGTAGATAAACAAATCCCTCCTGTTTTTATATATCACGTGTCAATGTTTATTGCGGAATATTAAATTTTAAAACGTACATATACGATACAGTAATTTATATGAATGAAAATATCTGTTTTATAGTGGGAATGACATTTTTCGCATAGCTAAGGCATTGCCAAATGTTGCATACGTAGCTGTTTATATGTATATATGAGCTAATGAAGCAGAATGCTGATGGTAGTAACTGATGAAAATTGAGAGACGTTTGTGTGGTAAAACGATGTATGATAGATATTCAAATACAGAAGAAAGTTGTTATATGCCTAACCACCCGTTACCACGAATCGTTTCCTACAGCTATTCCAGTGATATTTTATATCATTGAAGATTTCTCTATATTATATTAAGTAAACATTTGGGGATTCACGAGATGCATTAATTGATCTGTTCCCACGTCTTTGTCTGATTTGATCATTACTTAAGATTTTTGTAAACATAAGCCTTCGAACGCGAGAATTTTTTTATTGATCTGTTCCTACAGGTACACTTGTCATCGAACAAAGAAATGCACAGTATTTAAGCTGTGCCACATTATGGATTAAATTAGATACAATTGCAACTCCTTAATAGTAACACGTCTAGATAAAATTGCAACTTCTTACTTGTAACACGTCTTTGTACAATTTCTTACTTGTAACATCGTCTCAAATAAAGTTTTCTTATTAAAATTTTAATTGTTTTGGAAGTTATTCCATCCCAAAAATTCTCACCCGAAGGATAAAACATAAAACTGGTGGCAAAGCGGTGAGATCTATTATAAAAACATAAAATTGATGGCAGCGGTGGGATCTTCCTTATAATATTTTGAAAACTTATAGTATTTTGAACAAAATCATGAGCGGATCAATGAAAAAATAGTCTGGACAAATGTAACGCGTGGATGAAGAATGAGCATAAGAAAGTATGCGTTAACGATGTGAAAGGATTACGAAGTCGAGAAAGACCAAGGAAAAAATTACATGACCAAATTAATACAATTTTAAAAGTCGGCCACGTAAAGTGATAATAAAGTCGGAAGAATCGACGTGCGTATATACTCGTAACTTGCTGTATATGAATCTAGATAGGTGTATCAGGAAAGAGTTGTGTGGCGATCAAATGCTTGATGGTTTGCATTTGTTGCTTTGTCTGCTCGTAATATAAATATTTAATTGCTTACATAATAAATTCACGTAAATTAATTGATGGTTCGTTTTGTATCGTTTTTAATATATATTCGTATCTCTTTGGTTCACCTTTTGATTGTATTGTTTAAAAAGTTAAACAGCCCTTTTCTCAAAAGAATTAATCTTCCAGTACTATATTAATAAACTTTCGTATTTGCAGTCACTAATGGCTTTGCTGATAATGAAATTTATATATAATCTAGTATAAAGGTGTGTCAATGGACGGATTACTATCCAAACAGCCTGATGAAGACACCATCTCGTTGATGAAGACTAATTGTGGCGCTCTGGTGAAGTAATGATGACCCGAGTTGGTTCCCAGATACGCCCAATTAATCAATCATTCGTGTCGTATGTATGGACAGTACATTGATTCGCTAATAATACAACTGTGGAACATCGACCATCGCTCTTCCGTATGGAGAGAAAACAGGAAATCAAATCAGTTTATTTATCTCAAAAGACATTATAATGATAGTTTACAGAATAAGACATATATTTGAGAACAGGTAAAATACCAGGAACGCATGAGAGATGGTTCAATATTAGGAAGACAAGTTACTCTCTAAAGTCAAGAATATTTGTGTTCTGAACTCACTAATATGAAAAACGACGAATTCTGAAGCGATCACGTTCAGCAGTTTGATTGCTCTCCCCACCGGTATCAACGGAGGCAAGTGACGACCTTCGTGGCAGAGTGGTTACGAGCTCTGACTTCCATGCCGAAGGTCCTGGGTTCGATTCCCGGCGATGGCAGTGTGATTGTCACACTGTCTTTGGTCTGGTATATAGAATTCACGTGACAATAAAATGGCGATAGATTGGCTACCTATCACATGTCACGAGAATCAATATAATAGCTAAAAAATAAAAATTGTATACTGTAATTGGGTCCAAACGACCTGTTGTGTACATAACAAAAAAAAAAAAAAGTTGGTTGTGCATAGGAGATAAAACAGTATTTGCGAAGATAACCATCCAGAAATTAACATTGAACACAATCGTGATTTTAATCTTAGATATAATTGAATTATATATTTCTGAAGCATTTGCATGTATAATTTAAATTACATTTACATGAAAAATAATGTTGTTTAAATATTGTACAACCGAGTATATATTGTACATCTTCCTGCTAACCGCACTCATTACGCTCAAAACGCGGCGATGTATCGGATGTGCGATAGCTACAAGTGGTATAAGAAGTAAAAAAAAAATATTTTATATTGATCATGGATCGATTATTATTTTTTTAATTGTTAAAATAACCTACTTGGAGTGCCGATAGTTCAAAACAATATTGACTTATTAGCGTGTTGCCATAAGGAATAATACATTAGGCTGCTGTTTATTTTATACTGCATTCGAGTATCTCTACCGGCCGGCAAATGATGCCATCAATAGTCTATCACGAATGCAGCCGGGTGCAGGGTGCAGAAATGGGTGCATGCAAATACGCCGCTATATCCCCAGCCACTCGTACGTGCACAAACAGACAAACTACCCTTTATGCATGACAGACGAACTGAGAATAGAGTATGCGAGACGATACATGACCATGTTACAAGTTACGATACTGTATTAAATTCATCGCATTATTCTAACTGGAGATGCATATTAATAATCAAGTTGCATTCGTCAATAAAATAAATTACAAAAAGATTGATTAATATAAATGAAAACGTCTGTTTTCTAGAAGTTTTATTATAGTTTATGGGAATTACATGTTTCACCTTTCTTAGTCATTATGAAATAGCCGCCTTGCTAAGGCATTATCAAATATATATTTGATAATCCCTTATTAAGGCCAAACACGTAATTCCCTTTAAATATAGGAAACCTTCTAGAAAACAGTCATTTTTAATCGTATTAATTATTTAAAATGGAGTTTTACATCATTGTTAAAGAAACCATAAATCAAGCCGTAGTATTTTTTTTTAAACATATATAACAATGGGGCAGAGAACGCAGAAGACACTGGCATTCGTGGAAAACATTGTCAACATATATCATATTTTTACACTGTCTCGAAATAACATGATGCGATACTGGTATTCTGGTATTCAGAGCTTCACGCACGATTTTAAGACGATTTTTTTTATACATATCGAATGACAAATAATTAATAAAGTTAATGCTTTTAAAAAACGTACCGGTTTATTTTTAAATTTTAAATGAGTGGAACGGAAATTTAAGAGGGAATTTTCAAATGGGGTCTTTCCGGGCGCGCCCAGTGTTTTAAAATTTCACTGCTCTATTACGCCGTAGATCCGGAATGCGGAATTCATAATGCAGGAGAGGAATGTTTGGAAAATTCGCAAAATTAAATGCCCTCCGAAATATTTACGTAAAAATGATCTGTTATTAAATCTAAAAATTTTAAACCGCAGCGGAACGCATAGACGGATAATTATAGCGAGTTATATTTATTTGTTATAGACGGAATCAATTCCAAAAGATTTGATATTAAATTAATCAATTGTAAGACGAGTTCATAGACGATTCGTTTTATTTTATTTATGCATAATAATCAAATGAGACATAACAAACGAAAAACATTTAGGCGACTCATTTGGACACAAAACGGTGTTACAAAGATAAGATAAAACAACATGAAACCAAAAAATCATACATATCAGAAGGAACCCAAATATGTCGACGTCAGTGAGGCAGTACTCTTTCCAGAATTTGTAATATTTTGTTTATGAATACTGCCTCACTGACACGGTGAATGTAGAAGAGGCTGGAGAATTATATAGAAGAGTTTGGCGGTCCATCTACTCTGCCAATTCCCACGGATAAACAGCATGATAGTTATTTTTTAAGGTTAGATTTTTGGTTTAGTAATAATTGTACAGCAAAAATAAAATGTCTGTTATGGGATTTTCCTATTTAAATCAAGACTATTTGAAACAGGGAGGATGTCATTTTCACACAGAAACAATCGATTTTAATTTCACCGAGTACTTAAATCGTATTCAGATGTGTTCATCCAATTTGGGCGGGAGGCATTGGAGTGCCGCCCATCGGTGACGTCACTCCGCTAACGATGGAGGCTCGGCAGACCCTCGTCAACTTTCCTTTCCACCCGAAATTCACTTCCGGTGTGTCACGTGACACTCGCAGCTTCCGGCTGTCAGGCGACAAGAGCGTCGTGACATCTCTGGCAGCAGTCGTCAAAACGGTTATAAGGTTCATTCACACATAAGACAAAATGTGCACCAGGCACGAATCAAATGTAGTTAAGGGATGAAAATCGAATATGTGTCTATCAAAAAAGTGTGTCTGTTCATTTTCAGTTCAACTGAGAATATAAGCACATGTTTTGAGATATACTCCAGATTTTTTTGTTTGTTTTAAAGGAACATAGAAGTTCCCGCCACATACCCGAGGCTGTTATATGGTGTAGCGGCGCCCTTTTGTCAGCCTCGCTCGTACACTCCCTGGGCCTGTCCCCGGTCCATCCGGGACTTACATTTAAAGACGGCAACAACAAGGGGGTGCCAGACCACATTTAATCTTCCCCATCTTACTTCTATGCTCCGCTGTACTTTATTGAATAAATAAGCATAATATATAATACATGAGAAAATATTAGTTAATATTTTTAAAGGTGGTTAATAATAGTTTTATATTATTTTAAATATGCAATATTGACAACAGACGCAAAAGACTGGTTTCGCCTTGATGAGGAATCATCAAACATTTTATTATACCTTAGCCAACCGAAATAAAATTCTTTTATAGAAAATATATTATACGTTATCATTCGTGTTATTATAATTATATAATACAGAGTTTTGCATAATTTTTCAAGGGGACATTACGCAAAAGAGATATCTTATACGAATGTGTAGATACTGAGTATGGTATATATGTATGATAGATTGTCGAATAAAAATGAACAAAAGAATGAAAGGATCGTTTAGATGGTTTGGACACACAAATAATGAATGAAGAAAAAATGGTCAAAAACTATGAAAAACGAAACAATGTAAATAGAACAAGAAAAAGAGGAAGACCGAGGAAAATGTGGGACGATCAAATGAATCAAATATTGAATGTCGGCTACGCGAGGAATCAGAGAAATCGACGCCCGTGAATGACACGATGTATTAATGTTGAGGAAGCGAGAGAAATGTGTCGTCAGTCCGTCAGGAAAGAAAAATGTGGCAGTCTATTCTTTCTTCCTACCCCTCCTAGGAGACGGCGTGATGGTTAGTTAGTTTATTAAGAAACATTTTTGATTTGTTTTGTTAAATCGCTCTTTACATCATTGCAGCGCAACCAAATCAATGTAAAAGGTATAGCTATTATATTGTTTATACGACATGTAGTTAATTTATCACCATTTCACTGTCACGTGAATTCTACACCAGACCAAAGACAGTGTGAGAATCACACTGTCATTGCTGGGAATCTAAACCGGGAGTTTTTGAACAAATAAATATGATAACTATAATATTTTCATTATTAACACATTAACTACCAAAAGCCGACTAGTCGGCTTTTTGCTTTCAACCGTATACGACCAAAAACCGATTAGTCAGTTTCTCTAAATTATTATACGATTGAATGATTCTTATAATTACGTAAATCACTATATCAATTTCAAAATTTGAGCTATTAATTTAAAATGGATATTTACTACGAATATAAAATTTCAAAAATAAATATGCTTAAACTTAAAATTTAATAATTCGTTGTAAATAAAGCGTTAAGGAGGCAAATTAGGTCATCCTCTTATAATATCAAGAAGGAAATTGTGATCGTTTTTTTTTTTAAATCTATAGCGTTAAAACTGCGGATAATAATAATAATAAGGATGATTAACTAACTAACTAACCATCACTCCGTCTCCCCGAAGGGGTAGGCAGAAAGAATGGACTGCCACACCTTTCTTTCCTGACATATTTCTCTCGATTCCTCAACATTCATACATCGTGTCATGCACGCGCGTCGATTTCTCTGACTCCTCACATGGCCGACATTCAATATTTGATTTATTTGATCGTGCCACGTTTTCCTCGGTCTTCCTCTATTTCTGGTTCCATTTACATCATTAACATATAATTTTTTTACCATTCTTTCTTCATTCATTCTTTCCATATGTCCAAACCATCTTAATGATCCTTTCATTATTTTGTTCATGACACCATCATTCGCACCGCATTCACTTCTTATATTTTCATTCGACACTCTATCATACACAGAATATCCACACATTCGTCTAAGAGATCTCATTTCTACTGCATTTATTCTACTTTCATCCTTCCTTTGCCAGTTCCATGCTTCGCTTCCATACATAAGGGTCGGTAGAAGAACACCATTAAGGATGATTATAAAAATGTATATATTTTTTTTAAAATAAAAACACCATTTAAATATAGCGATGAAGGTATAAAGCCTTCAAAACATGTCGTGATATTATAAATAAACTCAAAAGTGTTAAAAACAGTGCTATTTGATTGTAAAAGTATCGCGTCTAATTCTTATAATCGAAAATTTCGCGTGATCCGCGATGCGTAACTTGTGGGTCAAATGTATATAGATGTGAATGAACCTTCATACTCGGAGCGCGTACAACCCTCAAAACCGACGCAATGTCGTCTGCACTACGCGCCGTGTCACGACAAGAGCTACTACGTCGAGAAAATAACTAAACAGGGTTTTAAATACGTCTTCCACAGGTGACAGGTGTCGAGACGAATTCCCAACAGAATACAAGAGTCCCGAGTGAGATAAAGAACATTTATCATAATTGCTTGTTCTACATTTTTTTATTATATTTATATGTTTTTCATAATATTGGGAACAAGAGCCAAAGAGAAATACTAGAACATAATAGGACCAATAAACTCAATTAGTCAAATAAAATAAAAACTTATGAAAATTAAATAACTAACTCACGATGGGGTAGGCGGAAAGAATGGACCGCCTGTAATTTCCTGGCATACTTCTCTATCTTCCTCAACACTCCTTAATCGAGTCATATACGTACGATTATCACGATGAAAATGATAATTCCTGTATAATATATCATATATTTAGTTACTGAATTTACGTAGAAATGAGATCACTAAGAAGAATATGCAGGAAAACGTTGTATGATAGAATACCGAACGATGAAATAAGAAAGAAATGTAAGGCAGATGACTGGATCATGAATAAAATTAAAAAAGGATCCCTAAGATGGTTTGGACATATGGAACGAATGGATGAGAGTAGAATGGTTAAAAAGTTGTACACAAGCAGCGTAAAAGAAGCCGAGGACGACCGCGGAAAACATGGCATGACCAAATTAATCAATTACTAAAAGGCGGCCACATTCGAAGTCGGAATAATCGACGTGGGTGCATGGTACGATATATGAATGTAGATGAAGCCCGAGAGGTATGCCAGGAGAGGGCATTGTGGCGATCCATCCTCTCTGCATACCCCTCCGGGGAAATGGCGTGATGGTTAGTTAGTTAGTTAGTTATTTAGTTAAAATCCACTGGTTTTTTGAGGTTCCACCGGTTTCGGCAGCTCCGAAAAAAAAACAAGTGGAATAAAACGAAATACGAGTACATTTCATATAATAATTTTTATTAATTCTACTAAATATATTCGTCACAACTTTATGTTATGATTAATTAAATTATTATTATTTATACCTACCAAGTTTATTAGTACTATTAGTAGGTATAAATAAAAGTATAAATATTATTATTATTTATACCTATTACCAAGAAATTTAAATTAACAATCTTCCTCTACTTCTTATTTCTTTCACACCGTTAATGTACTCGTATATATTTTTTACAATTCTTCCTTAATAATTCTTTCCACGTGTAAATACCACTTTAATGAACCATTCATTAAATCATTAAAATATTTGATTATACATTAGAAATAACGCTTTTAAATATAACACATTATTTCATTGTTATTATTAGACTATTTTTTATGTGTATGTCTAGGGCATTAGCAAATGTAATCAAAAAAATCAAACCCGCTGCTGTTAATATACACGAGCTAAAGGAGCAGAATACATTAATTAAGTTAATTGACCTGGCCCAACACATTGTTGAAAACAAATTAAGGGATTTACCCCAGAATACAGTAAAGTAATACCTTGAATTAGTTAGATTAATGAATACTTTATTCCACTATCCACAAAAACTTTCGCATGGTTTTAAATTTTCCTGGACGGTAGTGATAAATATAAACATGAAACAAAATGTATAGATATTTGACCACATTAAAGAATATAATAAATTCAAAAATAATTAAATCAAATAATAAAAATCACAATTGGTAACAAAACATTCTTCTCTCTACTACCAGCGCTCAAATCAAGAAACGTACACTGGAAAACCAAAATCATCCTGTATAAAACAATCATCCGAACAGTAGTGACCTATGGATGTGAGGCGTGGACAATGACAGCGAAATCCGCAGAGCGACTAGATACTTTTGAGAGAAGGGTGCTGCGCAGAATTCTGGGACCTGTGAATGACGGTGAAGGCTGGAAAGTGCGGCATAATGACGAGCTGTACCTACCATAATTATAAAGCTCCCAGTCTCTCCACACAGGTCAGACTGAATAGACTGAGATGGGCCGGTCACGTGCAGAGGATGCCGTCATCGCGAACCCCAAAAAGATTGCTGGAGTGGCACCCAGGTGGTAGAAGACCAATTAGACGACCAAGGCTGCGATGGGAGGATGAAGTTGGGAGAGTAGGGGCAAGATTGTTAAGAGTGTCAGATTGAAGTGTCGAAGCGGAGGACAGGAGGAGTTGGAGGCGAAGAATACTGGAGGCTAAGGCTCGATATGGGCTGTAGGGCCATCGAAGAAGAAGAAGAAGAAGAAGAAGAATAAAACTCGACAATCGACAATCGACGTGTTTTACAATGAGCAATTAGTATTTCAATTTTCATCGGTAGAACGACGGATAAACGAAAATTTTCAATTATTGTTCGCGTCAAAAAGTTTACGAAATAAGCTACCGACCCAAATCCCGGCGAGAAGCATTTAAAATAATTATGTTTTATCGCCAAAACAGGGAAACAAATAGCCAAAGTGGGATAGAAGTGTTTTTGTTGTGAAAAACCTTTAACAACATCCAGGAGTCTTCCGGAATTTGAGGGTATTTTATTCCGTCTCTTAGACACAAGTGGAAAAACAGATAACTTCATTATTTTATTGAAGGTTAAGGCGTTAACATTGTGGAATTCCATTTTAATAACATTGGAATTGAATTAACAACACTGTTTTTATTCCACTTTTATTTATTAAATATTTTTATAGAAATACAATATCAAACACAACATGTTTCGGAGGTGACGAGGAAAGCGAGGCGACTACATTCGAAGACAGAAAAATCAATGAGCGTGCATGTTACGATGTATAAATGTAGAGGAAGCTTGAGAGGTATGCCAGGACATAGCAATATGGCAGTCCATTCTATCTGCGTACCTCTCCATAGAAACGGCATGATGGTTAGTAAATTAATTTAGACAAACCTTCGAATTAAAAATTTGCGGAAATCACAAATATTAAGTTACTCGGTTCTTGCCATAAACCTTGAAATTCCCTTCGGATCTATTGAAATAAAACAAGCAGTGCAAAGGCTCGCAAGAATAGAAAAAGGTTAATTTCATTTTAACGTTAAATCGATAGACAATGTGAGACGAAATTGCGTTTTGAGAAAGTGGATGATTTTCGCAGACGTTTTTCTTTCCCCGGGAGGCGTGGTGAATTTGGTTCCATCACTTAATTCACAAATCGAATGGGGCTTTTCTCTATTTGAACCTTTCGGGGTTTTGTCACATGGGAAGACTTTTTTTTACAAGACATGCCTCTCGTCAATCCAATAATTTTCTTCTCTGTCGCCTCAGCGCCAGTCACGCAATGCTTTTACAGTCGAAGGGTGATAAAAAAAATTATGCGACATATCCAACGACCGACCGAAATACACACGGAATTTCGAATTTAGAAGTACTTCCTGAAAAATCCTGTAGGCTGGTGATCTAGGGGACAAATGCTTGGCTTTTGATCCAGGGGATTTGGGTCCAATCCTGGACATGAAAGGATTGTTTGAACCCAATTACTGTACACAATTTATTTTAGCTATTATATTGACTCTCATGACACGTGATAGGTAGCAAATCTATTGACCAAAGAGAGTGTGACAATTACACTGCCATCGCCGGGAGTCGAACCCGGGACCTTCAGTATGGAAGCCAGAGCTCTTACCACTCTGCCACGAAGGTCGACGAACAATGATTAACATTGTAAACAACTCCATTTTAAATAAGTAAAACGAATGAAAACGTCTGAAACGTCTAGAAGTCTAATATTTTTTTATTGGAAGAAGGTATTATGAACAAAATTATGAAAGGATCGCTGCGTTGGTTCGGACATATGGAGCGCATGGATGGAGAAATAATGGTTAAGAAAGTATACGTTAATTATGTAAATGTAGTACGGAGTCGAGGCAGACCGAGGAAAACATGGCATGACCAGATTAATCAAATTTTAAAGGTTGGTCATGTTAGAAGTCGGAAGAATCGACGTGCTTGTATGACTCGCTGTATGAATGTGGAGGAAGCTAGAGAGGTGTGCCAGGATAGAGTCCATTCTCTCTGCCTACCCCTGCGGGGAAACTGCGTGATGGTTTGTTGTTGTTTAAGATAATCATATGATTTTACTGAAATCTCTTGATGGGAAGGTTATTTTAAATAATAATTAAATTAAACGATGTTTTTTAACCACTTTTGTCTTTATTTCGACCGTTTCGTCAGGTTTCGGCAGGCTCGCTGGCATTGACAGACTGCTTGCTGTCGAAATAAAGACAATAGTGGAAGTAGTTAAAATTATTTAATTGTTATTTAAGAATGTTTAATATTCAATTTTTATGTTAGTCTATTTAAATAATAATTAAATAAAACGATGTTTTTTAACTAGGTACTTCCATTTTTGTATTTATTTCGACAGCGACCGGTTTCGCCAGGCTCGCTGTCGAAATAAAGACAAAAATGGAAGTAGTTAAAAAAACATCGTTTTATTTAATTATTATTTAAAATGAACTTCCATCAAGAGATTTTAGAAAAATCATTTGATTATCTCAGTCTACGAGTATTTACTTTATTCGTGGGAATGTACGTTACGAACGATTTTATTTTAATAAATTAATGTCACTATGAATAAAGATACACTCACTATGAATAAAGATAAAAAAATTCAAGGTTTATTACTGGTGGGCTATTAGGGCTTTCGTTATTATTCCCTAGGAAGGAATTTGGTCGTAAGTAATAAAGGTTCTCCGTTAACAAATGATCTGCTCACATCTCATATTCCTCGTCTTGAAACATCATCCTTCAAGGAAAACGAGCACATCAACACTCACCAAAGTTTTATAGTTTGGTTAATAAAAATATAATGTTCATGAAAGTTAACTGTTTTGAGTGGCAGAAATATGATTTAATGTATAATATTAGGTCCTTACATATGAAATTGGCGTTTTGTATGGAAGGAAATAAAGTTGATTTTTTTTAAATATAATATATTTATTTAATCAAAGTATGTACCATTGCTATCTATGCACTTTTGCCATCTCATAGGTAGTTCATCGATCCCTTTACTAAAAAAAACCATTCGGACGGGAATCAATAAAATCTTTGAAGTCGGTTTGGACTGCCCCAATACAGTTGAATTTTTTCCCTTGGTTCGGCAGGGTTCAGCCATTGCGATGTAATGATTATTACCCTGAAGATGGAGACTGTAACGATCTCCGAAACGTCGGTCGAGAAGGAGTTATCACACGGTGTTACCCTAAAACACATCAAACATATTGCTGCCAACCGTGAAAATCTACGCAATTATTTGTGGTGATCCTTTCATAATTTTGTTTATAATTAAACTAACTAACTAACCATCACGCCGTCTCCCCGAAGGGGTGGGCAGAAAGAATGAACTGCCACACTTTTCTTTCCTGACATATTTCTCTCGCTTCCTCAACATTCATACATCGTGTCATGCACGCGCGTCGATTTCATGAAAATATAGTAAATTATATTGAGTTTATAATTAAAATATAGTAAATATTGGTTACTCAAATTAATAATAAATTTAGCAGAAAAAAATGTTTTAGTCGGTATATACCACGAAGGACTAAATTATGATTAGAAAATAGTTTGTAATATGACGAAACAAAGTTATCATAACTCCGACGTACATACGAGATATGAGTTAATGTGCCCTCAGATGTACCCTAGAGTTTCTAACCAAACATCGTATTTTGGTAGGAAAATTGTAAAATAATAAGCCAACTGGGTTCTTACACATTCCTTGTTAACGCTTTGCCTAAGACAACACGGGGTCTCTCGTGTATGGTTATATCGTTGGACACAAAATCTACTGAAATTTCACCCCCTTTCACTTAACAAGCACTAAAGCAGGGGATGCAAAACTAACAGGGTTGGCACATTAATTTGCCCGAAACAATCTTGGAATTTTAAATACTAATTTTAACGAATTGTAAGATAAAATTTAGGCGCTTTTAAACCCATTTATAATATATTTGTTTTCCATATTCCATTGTACTAAAAAACAACATTTAAAATGACATTGATATCAGTTAATTTTACATGATATGTTAATATTATTATTGTACAGAATCTTTTTTACCACCCCTGATATGTATATGCAGAAAGGATTTAGTTCATAACAGTGTCACCAGTATATCGATGTCAGCTAGCCTGGCGAAACCGGTAGTTGTCGAAATAAAGACAAACATGGAAGCAGTTATCAAAAAAAAAAAATCGTATTATTTAATAATTTATTTAAAGTCAAACTGTTTGGGACTGTTTCGTTGATTTATTTTCCCTCTTGCAAAAACTGTTACGTCCAGGAGTGGACTGTAACAACAGTCTAAAAAAGATTTCATTTTCATGTTCTTACTTGGTGAAACTTATTTAGTTTCAAATATATTGTTTCTTTTAATTTTTGTTTCACGTTATATTAACTTGTATCTATAATCACATTTATAATGCATTAGAAAGGCGAAAAATGATATTTCCATACAACATAATAAAACTTGTTGAAAACAGACGTTTTCATTCGTATTAAATATCTTGATAAGAAATATTTTTAAGAACTAAACGTGATATCAACCCTGTGGACTGAGGCGGCGACAAGACGGCAAACAGGGTTTTCAGTAAAGTTTACACAATGTTTGATATACAGCAAATATGTAACGCGGAGTATGCGTGACTGATGGGTCTTTGTTTAGTGAATTCTCGAGATGTTTGTTGACGGGAATTGAATCGATATGTTTAGATTCTTTGTTGGCGAGGCATCGTTATTCACTTCAACGTGAATAATGCACACACGTAGTACGTTCAGTACGAATAAGTAATGTGGACACGTCAAACCAAACGCAAACTTCATCAGTAATTCCAGACAAAAGTAAACCATTTCGGAATAAAGTATGAAACTATGATATGTATAATCATTTACGTAAAACAAATATACGTTTAAAATATATCATAGTTTTTTTTATAAACTAATGCGTTAGCACTGGATTTCTATAATCACGACTTTTATGAATCAAAACACTGTTTTTTCCACAGTTTATTTTTCTTCGCATGTTTCGAAGGTTTTACACCTTCATCTATACTCATACCTAAACGTACTTTTATTATTATGAAGACGTCGATTTTCAATAGCCTATATACAATATTCATATTTTTTTTAAATCTGTCAAAAAGCGGGAAATAAAAATTCGAACCGATAATTTACAATATCATTTACAATTTACAAAAAAAAAAAACTTAACACGAAAAGTCTGGTCTAATATTATCTAATGTAAGATGATATTCTGTTCGATCGAATTCATTATAATTGTTTAAAATTTCATAACAACAAATTTTACATAAATAATAATTATCTCGACCCATTATACATACCTGTAAAACATCCAATGACATCAAAGAGAGAATAAATTATAGATAAAAAAAAAATAAAGCACTTTCGTCAACTGCTCAGATGTCAAAATAGCTACCATCATTTGTTAGCGTCATTCTGTTTATTCTGAGAAAAAACGTCTGCAAAATGCGTTTGCTAGCTGCACTTCATCCGCAAATCAGTTGACAAATCCATTTACTCGGTTAAATTTTAATAATCCTTTTATATACTATATTACATATAAAACACTTTAATCATAAGAATAAGGCTAAAAATAAACTATGTAATTTTCCAGTGTAACTTAATTATTAGTAACATGTTACACTCTGTATAATTTAGAAAATATACGTAATAATAGTTGTACACAAGAACATCGCGTGTCCATTTCGCGAAAAGTTCATTTCACATATGAAATGGATAATTAACAAAGCTCTCTAATTGCTTCATACGCATTTAGATAAATAATACAAAACAACGAAGAGATGTTTTTTTTATTATAATTAATATAGTATTATACAAATGCTAATATGCCTTATACTGAAACTGATTTTTCGTGATATGTATCGATTTTGGAGGTTTTGAGGAGAGCCAATTGTAGTAGACAACTGCTAAAGGACGTTAAGGTCCGTAAGATTTCATATCTGGGTCACATTCTACGGGCAGATAAATACAGTTTACTCCAACTAATACTGTTGGGAAAAAATGAGGTTCAGCGTGGTCCTGGTAGAAGGCAAGCGTCTTGGCTGTGCAACATAAGAGTCTGGACCGGGATGAGACATATGGAGGGGCTGTTTCGGGTTGCGCAAGATAGAGAAGCCTTCGCCGTAGTGATTGTCAACGTCAGGGGGACCTGATACGGCACGCGAAGAAGAAGATGTATCGATTTCGCTACCTTTGTTTTTGCTAATTTGAATTGTTAATTGTTAAGTAATGAAAATACTATAATATTATTTCCACGTTTGATATAAAATATTTTTTACATAATTCTCCATAAGATGACGGCATAAAACCTTCGATACGTGTCGAGAATAAAAAACTCAAGTAGAAAAAAATCATTAGAATTCCACAGTGTTCACGCATTCACTCTATTTAAAATTATTATTTTGTATTTAAGGAAGAAATTTTTAAGTGAATTTGATTTGAATCTTTCGTATTAAGCACTTAATTTGTGGTATGATATTATTAAACATAATAATAATACACTTTTGAAATTTGTATCTAAACCGCTTTATTTGTCAACACCAACTTTCACCCTGTCGAAGGGTAGCATAGCAAAATTTATAAATTATTTAATTAATTATAGATATGGTAATCAGAAAATTTTATTTCGGTTCATGGACAAGCTTAGTCGAAATATTCTAGAATTGTAAGAATATTCGCTTAGAGAAACATAATTTATGTACCCGTTTCTATTCACGTATTCAAGATGTTCAATACCTTCTCAGCATTCCAGGAAGAACTTCAAAACCCTTCACTTTGATTCGAGAATGTGCAACGATGTGAAAAATTCCCCATCGCCACCCTCTTAGAAAGATGTTTCTAGTTAGTTACTAAGACACGTGTAAGCGTATTGAATGTGAAAGGCCAAAAGAGGTCAAGCCCAAAAGGAACATTTTAATATTATTCACTAAATCGTAAATATACTTTTAAGAAATTATAATAAAAACAAACAGTACAAAAATAAACATGAACATCAACCATGAGATTTCAGTTAGAACGATTGAATTACTTATTTAAAATTTAAAAATAAAATTAAACACTTAGTATTAACCCTACGTATTTTGGGATTTTGGGAAAATCTGTGTAGCTCGTCTCTTCGGACCGACATTTCAGAGATCGTTGCAGTCTCCATCTTCAGAGTGGTTATGTTATTATATAGACACATACAAGGACAACATACGTACAACACACGCAACAAAGATAACCATTCTGTACCAAAAACTAAAACTTCTTATGCGCAAAGATACTTCTACAAACTATATAACATAATAAATAAAACTATAAACGACCCACAAAAAATGACAATGCACAATTACAAAAAACATGTAACTACGGAGACATTAAAAAAGGACGGCTTGAATGTAATATATTTTTTTAAAATATAGTTTAAATAGCGCTAAATAAGACTATATATAACACAATTATTTTTAAGTTTTACACTTAAGGATATGTGTTGCTCCCCTTGTTCATTAATTGTTTCCTAAATTTGTAATTTATGTATTGAAATTATTTATAGAGTGCTAGGAATGCCTCCCTAGAACGGTTGGGAGGTATTAAAACCATGTACTTGGTAAACGATCAATAAATAAATAAATAAATGTCATAACCACCTTAAAGATGGAGAATGCAAACGATCTCCGAAACGTCGGTCAGAAGAGACGAGCTATACGGATTTTCCAAAAATCCCAAAATACATATTGCTACCAACCGTGAAAATCTACGCAATTATTAGTATAAACCACTTTATTTGAGTAAGTAGCGCCAACCGGTTTCACCCTGTAGCGAGCTTCCTCAGGGCTATACACAAAGTGTTTATGTGTAGCCCTGAGATAAAAGTATTTATACTAATAAAATAAAATGGTTTATACTAAGTGAAAATGTGTTTAATTTTATTTTTAAATATGTCAAACCATTAAGTATTAAAGAGTATTAAAAATGTATTCAATTAGTTATTTATTGATCATTTACCAAGTACATGGTTTTGATACTTCCCAACTGGGGAAACTTGTCAGATAGTAGAAATGTCTTTTTACATAAGAAGTAAAAGTCTTTGGGATTAAGAAGTTTTAGAATTTGGTGATATTATTAAATGATTGTCTATATATCATAATCCGTAATTCGTAATCGTATAACCCGAAATCTTTAATTTAAAAAAAAATTTAAAAATTTCACACTCTACCTTTGGCCTTTTCATCATCAAGATGTCTGTGATGTGAATAAGTTACGTGAAATAAATTAGCCAATTTAATTGAAAGCACGAACGCGAAATATTGAAATTCATTAGACATGCCGAAACGTGTTACGAAACTCCTGGAAAAGTTCATTCACAAAGGATCAAAATTGATGTAAAAATATTTTCAAATTTTGCAACGTACCTCCGAAACACTCGCACACCACTGTCGACGTATTCCTTGCGCTCTTAAAGCTCGAGAAGCACCTCAATGACGCCACTGAAAATTGATAAAGCACGTTTAATATCGTGAAAGCTTTTCAGTATATCAAGTATATAGATAGTATATAGCGGGGCATTTACTCCGGCACATTACGGAGGTTTTATAATAAAGGTGTGTGGTTGTATCGGGGGGTAAAAAGTAAATACGTGATGTATGAAGGCATGTGAAGGGCGTATTTCTTTAACGGGGTCGGTATCGCCCGTTAAATTTTAATTTTCTGTTTATTGCGGGGGCATACCTAAGTTATATCTCAATGTGTTATAAATTGAATGTTTATTGCCACTAAAGTACGAGTGTATGAGGGTTCTTAACAAAATTATCAAAACCTCACAAACTTTTACATAATGGCGCATTTGTATCTGAAGCAAAAAATAAAAAAAATCATTTTCAGAAGATTCTAGAGAAAATTTACTTCTGTCTGAATATCCAATAGATTATTTAAAAAATAAGTACTAGCGTAGAATAAAAAACAGTAATTTATACGAATGAAAACATCTGTATATAGAAGTGTTATTATATTTCATGTGAATCACATGTTTCGCCTTCCTAAGTCATTAGCAAGGCAAAACATGTCATGCCCATTAAATATGGATAAACTTAAGGCGTTAACACTGGAATTCCATAATGACGAATTTTTATGTATTAAAAAACTGTTTTTTCCACTTTTGAGTTTATTTTTCTCGGCATGTTTCGAAGGCTTACTACTTCATCATCGGGTAAACGATCTCAAGGTGTAAGCCTTCGAAACATGTCGAGAAAAATAAACTCAAAAGTGGAAAAAACAGTGTTTTCTTTAATTCATAAAAATTCGCCATAAAATATAATTAACGGTATTTTTTTTAGTATCTTGGGTAGTGATAACTACCCTGATATCCGAAACATCGGTCGAAAAAGACAAGTTACAAAAATATACCTAAGAATCAAAAAAAAAAATCTAGAAGAGACAATTATTTAGCACTAAGGATTTAAATCCATTGTAATATAATAGAATTTAATATACAATCATAATTATGAGTACAAATAAAAACTCGTTATTTTGAAGAAGGAATCGTTTGGTGCCCAGGAATGAATCAAATCCTTTGTATTAAGCGCCCAGCGTTCTGACCCCTAGACCAACCTGTCGAAATCGATTGCTGTCAAAATAAATATAACAAGTGGAAGAAGCAAATTAAAAAAATATCGTTTTATTTCATTGTTATTTTAAATGAACTTCCGTCAAGAGATTTCAATAAAATCATTAGATTATGGAGACATTTGTTGTTCAGGTATAAATAAAACTTATATTTTATCTAAGAATATAGGGAGTCACCTCTATAATACAAAATATATTTATTATGAAAAATTATTTAATAAATAAAGCTGATAAAACAGCTTCCCAATTAACTTTGGTGTTCCAATGCCTTAACCTTTAATAGCATACTCGTATTTTATTGCTTTCAAACGTAACAATTGCCTACAATTGTGTATCAAGCGGATTACTTATTTTGCTTTGTATACTTCTCAAAACAGAAAAGAAAATCATACCTAGAGCTCTGATGAGAAATGTTTGAAAGAATTATTATTTTCATTGCCTCCAGCCCATTTTTCTTTTTTAACGCAACGGAGAAAGCAATTACAAATTAATGGCGCTAGAATTAAAAATATACGTAAATGTTTGTTGTCTACCTTTCATAATGGAGTTTTGTAGCTCCAATACTATCAATGGCAGTTTATATAACGAGTATCAGGTAAATAACCCTGCATATTTCATACATTACATAATTTAAATTACTTTATTTTTAATGTAAGACAATTGATGACAATGTAAGACAATGAATTATGGTTTAAAAAAAAATACTTACTAATTTTTTATACATACAATTTGTATCCATCTATGATCATAATCAATTTCTAATTATAATAATTGTATTTTAGTCTTTAATTGAAGCAACTAACTAAAACCCTGACTAACCCCAACGCCATTTCCCAGTAGAGTTAGGCAGAGAGTATCGACCGTCACTCTGTACTATCCTGACATAACTTTCGCGCACTTCTACGTTCACACACCGTGACACGCATGCTTGTCGATTGTTCAGTCTTCCAACACGTTCGCTTTTCCGTTATTGATGAATTTGGTTTTGCAATGTCTTTCTTGACCTTCCTCAACTTCTTTTTCCATTCGCATCACTTGCATGTATCTTTTTAACCATTTTTTTCTCATCTATTCGTTCCATATGTTCAAACCAGCTTAATGACCCTTTCTAAATTATTTATATTTAGAACGCATTCATCCGCTTTAATGAAGCAAATAATAAAAATAATAGTAATTATTATTTAAATTCGTATAATATATATATTAGGGTGTCCCTTATATGGGCAAAAAATTTTTTTTTTGGATTATTGAAACGCATACCCCCTAATTGTGTTAAATAGTCTATTAGTTACCCAAAGACAGAATTTCAACTTCCTACGTTAATTCTAACCCGTGCCGACTTGCCCTCAAAGTTTTAGAAAATATTTGTTTTAAGTGTCTCGTAAATGTAGTTGTAGATGATCACTTAAAACCATTATGTTGGATAAATATTGATGAATACATATATTTATATAATGTTTTTCTCGTAATTATCAAAAACGATACAAATTTATATCTAGTTATTTGGATATTTCCTCTTCAAAGTCTCTTATTTTACAGTCTGGGTAAATTTTTCTATGTTCTTGCACACAACATAATATGAACTGCTTATGTTCTTCATCTGCGGTAGTCAAACCATGAAAGTCTGTCATTAGGTTAACAGATCTTTCAGCTGTGTCATTAACTGGTTTTAAGCTAGTAACCTTCTTTTAAGCTTCCACAAACGCCGCGCTGTCCTTCTATGAAGTAACAATTTATTGAAGGAAACTTCTATCAAGTTTCAGTCGTGAAAATAAATCTTTACTCTCGACAGAAACAAAATCACTCAAAGATTTCCATAAAACAAGATAACAAATACTTGTAATACCTATAAAAAAAAACAAATAAATTCTAAATTAAGTACCAGATTAAACACTACTTACGTACCATATATAGAGCCAGATATCTGTTCCTTCGATGGAACATATCTCTTTCCCGAATCACTAAAACTTTCTTTATGTAAGTTTTCTACAATGTTTCCTTTGATCTATTCATCAACGTTGTCATCAAAAATTAAAAAGATGGCTATTTCCTCTGACAAATACCACAAATATTGACTGAACTTGTTTAAAGCCGCTTTGGAAAATGTCAACTTCTTCGTAATTTTTAAGGTCTTTAAAAAACAAAAATCTTGATTCGGAGCTTTTATCGCCAAACTAAATTCAAGACAGGGCTTCATATAAACTGCCACAATATATAAACATACATCTCGTAAAGCTTGTTTGTCCTTAGTGCACATTTTAAACTAGGACTGCAGCAAACGTATGTTTAAGGAGTAAATAGCTGTTGCCATCCATTGTACTTGATGCATTGGGCCAGCAGGTCTGATTTTTATTTCATTTACATTGCCTCCATCCAGAATAACAATAGCAAGCTCATTGAGTTAGCTATAATCATCTCGTACAATCGATTTTGCGATTCAAACGCACTTTTGAGCATCAGATCGTACATAGCAAAGAGTAACATATCTCTTTCTAGTTTTTGCACACAAGCTCCGTTCAAGTATCCTGTATAAGATGATGTTGTATCACAACACATTCAAGAGCATCAGCGTGTGCGATATCGAATAAATTATCTAATTCAAGTTGAAAGTTCTCTTCGCGGCGCCTATGTAAGTCCTGAATCTTCTTGCTATGTTTTGCAGTTCTCGTCAGACCAGATAAAGATCTACTAACTTCTTAACATAATTAGGAACAGCTCTGGTAGGTATTCTAGCCTTTTTTTTTTCAGAATATATTGTACTCCAGAATGACAAAATTTGCGCTTTCATTAACAGTCAAATTGACTTCACGTATGTTGAAAAATAGAACTGCGAGAACTTGACGATTAGATGATAGTTTGCACCTGTTACTTGGTGATTTACTTCACCAACCAAGAAAATACTTTTTTAATTGCTTCTTAGTTCCACTGATATCTTTGAAATATGAAACAATCCCGCTTACTACCCGACAAACCGAGACTAAATGATTAAAACAACGACAACGCGCCGTTCCTGTGACGCAATTTGTATGGGACATCTTTGCGCGCAAGTCGGCACGGGTTACACTGTTCCGAATAAGGAAAAAAATTGTTTTCGGATGTTTTAGGCCCAAATGAATAAAACAATAGCCTATGCATTGTAAAATTAAAACTTCGAAAAATAAGGGACACCCTAATATATATAGTTTTATTCCATTCGATGTTTAGGTTTCGTATGTTTCGGTGAGATGCTGCCATCTTCTGGAAACCAGAAATCGGTAGAAGCCGAGTTAACGAAATCGGTAGAAGTTAAAAATCAAGGGGAATAAAACTAAATACATATAACTAACTAACTAACTAACCATCACGCCGTCTCACCGAAGGGGTAGGCAGAAAGAATGGACTCCCACAATTTTCTTTCCTGACATATTTCTCTCGCTTCCTCAACATTCATACATCGTGTCATGCACGCGCGTCGATTTCTCTGACTCCTCACATGGCCGACATTCAATATTTGATTTATTTGATCGTGCCACGTTTTCCTCGGTCTTCCTCTATTTCTGGTTCCATTTACATCATTAACATATAATTTTATTACCATTCTTTCTTCATTCATTCTTTCCATATGTCCAAACCATCTTAATGATCCTTTCATTATTTTGTTCATGACACCATCATTCGCACCGCATTCACTTCTTATATTTTCATTCGACACTATCGTACACAGAATATCCACACATTCGTCACATTCTACTTTCATCCTTCTTTTGCCAGTTCCATGCTTCGCTTCCGTACATAAGGGTCGCTAAATACATATTACAAATAAATATTTCATTTTCATTGTTCGCAATGGAATTGTACCAAAAAAATTCAATTGACAACATTTATATTTCATATCAAGCAAAAAAATAAGAATAAGAAAACACAATAATAAGAAAATAAGATATGAATAAAATAGTCAAAACCTAAGAATGGTAGCTCATATAAGAGCACACAATTACAAAGCATTTACTTGCATTTATTATTCATTGTTATTGCAGTTTCGTAATGTAAATCAAAGAGGAACATCTGCTAAATTCAAATCTACCGGTTAATTAAGAATAACGCATTCAGGGGGAGCCCTCATGAATATTTTCACTTGTTCGACTGCGAAACAAGAAAGATTCCCCCGTGGGTGATTCTCGAATGTTTGTATATTACCATTGTATGTATTTACCGATCTTTTATGACCCTGTAAATCTGCTTTCCGTGAATAAAATATGCTCAGGCGAACGGGGGTGCACGACTCGCGACAGCTTTACAGAAACAATTTCGAAGGGGGGGCGCGAAAGGGTTAAAATCAGTAAACATGCAGTACCTACTGCGTAGCTTTTACCGCATTCAGAATTCGCTTATTGCATAATGAAAAATTAATCATTTACTAATGCACTGGCCGAAACACAAAACATCAAATTCAAAATTTTGAATTAAACAAACGTTTACAGCACCACAGAAATGTAATGATACTAAATAGCAAAAGTTTTGAAGTATATTTTTGGTGTTTAATATTTTCTTATAAATGACGAAATAACTTCCGCAAGTAGACACCCATGACATTAATATCCGGCGCGTTTTTTTTTACTGTTTAAGCAAGAGAGAGAAACTTGATCTGATGAATTCTTTGGATGTTTATTTTATTTTATGAGAATGACATGTTCCCCCTTGCTAAATCATTTTTATTCATAGTAATAAATATAGCATAAATCATTTTTATTTTACTTGTTTTATATTTAGTTGAAATATTCATATTGCCTCCCTAGAACGGACAACCCCAGTTGGGAGGTATTAAAACCACGTGCTTGGTAAATGATCAATAAATAAATCTAAGTATACAAGTGATATTGAAAAAACCTTCAATATTTTCAACAGATTCTCTGTTTAAAATATTCGATGTACCACCTCAAGAAATAATATATAAAAAATTCTCAATAATACATTCATTTAAAGAAAAAAAATTCAATCGCTAATTTATCCTTGAGATATTCAAATAACATCTACCTATATCCCAAAAGCTAACACGAAGTTTTACTAAAATTGACACATTTAACTGGGAATAAAGTATTACAACCTTCTCCCTGAGGAATTAAAAAAAATAAAAAAATTAAGTCAATTTAAAATGAGACTAAATTTAAACCTAAATTCATTCATTATACAGAGTATGAACTAACATACTTAGAGTATTTGTTGTTATTAATGTGTAATATTTTGTACTTTGTTATGTTTTTGTATTGATTAGTATGAAGTACCTTAAACTTTTACCTTGTATTGTAAACATTCTTATATTATATGTATACTTTTATGTAGTGATATCCCTCACCAAGCACAGAAGAACTTCTTTTTGGCGAGGACCTACGATTATTGGTTTAATATTATTTAATGTGCTATTTGTAATTTTTTTAACATTGTTAAAAATGAAATTTATCAAAATTTAAAAGAAAAAAAAATCAATATAAAATTTATAATTTTATTGTATAATTAGCCAAAAATTTACATTTTTATTGTATAATGTGCGTATGTTTTAATTTAATTTGTAGTGAAACCAATTAAGTATAATGATTTTCCAAAAAACGTGAGGGTGTTATAGTGTTTATACAAAATGATTCAGAGGAAAAGATGATACCACTTCCAACAGGTATAACTATTAGATGGTTGGACGAATTATTTATACTGAGAAAACGAATTATTTATACTATCGCTGGCTTCTATAAAGAATAGGCATTGAATATCTGTTTATGAACGCAGTTAACTGTAATATGAGTATTTCCTTGCGAATGCATGTGATGGAAGATATTATAAAGTCGAGTTGTGATCCCGGGGTGGTCCATGAATAACGTTTACGAGTATATTCGCACTCCCGGGAGGCCGCGCGTACATCACATGCAAGGCGAGGCTGCAAGGCACATCTGCCATGGATTTATTTTATCTCGAGAGCTCCAGATTTCGCAGCAATAACCATAAAACGTAATTTATTCACGGGCACGCTTCGCCCGCCGGCCGCCGCGGCGCTGGGGGGTACGCGGCGCGCCGGGCGTCGGCGGCCGGACACCTGAAGCCAAACCGATACGCCTTGCGCAAAGCTCAGGTGGGCAATGAAAACACGTCGCGTACTTTGAATATACCCATCTCCGACCGATATTGCTGTTCTTGAATATGAAAATGGGCGTTCGATGAATTTAGAAAAAGTGGAACTAAAGACATACTGAACCACGTATTCTACAATTAATATTATATAATATAATGCCATTTCGATGACATTAAATATTGCCCTAGCAAGGCGAAAATGTCACCCCCAAAAATATAATAAAACTTATATAATTGCTTCCCTCCCTTCTATCCACTTATGACCTTGACACTGTCACACTCCCTTAACAAAGTGTTGAAAAACTACATGTGACCCAAAGAGCCATGGAAAGAGCCACGTTAGGAGTAAACAGTAGAGAAAGAGTCAGAAATTATACATTTGACATATGCATCCTCGCAGTACTGTCATACGGAATGAAACAATCACATTCACAAAAATAACAGTACAGAATCTCCAAGAGACCTAGCGTGCAATGGAGAGGAGGATGTTGAACATTAGTCTGTGATACAGTAAACGAAATAAATGGATCAGAGAAAGAACCAAAATGGCTGATGTAGCGTGCAAAATAGCTTCGTGGAAGTGGTATTTAACTGGGCATAAGGCAAGGACAACGGATGAACATACCAGATGATTCTGGAGTAGAAACTCGGGCATACCACAAGCAAGATAGTTTGATGACATCAAGAGAGTGGGAGGAGGTTAATGGCACGGAATGGCGAAGGATGGAGAGTTGTGGAAGTCGGGAAGGGAGGCCTATGTCCAACACTGGACGACGAATGGCTGATGATGACGATAAATATAAATTGTTTTTAAATAATACACAGGTGCATCGAGATGACAAAATTTCTGTTTGAAATGTTAAACAAATAAAAAATATTCCTGGAATCAATTACTGCCGAAAAATTGTTTTGTTTGATTCCAGACCTTAGCAGCTATCTATATAGATGGGGAAAACCGAATAAGGCGATGCCAACCTTATGGACCAAGAACTATAACATATTATATTTAAATTTAGTAATAATTAAAACTAAAGTACCATTTTTTCTATAAGCTATAATAAAATTTAAAATCCATTGTATTGAATATGAATCTTCTTGAATACCTGTTATACCAATATTTAAATTCAGTAAATTTTACATAAATATTTGAAAATTATTTTTGTATAGAATCATGTCTACCATCCATGATCTGTATGTATATAAATGACTCGGTTTGCAATAGTGACACCAGTCTGTCGATGCCAGCGAGCCTGGCGAAACCGGTCGCTGTCGATATAAAGACAAAAGTGGAAGTAGTTAAAAAAACATCGTTTTATTTCATTATTATTTAAAATGAACTTCCATCAAGAGATTTCAGTAAAAACATTTGATTATTCTAAGAAATGTTAAATATAATCCACAGTGGATTTCTAAATATTAAAAATATTTTTTTTTAAATAATATTTAAGCACACTTTCTAAAATATCACTTTAAATTTAAAAACCTAAACAATTATTTATTTAAATAAATAAGAATAGAGCTACTAACTACAAAGCATCAATCACCGCAGTTATTACGATTCTCGGAAATGGAACTTTCTGGAATTCCATTAGTGGACACGGTTATACAGCGCAGTGGACTTTCCCAAAGGAATTGAGAATCGGCAACGTCGAATCCATTAGACTCAAATTCAGTTTACTTAACTTCATTAGACGTCCAATTATAGAAAATACCTTTAGTACCTAAAATAATAATTGAGCTACCCCTTCCTGGAATATTATATAATATGAACATGAATACGTGTCCCTACTTATTATAACTAACAAACATTATATACATATATATATTTTTTGTATCTAGAACAGAGGTTCTAAAACTTTTTCGGGCCACCGCCACCCATGCAAGATATACATTTTGTAACGCTCCTCTATTATAATAGTTTTCCATGTTCAGGGTGATGTTTTTGAATAACATTAAGTGATTTATATATTTATGTTTTAGAATTAATTAAATCAAATATTTTTATTATTGAAAACATACTTTTTTTTGATAATTTACATTTATTTCTGTCAGATACGATCGTTTTTCAAATCATCGAACCTTCGAAATAGGTGATTGATTTAGTGTTGCGAAAGATGGATATAAGAAAAATTTAAATGTATATTCTATTATAATTAAAATGATAAAATTCTTTTGCAACAATAATCCTTACTTGAAACTCCGACAAATAATGATTAAATGTTATATATGGTCTGTTCTACTATATGGCTGCGAAACCTGGACTCCTGGAAAGTGAATGTAATGAACCGGTTGGAAGCGTTCGAGATGAGGATATACCGCAGAATGCTCCGTGTACCGTGGACCGATAGGGTCAGTAATACAAACGTACTATATAGAGCCAGAGCCAATAGAGAGCTGATGTCGAGTGTGAACATTAGAAAGGTCTCATATTTGGGGCATGTGCTAAGGGGAGAAAAATACCAATTCCTTCAACTGATATTAATGGGTGAAGTGGAGGGAAGTCGGGGAGTTGGTAGAAGGCAGCTGTCCTGGCTGCGGAACATCAAAGAGTGGACAGAAATAAATAGAGCTCGAAACCTGTTCCAAGTGGCGCAGGATAGAGATGCCTTTTCTGCAGTGATCGCCAACGTTGGGGGGCCCTGACACGGCAATGAAAGAAGAAGATTGGATTACAAAATTACAAACGTATTTAATTTTCAAATACATATTATTAATTCCTTTTACAAGTAGAATTCACCGATCTTTAGACCAACTGAACTCCCTTAAAATGTTTCTGAACCTACTTTTGCTTCCCAAAGAAGGCTTCAACGCCCACTGAGGGGCGCCACCACCCACTTTCAGAATCACTTATCTAGAAGGTCTATCTCGTGGTATCCTCTTCAACCGAAATCTGTTTTTGCAGACGCTTAATGCTGCTGCCTGGTACAGAATGCTCAAAACTATGCTCGCTCAAGAGGCAGTGATAGTGATTTTCACATTATGCACGGTTCCAAGTGTGTTATTTGAATACAAATTATTTACGAAATTTATGAATTGAAAAAAACCCACTTTTAATTGTTAGTTTCTCGACATGTTTCGAAGGCTTTACATCTTCATTACGTCTAGTTTATATCGTTCTCCCGATGATGAAGTAAAAATAAACACAAAAGCAGAAAAAACAGTGTATTAATTATAAAATAATACCGAAGGCGAGCTAGAGTTGACAGGGAGCTGTTATCAACTATCAAGGTTCCGAAGATTTCACATCTGGGTCATATATTGCGTGGGGAAAAGTGCCACCTTCTCCAAATGATATTGGAGTGGAAAATTGAGGGACGCCAAGGGTCCGGTAGGAGACAGATGACGTGAGGAAGTGGACCGGCATCCGAAGTGTGGAGGTGCTTTTTCGAGCAGGGCAGGACAGGGACAGGTTTGCTGAGGTGATCGCCAACGTTGGGGGGACCCGACAGGGCATTTGAAGAAGAAGAATTCATTAAGTTTGTACATGACACAATTGTTATTTAACGTATCTTTAAGACGATTACCTGTATAATAATACAAACAACACATTTACTAACCGCTATATTTTGTAACACTAGACGATTGTGGTGAAACTTATTAATACCTGAATTTTTTTACACTATTGATGTATGATAATAAAAATATAAGTTTGTTATAAAAAGTGAATACGGAAGAAACGATTTTAATTTACATATTTATTGAAAGTTAAGGCGTTAACTGTGTGGAATTCCACTGTAAAAAACTTTGGAATTGAAAAACAGCGCTAATATTTATTTTTATTTTTTATATCTTTATACAATAAAAATATTAAACACAACAATGTTTCGGAGGTGACCATTATCCTCAGGTGTAAATATATAACTTAAATCTAAACAAAGATACTATTTAAATAAAGATCAAATATTTTGATATTAAAAAAATAAAAAGTGGAACATAAACAGCGTTATTAATTGTTTCTTGAATAATGATGTAAAACTCCATATTGAATAATTAATACGAATGAAAACGTCAGTTTTCTAGAAGTTTTATTATATTTTATGGGCATGACACTTGACATTTGATAATGCCTTAGAAGGGTGAAACATGTCATTCCCATAAAATATAATTAAACTTCTAGAAAACTGACGTTTTCATTCGTATTAATTATAAACAGCGTTGTTTTTCAATTCCAAAGTTTTTAATATAAATTTTGTTTGAAATACAGAAAACAAATTAAAGCCACGTATGCGGGAGCTATAATTTCACACATACCTGAACACAATAGGTAGAATTTTATAGAAAATCGTTCAACAGTAGCATTTCTCAAGTTATGAAAGTTGTATTCGTCTCCAGAAGGTCTCACGGTACAGATTCTTATCGATCTCTGCGAAGCTGTTATGTCGTGTGACAATAGCTTCATTTGCCACAGTTTCAGACGCTGCGCTGTAGCCGTGCGATTTGCTGGATTCCGTTAGTAGTGTCATTATGGGTCACACTTTTTTCTCCAACAACTAAAAGTATAAGTTGGATATAAAAAATAAATGATTGTTAAAATGTTCGCAAAACGGTTCGGAAAAACACTTGAATTTCTCGCGCACAATTCGTAAAAATATAGATCATTTTACTAACGAACACCTTTTATCTGTTTTTGTGTTTGTGTTTAAACTTGGCCATCGACAAAATGGATGAAAGAGCCCACAACATCTTCTAGAGGGAAATTCTTGTCGCATTTACGAACATCGGAAATATAATATATCATTATTCTAATGAAGGTATGCTTCACAATAAAAGTATTTTAATATTAACTAATCATCCCAAATGCCTATATAAAATACTTAATATAACGTAAACCATGATATAATCATAAATAAATTAAGAATTTTTAATAAATAAAATATTAAATTTTCGTATGAAGCATTCACTTTGTGGTAAGACATTTAAAAAAAAAAAAATATTTGTAAGGATTGATTGTATCTCAATAGAGACGAAGATGTAAATTGTTTTTTTGGAAACAGAATACTCGTATGGTGGTCGAGGCGTTTACAGGACTTATGACCTGTCATTGGTTGGGTTAAGCGATTGCTTTATGTTAACAACATTCCCCATTCCGCCCTTCTTACGAACACCACGTCTGACAATTTTTTGGAAGTTGTATATATGCTACTATGTTGCACCACACTTCACATGTTATTATTTTAATCTACACTAGCGCCATCTATTAAGGAGAGGTGTAAGCATTAAGCAGAAAATCTTTATTAATGCAATGTGAAAGGCTACATTTGCAAAACAATTTTGTTTCCAAAAAAACAATTTACATCTTCGTCTCTATTGAGATACAATCAATCCTTAAAAATAATTAGCCCACAATGGGTAAAATCCAGTATTTTTCTTCAAATATTGGTAACATTCAATATTATTTGTATTTAAAACAAAATAAAATAAAAACACTGCACTTTATTTTTCACCACTATGCGGTAATTTTAATAGCCGACTAGTTTCGCTTGTACGCAAGCTTCCTCAGGGCTTCGTAATAACTTATTAGGCGTTATTACGAAGCCCTGAGGAAGCTTGGGTACAAGCGAAACTAGTCGGCTATTAAAATAACCGTATAGTGGTGAAATCAAAGTGCAGTGTTTTTATTTTATTTTAAATACAAATAATATTTTTTTAAAGTTAATAAAATATTTGTTACTAAAGTGAAATGAATATAATTGTTCTTACATAAATAATCAAGAGCTTTACATTCTCCCTATAGATATACCCCAAATGTTTCGGCTGACGTTTTCCATGGTTTCCTCAGCTGTAAGGAACATGTCGAAACATACGAGTATACTCGTATATTGTAGATAGCCCTTGCACCGCAGAGTTTGACTGACTCAGCTCAGTAGAGCCAAATAGTTAATAATAATAATGTATATTTATATACATGTACGGCGGGACATAGAGGATAAAAGAAGGTAGAATAAATGTGGACTGGATGCCTCATAATTTGTCAATATATATTTTTACTTTTACTAACAAAGTCCCGCATGGACGAGTGACGGACCTAGGGATTGAAAGAGCGAAGCTGACAAAAGGCGCTGTAACACCTGTAACAGCTTTGGGTAAGCGGTGGGAATCCTCTATGTAAAGCAGGTTCTTGGTATCGATGAACTTGTCACCGGTGATGCCAGTGAACCTGGCGAAATCGGTCGCTGTAGAAATAAAGACAAAAGAGGAAGTATTTCTAAAAAAAAAACATGAATAAAATTAACTTCCACGAGAAATTTCGTTAAAATCATCTGATTATCTTGCAAATCATGTAATTTTAAATGGAAAATGCCTTAAATTTTAAAAACATAAAAGTTGCTTTGATTATTTTATACGTATACTTAAAATAGATTAATCACACCGTAAATACAAATTGGTGGGTTCCGTTTATCACTAAAGTAAGTATTGAAATAAGGAAATCGTTAATTACAGGAAGGACGGCGTGATAATTGCCTATTGAATTTCAAATTTACAAGAATCAATTATGTTTATTATAATATGAATACTATTATATATAACGGAATTTAACAAGTAATAAATAAGTAATAGTTAATATTATGTTAAAAGCTTACCTTTGAGGTATTAACTATGCATACAGTTATTCTTAAAGGTGATCAAAATAACTATAGTTAAAAAACGTGTTTATTAACAAAAATTTAAATAGGTTTATTAATATGTAGCCAAAAGTCCCTTACAAATTAATGCTTGTTGTCATGGTGATTAACATTTATAATATGCTAACTTTTAAAACGCCGTTTTTTGTGATGTAAACTTCTCAAGGGCCGTATTAAGACGTGTTTTTAAACTAAAAATCTAAATATGAACGCTGCATCTGATAATCGTGATCGGTTAGAAAGTAAAATAAAATAAATATACAAGTTGGATTTTAATTTGGGTATGAAATATGAATAAAAAATAGGTTTTCAGCTTAGATCTGAAATTTTTCGGAACATTTATGCATCTAAGTTATGAAGGGAGATTGTTCCATGCCGATGGGCCGACTACTGCAAGGCTCGATCGCCGAAATTTGTATTAACGCAGCGCTTTGGCTCAACTAATCTATCTATTACAGAGGAGTTCGCCGAGCGAAGTGTGGATTTCCTTGAATTTAGGCTGTCCGTTATACAGTGTTCGGAAATATAACTTGGTGCCATTCCATGTAGAACTTTGAAGACTGTCCAGCAGAGTTTGGATTCTTTCAGGACTTTTAAGTCAGTGAAGTTTTTTGACATGTTGTATTATATGGAATTCAAATTCAATATGAATATAAAATTGCATTTTATATTTACATTGATTTTAAAATCGAAATTAGAATCATAATGAGGAGTAGTTCCGTTAGGCGCAAGACAGAGAAGCCTTTACAGAAGTGAATGCAACGTCGGGGAGACCTGATACGGAACAATAAGAAGAAGAAAGAAACTAAACTAACTCATTAACCATCACGCCGTCAAACGAAGGGGTAGGCAGAAATAATGGACCGTCACACTGTTATTTCCTTACATACGTCTCTCGCTTCCGCGACCTTCATACATCGTGTCATGCACGCACGTCTACTTCTCCGACATTAAATATTTGATGAGATCTCTTAGACTAATTTGTGAAAAATCTGTGTATAATAGAGTGTCAAATAAAATTATAAGAAGTGAATTAAAGTGTTATGAACAAAATAATGAAAGGAACATTAAGGTTTAGGACACATGGGTTTGGAAAGTATAAATGAAGAAAGAATAGTAAAAAAAGTATATTAACGGTTTAATTAAAACACTGTTATGATGATGCTAACATCGGTTAGCGAAACAGCTATCGAAAAAATTTCGAAAGAAATATAATCAATTGTGATATTCAATAACAGTGACAGTTAATAATATTGAAATAGCAAAGTGTTTCCGCCAAAACAATGGATTATTTAAAAATGTTAACGATGTAAATGGAACTAGAAATTAAGGAAAACCGAGGAAAAATTTGCACGACCCAATCAATCAATTATTGAAAGAAATAAAAAATGAAAAAATAAACGAAAATTTTATTTCTAAATATAAAGTGGTTTTGAAGATTGTTGACGCGTAATGAGAAAATAATTACGAATCAACTGTCTTCAAAATTACTTAGTACCTATTACGTATGTAGCTATCTACTATAAATAGTTACAAGTAAACGACGGCTCTGTTGACAGGGTATCCATTAACCTGTTCTCGAGTACCTATCATTTTCTTGTTAGTATAATAAAATGAAATATTAAGAAGTTACATGACAACTTCGTGTACAAAAGTTTACCGTTT